>CM062819.1:1654825396-1655327835 GCA_031772625.1 Pinus tabuliformis
AGCAAAGAAGAAGTATTCTTCTTACGATAAATAATTTTATGCTATTGTAAAAGCCTTAAAAAAATGGAGACATTTTTTGCTGCCAAAGGAGTTTATACTCTATTCTAACAATCATGCATTACAGTTCATAAATAACCAGCCGAAATTGAACCAGAAGCATGCCAAGTGGGTAGAGTTTTTGCAAAGCTTTACTTTTGTGATAAAGCATAGAAGTGGTAAGTTGAACAAAGTCACTGATGCTTTAAGGAGGGTAAATTTTATTGTGCAAGAATTAAAATTTGGTGTTGTAGGATTTGAAGAAATGGTTGAAATGTATAAAGATGATGGAAATTTCAAAGATATTTATACATTAGTTCGAAAGCCAATAGATGATAACCGAAGTCAGTGATTATATTGTCTTATCCAAGGAGGTTTATTGTTTAAAGGCAACAAGTTGTGCATTCCCAAATGTTCTATGAGGGAAAACATAATAAAGGAGAAGCATAATGGAGGATTATCTAGTCACTTTGGAAAACACAAAACCTTTTCTCAGGTAAATGTTTTTTATTATTGGCCAAAGATGTAGAATGATGTTAAGATATTTGTTGAGCAGTGCAAGATATGTCAACACGTTAAAGGGAGAAGCCAAAATACAAGATTGTACCAGCCATTGCCAATACCAGACCGACCATGGGATGCAATTAGCATGGATTTTGTTTTGGGGTTACCTAACACTCAAAGGGGGAATGATTCCATTTATGTTGTGATAGATAGATTTTACAAGATGGCACATTTCATTGCGTTTAAAAAGACTAGTGATGCAACACATATTGCTAACATATTTTTTTCAGAAATTGTAAGATTACATGGGTTTCCTGTAAGTATTATGTTTGATAGATATAGAACGTTTGTAGGGCATTTTTGGATAACTCTTTGGAAGAAACTAGGAGCTAATCTCATTTTCAGTTCAGCATACCATCCTCAAATAGATGGACAGACTAGAGTAGTAAACAGAATCTTGGGGAACATATTGAGAAGTTTAGTGTATCAATATCCTAATCAGTGGAATTTAGCACTAGCTCAGGCTAAGTTTGCTTATAATGACACTTCAAACCGAAGTACTAGAATGAGTACATTTCAGATTATTTTTGGGATGAATCCAAGAGGTGTGTATGAGCTCAAAAATTTGGGTAAACAGGAGACAAAAAGTGCAAAAGCTAAAGATTTTGTAGAGCAGATGCAGAGACTACAAGAAGATGTCAAATGTAGATTGTAGGAAAGCAGTGGCAAATACAAATAGAGAATAGACATGAAAAGAAGAGAGAAAGAATTCCAAGTGGGAGATTTAGTGATGGTGTATTTGAGAAAAGAAAGATTTCCTGCTAAGACATACAATAAACTGAAAATGAAAAACATAGGACCATGTAGAATTGTAAGAAAGTTTTCAACTAATGCTTATGAAATTGAATTTCCAGAAGGGATTGGGATATCACCTATCCTTAATGTTGCATATTTGTATCCATACAAATAGATAGAGACAAAGCTACAAGGGGGAACTACAGAAGATGAAGTTCAAACATTGAAGTGGGAAGAACAAATGCCAAAGACAGTTAAGAAAGAGGTGGAAGCTGTTTTGGAGAAAAGAGTATCCAAAAGAACCAGAGAACAGGTTTATTATCAATATATAGTCAAATAGAAAGGACAAACAGTGGAGGATGCTAGTTGGTTGACAACAACAAAGTTGCAGAAGTATGGAGTAAACCCTATAAGTCTGACAGATGGTTCTTTTCTTCTCCGAGAGTCTGATGTAGGAGCATCCGTACTTAGCCAGCAATGTGAAGGTTAGTTCACATGTTGTGGCTAAACAAGTTGAATTTCATTGACCTGAGTGGTCAAAAGTCAGTTTTGGTCGAGAGGGTTGGATCTCTCAAAAATGATCTATAATTCATTATTGTAATAGTTAGGAAATTGTATTCTTTTAGACTAAGGGATAAAGTTGTTAGCATAGGTGTGTAATGGAGCTTGAAAGTAGCGATTTGGCTGTTAGATTAATTAAAAATAGAGATTGATTTGTTCATACAGCTAGAATAGGATTTGATTCATAAAAAGAAGAAAATGTAATGAAGAAGGATTAGCTGAGATGATTGACGATTGAGAGAGAGCCGAGAGTTGAGTGAGAGATAGGGTTTTGAGATTGAAACATAGGTTTGTTAATTTGCTGTAATTAAGTGAGAAGGCCAAGACTCTGTAACTATTATTTTATTAGTGAAATTGATTCAGTGTGTGACCATGTGTCAATTCTATTGAAAATTCTCGTTTACTTATGTAAATCTCCATTCTGAAACTAAATCACGTATTTCCCTATTTTCGCACTTCAATTGTTAATCTCAGTGTTATGTGTTAATTATGGTCATTAGTGTTAATGGCGGGGGTAGAAAAGCACAGAAAGGTTTGATCAGGATTGAAGGCCTGTACTCCATCCTAACCATTGATCTAAAGTTCAACTGCTTACATCATAGTCAACGACGGGGTTAGGCCTGGTTTTAACCCATGCGTTAGTCGAAGAACTGCTAGCCGAACGATTTGATGAACTCTGTTATCCAAGGGATATCAGGATTTGAAGTGATCGGAGTTTAAGTCTAAACCCAGACCTGAACCGTTATAGATCAAGGATTATAGATTCATATCGGTTCCATGAGGCAGGTAAGTGTCACGGAAGTTCCCTGTGCGATATCGCATCAACTGTTGGATCACTGCTAATGCTGACCATTGGATTATATCGGATCGCATTGTTCATAAGTGAATGAACCTTGGCTGGGAGAAATTGCGATTTGTGATATCACTACCGACCATTAGATCAGGGGAAAGGAGATCAACGGTGTAGCCAAGGGAGAAATTGTGATTTGTGATATCACTACCGACCATTAGATCAGGGGAAAGGAGATCAACGGTGTAGATTGAAGCACCGATACAAAAAGAGGGAAGTCAATGTGGGACAATTGTTGTTCAATTGTCATTCAGTTGTTATTCAATTGCTGTTCAGTTGATGTTCAATTGTTGTTGAATTGTTGTTCAGTTGTTGTTCAATTGGCCTCCTCCGTAAAATAGATAAGAAAATAAACTCGAAAACATTCCAAAAAGTCAAACTTAAAGACTACTCCAAAGAGAATCAGTCGTTTGTGCAACTCGTTTCAACAAGATTTTTATTTTTCTCACAAATAATTGTAATTTTGGAATAAAATTACATATCTTAATCGACCTAGAGTAATTGAGTTCATAATTTGGAGATAGCCAGTTAACTGTATATATTTTTCATCCCCTTTACTTTTTCTTGGAATCTCTCAATAGCAGAGTTTCTACAAGATTTAGGAAGAAAAAAATAATTTCTAAAATAAAGTATGTAATTGCCTTATTAAGGAAGGATAAGCATTGGATTTCCCCTTATAATTTAGTTAGTCATCATCGTTACGTCCATGTAGATGATTACTATGGTGGTTGAAGTATATATGTGCTTGCAAATACATCACACATTCTTAAAAAATGGATGGGTTATAAGCTTTATCTTTGAAGAATTAAGGTTGTAATTCGTCATCGATCGATATCTCAACACCGACGTGAGAATATCTTCGTTTATCTTTTTATTATTAGCTACAACTCTATTATGTGATTTTAGGCTTCTAGTGTTCTTTTTAAAGGATATCCCATTCATCATTTCCATGGCCCATTCTCTCTTCTATTGTGAGTTTGGTTTCATATACGACACACTTCTTCACATGATCATGAGAATTTTTTAAGTACATTTTCCAAACTTGATGGATGATAGTAAAATTTAAAATGTGAAGGCCGTTGACCAACACATATTGATTGTGATGTTGGAACATCATACCCACTAGCCTGCAAACCAACCATGAAGGACATAATATATATAACCAACAACCAGTGAGGAGATTGATTAATTGATCTTTAAAATATTCAAGAGTGTAAAACAAATGACCAAACTTAACAGTAACAAATTTACAACTTCTTCTGCAACTTTCAACACAAATATCAACTAAGAAATATCAAAAAATTCATACATTTCTAGATAAGAACTTCAAGAATATATTTACGGTTTCATGATTTAATGGTAAAAATAACCACGTCGAAAAAAAAATAAGAAATTTAAGGAAATAAGGTTTTGGATTCATCTTGATAATTTATGGAATTAGGTTTTTTCATTAATCTTAATAATTTGATCATTTAGCGAAATAGGGTTTTGGATTATTCTTCATAATATTTCCTTAACATTGTTTACAATGTTGGTGAGTCCTTGGAAGGTAGAGAGTGGCAGGTTGAAGGTTTGAGTCGCTCGAATTGTATGAATTTTCTGAGATATGACAGTGCCCTCATCCATCATCAATGACTCCCATTCATCATTGTGGGTTGGAAGATGATAATTACAATGATCATTTAACAAATTTCCACAAGTTTATGGTTGGCTTCCATCATGTATCTTTTGGCAGAATCAATGCTTACAGTCCTATGGGGCCAAATATAGTGCTCTCATTAGGAATGAAGCCAACCATTAATGAAGGTTTGAATAAAATTTAATTTTCATGTAGATAAGAAGTGCTTACCACTTTTGCAATGACATGACTAACATGAAATACCTGGAATCACAGGATTTCCTCCACATAGTTTCTATTCCCGGTAAATAAAAGGAATCAAGATATTTATTACTCCCGCCCCTATAATATATTACAAGAAACCAAAAAAAGCATAATAATACATAAAACCTTGTATTTATTTGTTTTCTTTGCATGCAGGTATTTGTGGTGGCTTCCTTCCAACTTTGCGATATACAAAATGTATTTCACTATAATTGGAAGTGGTTGCTCAAAACCTCAAAGCTCGAATAATGGCAACGCAATTCTATCATTCTTCTCATCATTTCATCCACAATATAGGAAATTTGTTTTGTAGTGACAATAGTAGGGGCAGTTATCAATGCCATTTTTTTTTGTCCTAGGTTGATTGATTGGATCTCTTGTTCATCTTTCCTTCATTGGGTTTGATTCCAATCAATGTATTAGCTCCAATACAGTTAACAGGTGGCAAAATAAATGATATGTAAATTTAATATCTTATTTTTTGGTTTGTAAGTGAAAAACTATTCAAATACTTTTCATACCATTTGCTTGATGGTGGATAAGACAAACAACATTCTCTTGAAACCAAACCTCATCCATTCATTTATTAAAAAATAAAAAATTGCTCAAACCCACATCCATAAGTTGAAATATCTATGCCCATCGACATAACAAACAAATTTAAACCCAAATTTATTGTAACAACCCATGATTGGTTTTCCATGTAAATAAAATAAGACCAAGGTCATGGGACACATATTCCAAGAAAAATGTTGGGTAAACATTATAATGGGCATCATTCATGATTAATTAATGGCTATGGAAATTGGAAAAGACATTGTCAAAGGAAAAGAGCAAATAATTCACATTTAATTATGAAAATAAAAGAAAATAGGAGAAAAGGAAGGTGAAGACACACAAATTTTCATGCAAGGGAAATTATAGGAAAAATGAAGCAAAATGAAGAAAATAGAGGCCTCAATGATTAAATTCTCCATATAACTAGTTCACAGCTTTTGGCTTAGCTTTTTTTAGTTCAGATTTTGGCTCTCTCATTTTCATTCTCTCATACTATTGCACACCTAGAACATTTTGGAGCATGCTTGGATCACTCTAGTATTCACTTGGATTGGATAAATAAATAAAATAAAATAAGGTTGTGCAAGAGAATAGTTGGATTGACAATTGCAATAGGCATACTTGGCAGGTAATAGGTTGCATGTGTGATTTCCTTGCTAATTTTTGGATGCATGGTATATGCATGTGAATCTTTCGCCATGTGCTCTCATTGGAATAAATATTTTCTTAGATTAACAATGGTTTCAATGTTTCCCTGCCATTTCACGGATAACCACCATGTTGTGGGTTTTCCACTTATTTTAATGATTAGTGGTCAGGTTCCCTATGGCTTTGGGTTTGGAAAAATGATCTGGAAGCCATGGAATAGTTTGGGTTGAGTTACTAGTTTGTGGAGTCATAGGTTGGGACAAATGCTTTGGAGTTGTTGGTGGTTTGAGTTACTAGTTCCTAAATTCGTGGTTAGAAAAAATTCTCTGGAACCTTGGAAAGTTTTGGGTTGAGTTACTAGTTCATGGAAACCTTGGGTAGATACTGATATGGTTGATGTTAGTAATTTCTGGATTGTATAGGTGAGATCATTGTGGTTAAGAGTTGAGGTGGCTTGGCCTCTAGAAGCCATGGTTTGGTTTTGTTTTGGTTTTACCCATCAAATCCCACATTCATGTTTGGAATATTGTACGGGCTGATTGGATGAAAGAGAGATTTGGTTTAGCCCAATCTATGGTCAGGTGGTACGTGGGAGTCTCTTACTTGGTTGGAACTTTCATATGTTAATATGATATATTTTCCTAATGTGATCTATGAGCATTTTTGGTCATTATCCTGGTGATTTTATGGTTGAATTTCCATGATATCTCTTCTATTTATTTGTTTCTTATATGTTGGTTATATGATGTATTTTATCTATGGCTATTGACAAGTTTGATAAGTTTTGAATAGTTGATCAATGCATGGGCTAAAAAGTGTTATTGTATCTATCTAGAGAGGGATTGGAACATTCTTGATGATTCTTAGATGGAAATCAGAAGTTTATGATCAGATATGCATTCATAACTTGTAGTTTATATGTTTACCATATGTTTGACGAAATGTCTAATGTATACTAGGAATACTAGGGAAAGTTTTTGCTTCAAGTTTGAATGTTTGGCATTTTTTTCATGTTAATAATGATTATCAAAAGTGACAAGTAGTTCTGGGCAGTGAACTGAAGACTAGCCTATAAAAATGGCTTAGATCTTGGAATGCTAGCAACGAACTGAGAAATTTAGGTCATAACCACATGGAAGCATGCTTATGAGTGTAGTTAAAACCTCATAACTGCATTCATTTTGTGTTGTGAGTGATGTTGGTGTTAAGATTGTGAAAAAACAACTCCAAGATCTAGTTATCGGAGGTTGTGAATTGGATTTTGTGTGATCAAGTGCTCTTGAGCGATTTCTATAAGTTGTCGGTGTGTTAGCCCCACTTCCATAAATGCAACTTAGAGGTCAGGTCATGTGATAGTTACACTTGTCTCATCTTTACCTTGGCGAGATTGTGAATTTGGGTAAATGTGGGAGGAGGATTTATAGGGTGTTATCAAAATGAGGTTGCAGAACTGGACCTCGAGGTAAAAGTAGACTGTCATACATGTATTATATGTTGGCATGCAAGGACGATGGTTAATGATTCTTATATGAATCACAATTTTATGCATGCATGTCATTCTATTGTTGTTGTGGTTACATGTGATCTGAAATTATGAAGGAACACAAAAAAATATAGATATAAAAATAAACAGAGAGATGCAACATAAATAAAAATTCATTTCATTAACATCAAAGAACTGAAATATGTGTACATACAAAATGGAAATAAACTAGCTTGGGCTATGGTAGATCATATCTAAGAAGATATGTGGTTGATACATGTCTATGAACTCTGTTCTAATGAGGCTCAAGGGTGTTTTTATTATTTAAAAACAAAGGGAAACCATAAACAATTAAAAACCTAACACTAGGAGATGGAACACCAAGCATTTGTTTGTCCCATTAGGGTTAGTTGGGCAAACAACTTCTCGAGGTTGTACCTTGGCCATATGATCTTCGTTTGGTGCATACTATACCTCATTAGAGAGATCTCTCAAAGTACTACAAGATTTTCAATAGCCCCTTTCCTAGGACTATAGGCCTACGATGGGTATCAAAAAACGTCTTTTAGGGCGTCAAAACAACTCCAAAAGTTCAGGACCCAAAAATATGCTAAAAATAGTACATGTTGCTATAATTAAGGAAACTGATGAAATTGACTAGAGGTCTAGGTAGAATAGGTAGATGGCCACAAATATCCATCTAAATCATTCCTCCCCTGTTAGGAATCAATGGTCACCATTGTGTGCAGAGCCTCTATGAGGCGAGGAAATTTCTGTTGAACCTGGTCCCTAATGAGCCACTTGCGCTCGTGAAGGAGTTGGCCTTCTTTAACAACTCGATATAGCTAGATCCTCTACTGGAGAGTGTTCGTTATCTTCGTTTCCATGATATTATCAGTTGTGGCATGCTCTATACAACTTGGGTTGATCTTTGTTGGTGTTAACTACTCAACAACTTAATATGTGTCTAAAAATGGGGAAGTGTATGGCTATAGAAAGTCCCCATTAAATAATGGGTGCATGCAAAGGAACGATGGAATGTTGAGCTTGAAACAATTATCCCCTACAACCTTAGTGATGGTGTAAGGCCCATTTCAGAGTAAGTGAAGCTTCTGGTGGGGCCCAACGAGGTGCTCCTTCTGCAAATGTAACCAAACTTTTTCACCCACTTGGAACTTCTGTGGCACCCAATTCTGATAATGACACTTCTTGTACTTTCCATTTTATCTATCCAATTGATGAGATTTAGTATTGGAATAATAATGCTGCAACTCCCAAGGCTATCAACTTTAATTATCAACCCGAAGTTTGTACAAACTTAAGAGGTATCGACACTATATGTGAACCATAAAATGCGTCCTTCCTTCGCTCTCATGATGTAATGGAGTGAATGTAATAAAATAATATCCTAAACTAATTGAAAAATGGAAATTATTGAAATGAAAAATAAATTAATCCTAGGTCAGAACAACAAATTGTAATTGAAATCATAAGAGCACGAATTCAAATAAATAGGCCTCATATACATTGTAAAAAGGCATGTCCTGATTGGTGTTTATTCTTCCTCAACCATTGATTTAGATCCTAGGGGTCATGATTCAACCCTAAGGGACCAAAACCAATCCTTTTCAGCAAATCTGGGCAAGTGTATACATGTTGGAAGAGTACTACGGGAAACTATAGGATGTTACAAATTTACTTCAGGAAGTTATAATTCATCGAATGACCAATAAAATTAACTCAAAATTGGATTGGAGTATTTTTTTGATTGTCTAGGATGTATTGGGTCTCCATGACAAGTGGAATCACTAAAAAATACCTCTGTTAACCCATGCTAAAGAATAACAGAAAATTGCTAGTCTAAAATCTAGAAATTACAGAACTAGTGAGCTAGTAAATCTATCACATGCATAACCTAATCAAGTGAAAATGAAATGGGGTAGTTCTTTTTATTAAATATAATTTTTTTTTGTGATCTAATTATAGTGTAATCAACTCTATTGAATATCATTACCATGTTCTAAAAAATAGCATAAATATATTGTTATATGCCACAAGGAACTTCTAGAAATCTAGATTTGGGAATAAGAAAACTAATCCAAGTAGCTCAATGATTACTATGACCTTCCAAAGTTGTTCCAAGGATGAAATGATGTTTGTGATCCTACATAATAATTTACTACAACCATTTAACCCAATAACACAACAAGGAATCATCAATACTAAATGCAGGAATAGGAAAAAACAAGAACAAGAGATGCATGTGAATAAGAAGTGAAAAGAAGAAAAGTAAATGATACAAAATGGCTCTGGGGCTCTTGGGATGGCCAAGCCCAAGGAAAATGAGAGTCTTATGGAGGAGATCAAGACTTAGAAGATAAAAATGACACATATCTTCATTATTTCCATGAATACAATTACATCCCTGCAAGAAATGAAAGCGGAGCTACAAAAATACGAGTTATCTCCACAAGAAGACTATGAAAAATCGACCCCCAGAGGAAAATTCGACTTATTAATTATATAAAAATGATTAGGAAGTATTTCCCATGAAATGAGGAAGCTATGCCCTCCAAAACTCCTCAGATAGTGGATTTGGTTCCAAACACCAGGAATCTACATTAAATGATACGGAACACATTCCTAGATTTTCTCAATCATTGGAGCTCTAGAACATGTGCAATAATTTCAAAATATATTCTTGATTTATTATTTAATAATACCTTCTTATAGTAGGGAGAAAGCCCCTAAATTATTTCCTCCTCCAAATATCCATAATTTTCACAATATTATCCCAATATTCCACATAAATAAATAATATTAGGCACAAATATGCAATTATCCATAAACCTTCCTAATGAACATATTAAAGTTAAAAATAAATTATCTAATGAAATAGGAGAGGTTTAATGTGTTGAGGGATGTTCAGATGGGCATTAATTTGTGTATAATTTGGAGGCCCATCATACCCCCCTGTTGAAAGTGTTGTTCATCTACTGAGCAACTTAGTGACCTCATTCTGCCTCATTTATGGCCCTCATGGCCTTCCTGATTTCTACATTCCTGCCTTTTGCCCCTTATGCAAGATGGGTTATTTAATATTTTTCTATTTTTCAAGGTCTTCGACATCCTTTTCCAATACCCTACTACCTTTTTCCACCATTTGGAAACCTCTAGAACCCTCAAAATTCCCTTAGATGAGATCTTGTAGTAAACAAGGACATCTTGTAGTAATTCCTGTAGTAACTACAGGAAACCCTATAATAGCCTGTTTAAACCTGTTTTGAGCATAAAGGATAGTCTGAGCCTAGGGTAGGCCCTCAACCTGATTTCCATGCCCCTCGGTTCCATTTTTGACTAGCTTTTACATGTCTTTCTCCCCTTTCTATAACAAATTTTAGGACTTGGAAAAAAGCTAGAAAGAGATTAGAGACCCCTTGGAAAGCCTCATTTCATCACTGTAGTTTGAATTCTATTTCAATGATGAATGCCTTTTTGCATTTTGTTTCTTTCTTATTTTATTTTGTGGCATAGATTATTGCCTAATTGGATTTGGAGTTATATATTTTGATTAGGTCTCTCTTAGGTACTACCATTTTGGTTTTTAGCACACTTTGTTCCTTTCTTCCTTCTTGAAGCAAAATTTTGCCTTCTTGTAGCAAACGTTCCTTCTTTTTCAAGGCCTTCTAACTAAATGGGAGTGATTAGAAATGATGTAGAGGTTTTTGAGGATGATAATAAGGCTCAGAGGTAGTAGTGTAGGTTGGTGAAAATTGTGAGGATGTGCTCTATGTGTTTTTTTGAAGAAATTTTCAGGGTGAGACAAAGTGTAGGGTTTGTTCTTGAAAAATGTTAATTTTTATTATGAAATTGGATCGATGAATGATGGATATGAAGTGGATGGAAGGCTTGGATTTATTTTGTGACTTGGCCTTTACACAAATTTTGTCTTTTAACTATTGTTCCCATTCCTCAAAATCATCACCCTTCCTAATTTTGCTTTTCCGTATTGCATGAGTGAAGGAGTTAGCTACAATTAACTAGTTGAAGGTGGTCGAGATTGCTGACCCATCCTTAGCTTATAAACCCTCACCCCTCATGCATTGATAACAAAATTATAACTATAATATGCTAAAGAGAAGATCTCAATAATATTTCATACCTGTACCTACCTAATGGTTGTTGGAGAGGCATGCATGCTTCTACTGAGTTGATGGTCGATCCATGCTTCCCTGCAGGTGCTAATTTTCTTTTCTTTCTTCTGCACAAGTCCTCATAGCTTACTGATTCTTTGACTGATAAGGTTGTTCTGTGAAATTTCCTTTCCAGTGTTCCATATTTTTCTCATGGATTGGATTGGACTACTTCCTAAGGAGTGTGTGCCCCCTTTTCAATCTTCAGAAATGGCTTCATGCTATTGAGTTATGTTGTAACTGTGTAGGTTTCTTACATGAGGAATCCTCTTCCTATAACAGTCATTTAATTCCTCTTCGAGACCTCATTGATGCCTGTAGCACTCATGGAAAGCCATAAGAGGTATAAGGACAAAGTTAAAATCATCAAGAGGTGGTGTAGGTGGTCAAAAAGTTGATGATAATTTTTTATTTTATTTATTTATTTATTTATTTTTTTCTGATTTTCTTCATGTAATGCAGAGTGGAATTTGAAGATGGATTTTGGTTACATGGAGTGGATGAGTGATGAAAGTCATGTTGGGGGACCTATATAAACCTTACCTAAACAATACATGACCTTTTGACCATTTTATGCAATCAGATTTCCTCCTGCAGCTTCCTCTCATCCATCCTCTAGTACTACAGGATTTTCCTATAGTAATTCAGGACAACCTCCTATAGTAGACTTGTTTTGTCCATATCTCCAAAATGGTAGAATGGATTTACCGAGAATATTTTGAGCATGTTTCCATCATCCATATGTACGTCTCCATGAAACATTTTGGCCAGTGGATGCATGGATATCGAGAAAAATTAAAAATTGTTGTAGGTAATGGAGGTTGATTTCTCAAAAACTATGCACTAGAATTTGCTGAAATTTCTTGATCATGTTAACATCATCCATATGCATCTCCCCATGAAACAAATTTTGAAATGGATGCACGAATATGAAGAAAATAAAAAAATGGTTGTACGTGATGGAGGTCAATTTATCAAAAAGTGTGCACTAGAATTTTCTAAAATAGCTTGGGAATGTTACTATCATCCATATGCAGCTCCCTCTGAAGCCTCTTGGAAAATGGATGCATGGTTTTCAAGATATGATTAAAATAATTTTCTTCTCTATGTATTTTTGTTTCTTGTAGTAACTACATGATCTTCCTGTAGAATTGTAGTACAACAAGCAAAATGAGTGGTAAAATCTTGGGAATACTCAGCGAATGGTGATGGATTGGCATGGCCTTGCTCCTTCTCGAGCATCTAAGAAAATGAGGAGAAAGTTCATGTTTGACTTCCTTTGACTAGGCTTTTGATAAACTTTTTTTTTGTGGCTAACTTGTTTTTGTTGCTTGCAGGGGTTGGAGAACACCTTCATTCATGAAAGAGAGATACACAGAGAAATGATTTTTATTTTTTTCTTTTTTATTTTTAGGCATACTAGCTCCCTCAATGAGGTTTTCATCTAGTAGGTCTACCTAGGTGCCTCAAAGGAGGTTTTCACCTAAATTTTTATTTTTTTTCTCTTATTTTCATTTTTTATTTCTTTTCCTATCCTACTCTACTTGAAAAACAAAATCATTTTCAAGTGTAGGAATACTTTCAATGTTGCCACTTGCATAACTGTATGATAGATAAAATCATGTGTAGGATCGGAACATATTCTTCGACATGTACCTAAATGTAAGAGACCAAATTCTTTGTTTTGATGATATCAATCACCGTTGAAGAATAGAGTATTTCTCCAACTTAGTGGCTGTTTGGAACCATATTTCAATATAGTTGTGATGCCCCTGGTCCACTTGCTAATTTGGATCATCTTGGATGTCTTCTTCTTCCATGAAATCCAGATCTTCTTCTTTTTTCTGACTATTCTCTTGAACATCTAGAGGATCTGGTTGTAAACATGAGGGCACTTTCCCAATCTCTAATTCTGATGTCTTCTCTTTGTCAAGTGTAGCCCATGATTCTTTGGTCTTCTTATTTGAATATTTTGCATGTTATCCTCTAATGATATCAAGGGAATATCCATTTTGTGATACTCTTCTTGAGCTAAGATGAATACCATCTAGATCAAGAGGAGATGTTTGGAAGTGTTGTACCTCAACATTGTAAGTGGGTTGAGCTACTTCATTGTGTGGGTTCATAAATGGTGGTACACATAGTTGAGTGGGAGTGGATATTTGAGATGGATGTGGTTGGGGTTCTGGTTGTGGTGGAGGTGAATGGTAGGGATAACATGGAGTTAGGTATGGAGGATATTGAGGAAAATATTAAGGATATAGTGAATGGCTCCCAGAATATCCTTGCCAACCTTGTTGCTAAGGTTGCTTTTGGGGTTGAGGTGGCCAAGGTTGTGAAGGAAAGGGTGTGTTCCAATTACTTTGATATGGATGTGTATAAGGTTGAAATTTTGAATTAGGTTCTTGCATCATATTAGGTTTAATAGGCAGTCATGGTCCTCTTGGAGCTACATAACATAGCTGCATTGGAAATTCACTTGCTCCATCGTCCTCTTGGTAAACTTCCTTCAACCCGAGGGGCAATATTTAACATCATGTGATTTTGTATGGACAATAAAAATATGAACATATTCGTTTTGCTCATTTTTTATTCTTAAAATTTCTACTTGTTCACTTAGATTACTAAGAATTTTTGTTTTAAAGTTATCAAGAAAATTTCCAAGTTTAGCTTGACTTACTAATCTTGATGTTGATTGACTTACCCTTCCCCTTCCTCTTGATATGTGTTTGCATGTTTCAAAAATTTCTTGAAATGATAATTTGTATACATCACCTATACTCATGAGATCAAGGATATCAATCCACTCATCCCTAATTGTTCTAAGTAAGAAGGTTTTTAGTGTGTCTGATCCCACATGAAGTAATTTTTTCCCTCTTAAAATTATACATGAACCTATATGTTAGATCCTCTATACTCTCATCTTATTTTTTATTCATTCTAAACATTTCTTCTTTAGTATCATGATCTTTATATTTTTCTAGAAATATCATTGAATTAGTCTCTAAACTCATGAACTGTTTAAGAGCTCTATCCTTCAATGTCACTGGAAACAATCTTAATTTCTGAGTGTTTAATAAGTAACTGTAAGATCTAAACAAAATTTCAAATTGAAAGTGAAATGTTTCTGGATCTTCTGACCTCATACCATGGAAGTTTAGAAGAAAATATGAAGGGATGTTCTTCATATGCATACTAATCTTAGTATCTTGAATGGGAAATCCAATATGATCTTCTTCATTGTCATCATCTCCAACCATTTCACATATATTCTCTTCTTGATCTTATTCTTATACCTAAAAAGGTGGATGGTGGTGTGGCTATTACTGCACCAAGTGATCAAATCGGGGGTTGGTGTTGGAGAAATTTTTTTTTGAATAAGAATGCTAATTCAATGTTATTTTTTGTCTTTGAAATGAAATATGCCTAATGAATTTTTTTTGTTTTATTTCTTTTACAGAAAATAAAAATAAAGAAATAAACTAGGGAAGAAAACAATGCATACCTTGACACATCCCCGAAAATGGCACCAAAAAGTGATCAACCTCAGTATTACATCAAGAATGTTGCAACTCCCAAGGCTAGCAACTTTAATTATCAACCCGGGGTTCGTACAAAATTAAGAGGTATCGACACTATATGTGAAGCATACAATGTTTCATTCATTTTTTGTCATGATGTAATGGAGTGAATATAATAAAATCATATCCTAAACTAATTTCAAAAGTGGAAATGCTCGAAATGGAAAAGAAATTAATCCTAGGTAAGAACAACAAATTGTAATTGAAATCCTAAGACAATGAATTGAAATAAATAGGCCTCATCTACATTGTAAAAAGACATCCTAGTTGGTGTTTATTATTCCTCAACCATTGATTTAGAGCCTTGGGGTCATGATTCAAACCTAAGGGATCAAAACCAATCTTTTTGAGGAAATCTAGGCAAGTAGATACATGTTGGAAGAGTACTTCAAGAAACTATAGGATATAGATTTACTACAGGAAGTTATAATTCATCAAATAACCAAGAAAATAAACTCCAAATCGGATGCAAAAATTATTTTTATTGAATAGGATGTATTAGCTCTCCATTCCAAGTCTAATCACTCAAATATACCTCTCTTAACCCATCCTAAAAAGTACCAGAAAATTACTAGTCTAAAATCTATAAATTCGAGAACTAGTGAGCTAGTAAATCTATCAAATGCCTAACCAAATCAAGTGAAAATGAAATGGGGTAAATTTTGTTATTAAATAGAATGTATTTTTTTATATAATTCAAGTGGAATAAACTCTATTGAAGAGCGTTAGCATGTTCTAAAAAATAGTAGAAATTTATTGTTATTTGGCACAAGGTACTTCCAGAAATCTAGATTTGGGAATAAGCAAACTAATCCAAGTAGTTCAATGATTACTATGAATTTCGAAATATGTTCCAAGAATGAAATGATTCTTGTGATCCTAAAAAATAACTTAATTCAACCATTTAACCCAATCCTACAACAAGAAATCATCAATACTAAATGCAGAAATAGTAAAAAACAAGAACAAGAGATGCATGTGAATAAGAAGTGAATAGAAGAAAAGTAAATGATACAAAAGGGCTCTGAGGCTCCTAGGATGGACAAACCCGAGGAAATTCAAATTCCTATGGAGGAGATGAATATTTAAAATTTTAACATGGCATCAATCTTCAATATTTCCATCAGTACAATTACATCCCTCTAAGAAATTAAAGTGGAGTTCCAAAAATACAAACTCTCTCCAGATCAAGACTAAGAAAAATCCACCCTAGAGGGAAATTTGACCTAGTACTGAGGAAAAATGATTAGGAATCATTCCCCATGAATGTAGGAATTTCCCCCTCAAAAATCCCTCAAATAGTGGATCTGGTTCCCAACGCTAGGAATCTGTGTTAAATGACAGGGAACACATTCCTAGATTTCGTCAATCATTGGAGCTCCAAAATCTATGCAATAATTTCATAATATCTTATTGATTTATTATTTAATATTAATCCTCCCATAGTAGTGAGTAAGTATTTAAATTATCTCCTCCAAATCTTCATAATCTGTCTAATATTCTCATAATATTCCACATAAATAAATAATATTAGGCACAAATATGGAATTATACATAAACCTTCCTAATGAACATACTAAAGTTAAAAATACATTATCTAATGCAAAAAGATAGGTTTAATGTGTTGAAGGATGGTTAGATGGGCCTAAATTTATGTCTAATTTGGAGGCCCATCACCAATATGTCATGGACCTACTAGTAGATGTGCTGAATGTTCTCAGTGAAGATGTTAACCCTATCACCCTTAGACTGGAAATGCGACGAATTTTCTTGTGTAGCTGCAAATGGTATGGAAATATTAATGGGACATAGTGGTTGGAATTACATTCCCACTTGAAAGGGGATGTAGCCAGTTTAGTTGTGGAGAGTCTTGTTATAATTGTGTTGGAAATAGGGGAGGCTCTCATCCCATGTGTGTGGATGCTTCAAGTTTACATGCACATGATGTGCATGATCATCGTATTGATGATCATTGTTTTTCCATCAGTTTGGGGGTGAAAGGATGTGGAGTTAGTGAGCTTGTTATCTAACAATGCTCAGAGGCTTGACAAGAATGCACTTAGGAATCAATTTTCCCTATTTGAGATAATGTATTGTGGGATCCCAAACTATACTCATACTCATTTAAAGAAGATTTTAGCACTGGATTCCGCTAATATACTCTTCTTTCAAGCCATTAAAAAAGCTATCTTAGACAATTTGTCGACGACCATGAAAACACAGTCGTTGCCATGCTTGGTAGAAGGAAATCCTCACATGTAGTCCATGGGAATGGATTCCTAAGCCTGGATAGGAGAATGCATAGGAGTATACAGGCCTTGCCTATTTACTGTAGATTTGGAAATGGTGTAGGTACTGCAGGATCAGATTTACTTCCCAACATCCTATCGAAGTTTTTACTAATAAAAATACTTTTGCAGTACTACCACTATCTCTTCTATGCCAAAATGTCCAATGACACGACTGTAGTATGACTCCCAGATCTTCTTGGCACACTCACTTGAAGTTACAAATAAGTGTCCCAAGTGGCATAATAGTGCATCCTGGATGTGAAAGTTTGGAACCTTCTTACCTTCAAAGAGGATCTGTTACATGTTGCCGAATTCTGGATCATTGTTCTAAAGATGTGGCCATTCCTATGTCCCATGACCAGTGACTCTCGGTTAGCTGAGGAAGTCTGTAACAATTTTGTTGTTTCCCTTCTGGTATTTAATGTTTATATGGAATGGTTGCGGGTATGTGGACCATTTCTGATGGCAATCACTCTACAACTTTCCTTGTGTTTGTATGAATTTTAGGGGTCGATGAACTATGTGGATGATCATTTCCTTCCCATTAATGTAATACCTCCATTGTAGACCTACATAATGGAATACATCTCTTTGTCATAGGTGGGATGAGTAAGTAGTGCACCAATAGCATAGTCAAAGGTATCTGTCTCAATCTCAAATGGTTTCTCTAGGTTTGGTAATGTGAGCACTAGTGAAGAGTAGAGCCGATACTTCAACTACGACTTCTATTTTTATTCGAACCAAAAGAACTCTTCTTTCACTCTGCCCTTGGTGAATAAACTCAAACGCCAAGTGATATGAGATAAACCCCACACAAACCTACAATAGACATTGGCAGGATCCAGAAAGTTGCGAAGCTCTGTTAGAGTGGTTGGGGTTGGCCAATCCCAAGTAACTTGTAGCTTGGCTAGGTCCACATGCACACCACACTCATTAATGATGTACCCCAAATGTTAAACCTGGGTCATACCAAAAGTGCATTTCTCCATATTGGCAGAGAATTTATGTTGACACATGGTTTGGAGGACCTGTCAAATATGGTTAACATGCTCTTCCCAACTCTGGTTCAAGATCAACATGTCATCCAAAAACACTGCCATGAATGAGTTTATGAATGTCTGCAAGATGTCATCCATAAACATCACGATGTTTTTGGGGGCATTCGTCAACCCATTATGCATGACCAAAAATTTGAAAATTCCCTCCTTGGATTTGAAAGTAATCTCCCACAGATTAGAGAGTTTGATTGGTGCCTCATGATAACCAAAATTCAAGTCAATATTGCTGAAATATTTGGCCCCCTTGAGATAGTCCAAAAGGTCATGAATCCATGGGATTTGATACCTATTCCAGACAATGATCTTATTCAACACCCAAGGGTTAATACATAGTCTCCAAGTCCCATCCTTCTTTTGGTCCGACAAAATTGCGCTCCTACGGGGTAATGAAATTGGCCTGATGTGCCCTTTCTGTAACAACCCCAGGTTAAAAGTTCATGTAATAAAGTTAATAAAGGAAAAAATAAGATGAATGTCATGGGACACTTATTCCAAGCTTAACGTTGGGGAAAACATCCTAGTGAGTGTTCATTTGGTTTATTATGGCTAAGGGAATTGGTAAAAGGAAAAGGAAAAGAGGTATTTATTTCCACTTATTTATGAAAATAATGGAAAATAGGAGAAAAGGAAGGTGAAAGGTCACAAGTTGCATGTCAGAAGGAAATTGAAATAAAATGAAGAAAATAGAGGCATCAATGATAAAAGGATTCTGAGGATTAGTTCATGGCTTTTTTCAGTTTAGTTTTGAGAGAACTCTCTTTATTATCTCTCTCTCATACTCTTGCATAAATAAATCATTCTTGGATCACTTTAGCATTGGAGAAAGGAAATCAAAGGAAGGACAAAGAAGGAAAAGGAAAGAAAAGATCAAGCAAGGAAGAGTTGGAATAAGCTGCTATAACATGATTACTTGTAGGTATCGAGTTGCGTGTGTTATTTCCTTTCTAGTTTGGCATGCCTAGTACATGCATGTGTATATTTGGTTCTCTTGTTGTCATTTCCATGGGTTTTTCTAGGTGTGATAGTAGTTTCACCCTTTCCTTTCCATTTATGGATGGCTAGGGTATGTTGGGGTTCTTTTACTTGGTTGAGCTAGATTGTTGCATGGTTTCGAAACTGAGTGGGGTGGTCTCAGGAAAATTCCCAAAGGCATAGGAATCCCTTGAGTAATAAATGGTGGTATACATGGTAAACCCACAGGGTGGAGATGGGAAAATTCCTTGTTGTTTAGGTGGAGAGATCCGAAGGCATTTATGGTTGTTTAGGGCCTAGTGATCCCTTGACCGGTATATGGAGGGATTGCGGTAAAGCCTCATACTGTATGTTTATTTTTTTGGCTTACGAATCACTTAACCGGTAATGGCGGGACTCATGGTAAATCCTAGTTGTATAGATGAGGATTTTAGGCCTAGGAATCACTTTACCATTAATTTTGGGATACACGATAAAATAGGAGGAAGCCCTGGATAGTTTTGTTGTGAGTCCCACATTCATTCTTGGAATATGGCATGGGGGTGAATGGCTAAAATAAATATTTGGTCAAGTTGTATGTGGATGTCCCTGACTTGGTACGATTTTGCATAAGAATAATAAGATTATTTCCTCTTGAGTTTTATTAGAAAATGTGCTTGGTTATTATGTGATTTAATGGTTGTTCTATCATTTTTATTATATTGGTTATATGTTGGTTATAATCATGGATTTATGACAAACTTCCGTTATGGATCTCATCATGTTTTATTTAGAAAACGAATGGTTAATGAATGTATTACCTAATAGATGATAATATAGATATTATATGAGAGAATATATGATAATGACCACAAACTAGGGGTCGGTGGTCTATGTGGATGATCATTTCCTTCCCCATAATGTAATGCTTCCATTGTCAAAAGACCTACATAATGGAATACATCTCTTTGTGATAGGAGGGATAATTTGAGTCTGTGTCTGAAAGTGTCTCAATTTGATATGACATCAAATTCCCCCGTTGAGTAAAAAATTGTTCATGGTGCTATGAATTCCAAATAATAACTAGCACACCATTTGGTGTAGGAGTCCCATCTAGTATAAAGGCTCGGTTGCAAAATCCTTAATATTTTCCTTGGTTGTACCTATCAGCATGAGAGAGGGGTGCAATGGTGTCCTCAAAAAGCAAGGGAGGTGCGCTAGGTGAGTGTGTAGTTGCAACTGTGCCAAGGTTCTTCTAATTACAAATGGAGGAAAAATGTGAGCCTCTAAGTGAGAGGTAATAGTGCCGCCCTGGAAGGCACACACATGAAGTAGAACAATTCATCTAACATCCAACAAAATAGTTCATAGGGGATGCCATGGTCATTACAAAACATATATGTCTAATATCCTGCAGAATAGGCCACAAGGATGGGACATGAATAACAACCATTACAACACATTCTTAATAAGATAAGCAATAAAATAACTTAAATAGTTTAGCTATCTTAGTACACGTGAAAGAAAACATGAAATATAAATGTTCACAGAATACTCTTACAAACATTTGTAGTCCATGCATGAAAAATGTGTTGTCCTTAAAGGCTTATGTTATTCAGAAAAAGTTCCAAGACACATTTTTACAATGTACATCACTAGCCCCAATAGTGGGACATTGAAGCCACTCCGTTCTCATTAAATAACTAGTTGATCTCTCAAATGCCTTGTGGGAAGAGCCAAGAGGAAAAGTCTCTTTATCATACAAGGAGGGTGTATATATAACTAATGGGTGATGCTTCCCCTTTGTGACTCTTTGGCTACCCTCATGACTATTCAACTTCCTATGACTTTTCAACTTACATGACTTGCCATATTCATGTGTGTCCTTTGGACTTCTACTTTATAATACATTTAAATATAACATACATGGTCCACAATGGTGAAATGGCATATGACCACTCATGACATGACATGACATGACACTACTAACATGGACATCTTGGTGATGTGGAAATGTCACGTCATTGTTTCTGCTAAGTGCTCGATGTCTTCTTGGATATGCTTTATCTTCACCTCTGCATTGCTTGGTGATGTGGAGTCTTCAATGATGCTTAGTCTCCAATGATATTTGGAAATTTGTGTCCCTTTGATTTCTCTTGATTGATCCACTTGTGAGTTTAGCTACAAGAGATTCTTTAGGCATGATTCCCTCCTCTTCTCCTTCTTCATCATCTCTCCATAACTTGAAAGCGTACATGTTCCTGTAATTCATGACAGGACGAATCAATCTGAAATCCCCCTAGTTGAAGATAATGCATTCGTATCTATGAAATGAGCCTAGGATATGTCATAGACTGGGGAGACGGGACCAGTGACTATGCATTGTCCAATTACAATAGTCAGGGAGAGAGCTTGGGCTCTGAGACTGCACAATGTGAATCTCAGGGAGGCTTGAATGACATAACTATGCAGTTTCTGGAGGGAGGGGAGTCCAAATGATCGAAAGGACACTAGGAGAAGAATATGTGTAGTTTTGAATTCCAAGTTAGGGTGTTGTTCTGCACATTTCAAATTTACAACAGACAAGGCAGAGGCTTGAGGATTGAATACGCGAAGTGCACAATTCAAGGGATATTGGGAGACACAACTGCACAATTATGGGGGTCAATATCGGGAGTTGGGAATAGGAATTGCACAAAGTAATAGCCCGGGGGGATAGGTATTGTGGATTGTCTAGTTCCAAGGTGGGCTAAGGCTGGGGAGTGCATAGTTTTGTCAGGGCCCAGTGAAGCTAAGTTGCTCGGCCAAGAGTATTTTCTCAAAATGGTAAGTGTGGGATGGGTGATGAACTATGATGAACCTTGACTGTGATCACACACTTAACCATACTTTAACGACATGACAAAATAGACCATCAGGTTACATACAAAAATCATTTCCCTCCGTGTGACTTCCTCGCGACAAGATACGACAAGTGCGACACTTGAGATAGGATTTAGGACGACCGTGACAACACTTTTGCAACAATTCTCAAGACTTTGTGTATAGATATGAGAGATGTTTACATGGTTTTGAAAACTCATATACAGAAAGACCAAAATTTGAAACTATCAAAAAAGGCTTGCAAACATTGCACAACTCCCAAACATTGCAAAAGATGACAATTAACCCAACATGCAAAAGTGACTAAAGCACTGCAAGAAAGCTCATGAAATGAGCTCTAGTTTCCGCATAAAAAATGTAAAATACTGAGGAAGGATCTAAAATTAAGTTTAATCCAAAATTTTGGAGGGTGTTGCATCAACTACAACACTTGGCGACACACTAGTTGAACTCAAACATTTTTGTCTTGGTTAACTTCTTCTGTGCAGGGCCTTGGTTCTCCCAGGAGTATTGGTTCATCATGCAAACTACTTTGACCTTCCCACTCACCCCATGGATAGACATGGTCCCTCTATACTTTCTTAGTTGAACACAACATAAGGTTCAACATAATAACATCATTTCGACTTGGGAAAGGTAGTGTAGCTTACAAGCTTAAGATTTTCAGAGTATGATTTTTCATCTCTAGTATTTCTCCACTGCTAGTAGACGTGGAAAGTAGCATGATAGATTCACATAGTAACACAAACATTTATCTGCTGCTAACAAGATTGGAAAATACCCTCGTAGAGTTTCTTTCTTCACCTCTTTGTGTATGAATCCTTTCTCTTCTTTCGCCTTTATTTTTTTATTTAAAGAGAATTGTTCATTGACAGTTATTTATTTTGGTGTGGAATAGGGATCACAACTTATCAAGAGAAGAAGATGTTGTTCCTCTAGAGAAGCATATAGAAACCTCTGATTTATGTTTGATGGTTTGGGTTTCCCCTTACTCTATTTCTACTAGTTAGATAAGGTTGACAAAAAAAAGAAGCAAAATAAATCGAGTATAGGCATGAGGTTTCTCAACTAGACATGGGTTCACGGTTGGACCAAAAATCAACTTACGGATGGATCATATTTTCTATCGGAACTTAATCAGCTAAAATATGTAACCAACCTAAGGAAGATGGAAAAAAGGCTAGCCAAATTCTGAATTGTTGCAAGCCTCTTTATAGTTTAGCCACACACATACTTACAAGTCACGTTATACTCATGCATAACACTTATTCACATAACAGAAACCAACACACCGATTCAAGCAAACAAATAAGCAACAAAAGAAAATACTATGTAAATAGTGTAGGGAAGGACCGAGATTTTCATTGAAAATATTATTTCAAGTCTTGGCCATTGATAGGGAGAGAGTCAATCTTGCCATCAAGTGATTGAATATGATATGTGTGTTATCCAAGCTTCTCCTGCACTGTTAATGACCCAATGCATAGGGACTGAAATTTAGTGTGTTTTCCTTTTTCCTCGTGGGATTTTTCCCACTTTAAGACTAAGTCACCCACACTATTTGTTTCCCCTCTGACCTCTTATCAAACCACCTCTTGATACGACTCTGGTGAAGTGAAAAAATTTCTTTAGCTTTCAGCCTTTCTTCCTGCAACTTATGAAGAGTGTCCATCCTTCATTGAACTAACAAACATGGCTTTCTTTGGGATTTTTGTGATAGTTGGAGAGAACTCAAGTAGATGTTTGAAGGGAGGATGAATTATTTTCTGTACACTAGGAAGTAAGGGGAGGTGTTCTGGGAATTTTTTGGCATGACTCGATCTGCCCATAAGGCATTCACCAAAGCAGAGTGCCCATTTTGTTGTTAAGGAAATATTGTATTTTTGATAATGCAAATAAGGTTCTTGTTCGTGGATTCGGCAAGACCATTCCCTTGTTGAAAATAATTGGCTGAATGTTTGAATATGATACCATTTTCCAATGCAAAATCATAGAGTCTTAATGATTAAAACTATGGTGCATTTTACAAAACAAGTGACGTAGGAACGTCGAACCTGGATATAATGTTTTGATAGAGAAGGTTGATGACTTCCTGATCATTCACCTATTTGAGTAGGACTTCTTCTGTCCACTACATTAAATAATATTTAGTAGTTAAAATGTAGTGATGCTCCTTTGACGATTGTGGGAAAATTTCCCCAATAATGTCCAAGCCCCACTATTGAAAATGTTCTTCCACTACAATGGGCTGCAGTGGGCGGCTGATTTCTTGTTTCTGTCAGCACACCTTTGAAAGACAAGAAGCTTACGGGAGTGATCATGAGAATATCTGAATAATGTAGGTAAACGTTATCTTGCATAACCTTATGGACTATATTGTTTCCTTAAAAGTGTCCCCTAGTTGGTCCATTGTGGAGATCACATGATACCTTTTTTGACTCATTCCCCTCCAAACAACTGAGAAATACTTCATTGTGCTGCTCTTTGAACAACACCCCATGCACAAACTGATAAAATAATGCTTTAAGTATGAGTGCCCTCTTCTATTGTGTAGAAAGTGAGAGAGAAGTGAGTCACGCTCAAGGTATTCACACACATCCGTGTACTAAGATTTTATGCTTATAATGGTGGAGGCTCGTTCAACATTATATATCTCAATTTCTTGCTCCCATCCTGAGAGCTCTTCTTATTCCTCCTTCGCATTTACCTCTTCTACTACTAGTTGGAAAATACCGTGTTCCTTGACTATGTGAGCTCGCTTGATTTCTATATAATACTCTTGTAACCTGGTCATCTAGTTCACTCTCCTTTCACTCAGCTCTTGTTGAAAAAGAAAGCGATCTGATTGTTTGGAGCAGTACAAAGATAACACAATGGTTCTTTAATAGATAGGGCCTAAAATGCTTTACCACGTTTTATACAACATAAACTTATTTTTTCACAATGGGTTGTTAAGTTTTGGTCCTTGCAAACTTGCACTCATGAATGAGATAGGTCGCTCATCATTCAATTCATCATTTTGAGTGAGTACAACAACAAGAGAGGTAGTAGAAGCAAAAGTGTAGAGCAAGAAATATTTATTGAAGCCTAGGATGTACAATGTGAGTGCTTCTGCTATAACCTAGTTAATACGGGAAAACATGTCCTTTTCCCTTTTATCCTATTTGTTGACTAGGTCCTTTTTCAACATCTCCTATACTACTTTGATAATTTGGGCATAGTAAGAGATGAACTTGTGGGGGAGATTGATCTTCCCCAAGAAAGATGACATGGGTTTCTTATTAACTAGGAGGGGAATCTATGTGATTTTCCTAATGTTGTTGGGGTTGTAACACCCTCCTCCCACGTCCACCCAAGTCACCATACAAACTGGGTAAACATGAGACGAGAGGCTACTATGATTAGATTCAACCTCTTATGTGACCTTAAGTAGAATCGACAGAAACATCACACACAGTCATCCAACATTAGAAACAGAACTGGAAGGAGACATGTTAGCCACATAGACAACATATCCCTAGGTCCCACTATTATTTTCGATCTCTTCTACCATAGTCGCTCTCATGCTATAGGCAAGGGAGTGACCAACAACCCAAAGTTTCTCTCATAGTCTTGCCTACTATTGACTAGAGACCAAAATTTTGAGTTCTATACCAGTGGCCCTGGGATTTATGCCACTTTTTCAACCCCAGAGTCGAGGCCACTAGCTAGAATGGAGTGATATATTAAAATTATTAAGAATACATGGAAACAATGATGCAAAAGAAATAAGTCGAACAAGACCTTTATCAAACCCCTACTAGCCATGTTATGCATTTCATCAAACATATCATCAACATGTAACCTATAGGTTTAAACAAAATAATTAATTGTAGGGATCTCATACTTATCTCAGAATCGCTATGAAACATTTTTCCCTCATGTCATTTGTTCCATTATCATCTATTAGGCCATAGATACATTATCCACTCATTTACAATTAAAAACATGTTGAGGGCCATACATAGTTGTTGTCTTAAAATATACATATAGCCAACATAATAGGAATAAAATTACCATAAACATATGAGCCATCAAAATCCACATATACATCAATACATTTGTACATGGAAATCAAGGGAATGAATTTCTCATTAACGAATGGAATTAACTAATCGGAAATGGGACTACCACGTTCCACCAGACCATAAAATGGCTAAGACAAATCTCTCTTTAGCAACCCATCCCCATGCATTGTTCTAAGCATGAATGTGGGACTCAAACCAAAAGAACCAACCAAGGCATACCGAGGCTAAACCACCTCACCCTCATCAACATAAATCTGGCTTTACAGTAATCCATCTTGGATCACTAGGCCAACAAAATAAACACATGATAACCGGATTTACCGTGATCTCTACCTACTCACTAGGCTAAACAAGCATGGATGCCACCAGATTTCTCCACCTACACCATGAGGAATTTTCCTGTCTCCTAGTCTTTCAAGCTTTACAGCAATCAAAACCCAGATCATAAGGCCCTAAATTGAAACCATGTCTCTAGGCTTTGTAGAATATCCCAAACCTATGATTAATAGGACCAATGGAGAGAAAAACACCTCTTGGCTTTATCGTATATCCCGCCATTCACCAACAATTATTCCTAGGCCTACTAAGGCAACAAAATCCTAGCTTTACCGCAACCGAGTGTCTAGCTCAGGGGTCACTAGGCCAGTGGCTTTACCATGATCCACAGTCCAGTTTAGGGACCACTAAGCCATGCTCTCTATCATTTAGAGATCCACCCCACTCAGCTTCAAATCCATCTGACAATCCAGCTCAGCCAAAAAATGAGAACCCCATCACACCATGGTTATCCGAAAATGGCAAGGTTAGGCTCAAAACATTGTTGCACTTGGAAAAACCCATCCCTGATAGAAAAGGACCACCTGAAATACCATGCATGCCAAATCTAGCAATAAAAATACACGTGCAAGTTGATACTTGCAATGAAGGTTGGTGTAGTTGTTTGATCCTAGCTTTCCCTGCTTGATATTTTCTTCCTCTTTCCTTCTTTGCCTTTCATGCTCCAACACCAAAATTTCTCCAAGAAAATCTAAGTGCCCAAGGGTATCAGAGAGAGAGAGAATAATAAGAGAGATCCAAAAATGAACAAATCAAGCTTTCCAACTGATCCTCAAAATCCTTTTTATCAATGAGGCCTCTATTTTCTTCATTTTCCACTATTTTCCTTTATTTTCCTCCTCACATGCAACCTGTGACCTTTTACCTTCCTTTTCTCCTAATTTCCATTATTTTCATAAATAAATGTGCCAAAAATTCCATTTTTCCTTTCCAAAGCCTTAGTCATTTCCTTTGCCAATTTATTTAGCCATAAACAACCAAACGAACACCCAAACTAGGATGCCATGCCCAACATTCAACTTGGAATACATTTCCCATCATTTGTGGTATTTATATGTTTCTAGATGGAATTTTCACTAAGGCTGTTACAGATGCGCCCCCCTTGGGGGACATCGTCCTTGGTGTTCAATCACACATATACCTTAGTAACATGCCGAAAGAATACATAATGCTCATGGAGATTTATAACACATCTCAATGTAGTATTTATAATGAAAAAATCACTTAAAAGAAAAACATCATGACAACATGACAACATACCGCAAAGTGGAGCTTTATAACACAACTCATTACAGTATTTACAATAATCACATATACACGTATGCACATTTGCTAAACCAAGAAATAAAGGATATGTGTCTGCATTTGAAACAAGGGGATCCATAGGCTCACACCTCCACCCTCAAAGTAATACTAGGATTCACCTTCTTTCTAGGAAGTCCATAATCCACAACAGAGTCAAATCTGCATCCAATGTCTAGCACTACAATCTTGTGCCACCTGTCCTCCCAGTAAACAGTTACCGACTCATTGTTCCAGGGCCCACTCCCAATGTGCATCTGGTTCCATCTGGAAATGCTAACCCAAACAAATCCATCCTTGACCTTCCCTTCTCAGCTACACAGTCCATGCAGTCACTCACCTTCTAAGTTCCATTGGCACCCCCATCCTAGGTAGTCCATCCCTTGGCAAGGCTTCCTCGCATTGGAAGATACAAAAACAAAGGCATATAACTTCCTCAAAACAATCATACCGGTCATATCATGCTCATAAAAATCAATGGACACTATTGGGTACCAGTGTCCCGCAATGGCCCTATTCTTGAATTCTTTACCAACATACTACTGCATGTTCTGATTCTTTTCACTCCTACTATTGATTCTTGCAGTCAATTTCAACCACCCAACCAGTCTTTTTCATACATTCCTATTCCAAGCACATAATTTCCATTGGATTCAAAATAAATTTAAATAACATCAAATCATAGCTCATTGGTAGCTTGTCAGTAAGCCACACTTGCAATTTTCTTTGCTTCCTATCACAAGTCAAACTAACCTTTTGTTCAAAACATCATCTATAAACATATCGCATATGGTTAGATCAAAACAAAACCATCATAGATCAACATCATAAATCACATGGAACCATCATCAACAAGAATCATAGATCACATATTATAAATCACATGCATAGTAAAACTGAAATAATATACCAATACTTATCCTTTCATCAACCCTTAGCTTCTACCTTTGTCTTTATTCCATACATACTCTGGATCGATTGTCACACCCGACAATAACAAAATGCCTTCTCCTCAACCATGTGCATGTGCACATAATGTGTATCACACACATACAATCACACAATGCATACAACACCATGCAGGACATGCACATATGCCTAACATACAACACATACACCTACACCCGATGAACAAAAGAACACAAATACGTATATAGAGTGCAACAAAATGAATGCATATGTCAGATACCATGAACACACAATGCACATACGTAGTGTCACATTCTCGCAACACAACATGTATGATATGCACTCAATCCCACATGTACACCAATACCACATGTACAAAGCACCACTTGCACAATGTGTACACAATGCCACATGTACACTGCACCACTGTATAATGTGCACACAATACCACATGTACATAGTACCACACACACGACATGTACGGAACACAACATGTACAAAGCGCCACATGCATGACATGTAGACATCACCACCTTCACACGTCGTCACTTGTACAACATGTACACAACATCACATGCACACAACACCACTTGAAAAATCATGCACACCACACCATATGTACATAGGACCACATTTAAAACATGCATGCAATGCCACATGCACATAACACTCCATATCAAACACGTACATAACATCATCTGTACACAACACTGCATATCGCACATGCGCAAAGAACCATATACAAACAACACCTCATATCCATCATGCACATAGTACAATATATTCACAACAACATATATCCAACATGTACATGGAACCATCTATACCCAACACTGAATATGCAACATTCATACGACACTATCTGTACTAACACCCTATACATAACATTGCATAAACAACAGGTACACTCACTAAATATACACCACACCGCATGCACACAACATTACAAATGAAACATATACAACATATGCACAATAGTAATACCACACATGCTAAATCACACTGACTCTACCAAGAAACCCTATTTCCAGTGTCTTATCCATTCTTGTCCTAGTATTCCATAGACCACACTACTTTTATTTTGCTAATGTATCACTCATTATAATCTGTCCATAACATAAGCATAGGCATAATACAAGATAAAATATAAATTCATATTCACATGATACTGAACTCATATATTTTTCATTTCTACTCTTCCCACTTGATTTCCCATAGCCAATAAATTTTTCATGCCATTCACCTGCATAAGCAATCATTTTTCCATAGGAATGATTCTTGATGATCTATCATATAGTGACATAAATACATGGATACAAACATACATATATGTAAACATTAGCACAAACAATCATGATCCTGCCAGACATCGATATGCATACATACATATATGCACACATAAATGTTAGCTTTAATAATCACAATCCATGATGACCCTATCAAACATGACATACATACACACATACATGTATACATATATAAACATCAGCATAATCATGGTCATAACACAATTACCAGATATCAAGGTCAAGGATCAAGAGAACTTCCTTTATTCATGCAACACATGTGCAACATTAAGAATAATCATTTCAAACATAGCCAAGACATCTAACGCCTCAGATCCATTCACTTTAACTTTACTATTATCTTTCTCATGACTATACTGCCACTGTCCATTTACACCAAGGGACTGAACCAATCTAATCGATTGTCATAGTCTTACCTTCTGCTACACTTACTTCTGCACAGAGCTTCATTTGAATCTCACATTACCTATTGGGTACCACCCAATTCTCCTTGAGCTCCATCAACATTCCTCTTTTCCAAACCAATTCCCAAGACTCAAGCATAAAAGGCAATACCAAGAAATAAACAAGAAGCAAAACTATGAAAACCAATAGAAACACAACACTGCAAGAAAGTGGCATAGATATACACCAGACACAATCAAGATTGCAAATCAAGCTTAACAACCACAAAGACCAAAATCACAATACTAACAATAGACAACATGACTCAATCCCCATAGTTCTCAAGGAAAGCTTGGCGTGAGCCTTCTTCGATATTTCATGGCAATCTCTCTTTCCATGCAACTCAATACATCATGTTGACCTTAACACATAACTTTTAGTTCATAAATAAACATAACAATAAACCAGTTACCTCATATTGTTGTGCCAAGCATGTTTCTTCCAACTGGAGACATCTGCACCATCTCTCAAGGGATTCCAATCCTTTGACAAATCCACCTCTATGTACATGTTCATGAATATAGCATGTATTCACATAATGTCTGACAATATTATGGTTAAGAATAATTCCTATAGGAAAATCACTCATTCATTTGGAATTAGGGTTTCCAAACATAGCCAAAGAAATTGTTGCCCAATTCCTTTCCTTTACCCTTTTACCTTACTACAATCTAGGCTTAGTTATATAAACACATCAACTATTACCTGGTCATGTTAATACAAAGCATGTTTCCTGCAATTGCTCACACATGTAAACGACATGTTCCAAATATCAAGACAATAATATCTAACAATTTGAAATAAACCTTTACCAAGACTAACAATCATGTCATAATCCATAGCCAGCTGATAGTAATTGAACATAATGCTACAATTGTCACCTACATTCAAGTACATATCAACTGTCTCAACACATATGTATTAGTACAATAATCTTAAAACAATATCATTTGAACACATACTCATATTATGCAATCCATAAAACATTCAACCAACTTTCAACCATACCATGTTAAATAAATTAAATAGACAACATTATCAAATATTTAAGTACCAAGTATACAGCATAAGCAAACTCATACCTTAATGTATCTCACAGGAGGCAATATTGTCTATAAAATCAATCTAGGTTACCATGATACAACTTCACGAGATATTAACTCAAACATAAATCATGATATGCATAGGAGTAACTAACTAACATGTTCACATCATAAGATCATAAGCATTTGTTGTTCATGCATAACAATCACATATGTACGATCAGTCTAGATTAGTACGACACCATATCACAAATATGTCGTCTCATACCTGAATATTGCAACCATAACCATCTGCATAGGTCGAACCAGGTTAACACAATACATATAACATCAAGATATTCAATGCAATGAACATAACCATCACGCATATGACCAATCCAAATTACAACATCAAGATCTCAATGAAATAACCCTAATCATCATGTTACTAACATACAACAAAAATAATATATATATCATGCTCATCAACAACATATAACCTAATAATCAAGTTATCTAACATACAACAACAATAAAAATGCATATAATCAGAGGTTACTGTCATTCTTGATTATCCTACACATGTGCTTATAACTACACTAATCAACTAACATATACCATTTACATAACCATAACATCAAAAGAATTCTTGTATTGAGGCTTCTGTGATCCATATCAAGTTTATGTGAGATTTTTCGGCGTAAATCACATGATAGTTAATTTGTCGATGCGTTTCGAACCAACAAGTGTGGTTCATCGTCAGGACAAGTTGAAGAATCAGATCTAGGTTTCATGTTAAATAGACAGAGCAGAACATCCAACGGCTATAATTTTTTACTAGGCAATGACTATATTGACTAGCTAATGGCTATATTTGACTAGGAAACAGCTAGTTGGACCGTTCTGAGGGAAAAAGGAGCATAACTGTATTTAATTAAAAATTAAAAAATAAAATAAGTTAAAATTATGGATTTAAATAATTATTAAGTTAATAGTTAGTTATGCTATTATTAAATTACAATTTAATGGGAATATGAATCTACATAAAAGGTATTATCAACTCAATATTTATTTTAATTTTTATTATATATATATATATATATATATATAAAATAAAATATTAGAATAAATTAATTTAGGTATTATATAGTAAGAATAAATATTTATTTAATTGTTAAATTGTTTACTTCTTTTTAATTATAAATTAACATATTATCATAGATCGATTTCAATATCAAAGTAATTATTAAGTTAAAATTTAGAATATAACTAATAGCTTAAACTAAATGCTATTAAAGTCTCTTATACTATATAAACAACCCACCAAAGAGGATCAAAGAACAAAGGTAAAAGAGAGACGGTTAAAGGATAACAAGGGGAAACTAACCTATAAGAAAACTAGAACAAGCTATACCTTTGTTCTTTGATCCTCTTTGGTGGGTTGTTTATATAGTATAAGAGACTTTAATAGCATTTAGTTTAAGCTATTAGTTATATTCTAAATTTTAACTTAATAATTACTTTGATATTGAACTCGATCTAAGATAATATGTTAATTTATAATTAAAAATAAGTAAACAATTTAACAATTAAATAAATATTTATTCTTACTATATGATACCCAAATTAATTTATTCTAATATTTTAGTTTATATCTATATATATATATAATAATAATAAAAATAAAAATTAAATAAATATTTAATTGATAATACCTTTTATGTAGATTCATATTCCCATTAATTTTTAATTTAATAATAGTATAACTAAATATTAATTTAATAATTATTTAAATCCGTAACTTTAACTTATTTTAACTTTTAATTTTTAGTTAAATACAGTTATGCTCCTTTTTCCCTCAGAACGGTCCAACTAGTTGTTTCCTAGTCAAATATAGCCATTAGCTAGTCAATATAGCCATTGCCTGGTCAAAAATTATAGCTGTTGGATGTTCTGCTCTGTCTATTTAACATGCAACCTAGATCTGATTCTTCAACTTGTCCTGATGATGAACCACATTGGTTGGTTTGAAATGCATCGACAAATGAAATATCATGTGATTTGCGCCAAAAAATCAAAAGACATGTACATAACTCTAATGTATATAACCCTAATACATATGACAATCCTTAACCTACATACTTGCTTGCCCAATATACAAACCTATACGACGACATGCTCTTGCCTCAAGGTCCAATGCTACAACTTCATTTTGATGATCTACAGCTCCTACTTTACCTCATTCAAGACATTATAATCATAACATACCAATAGCACCATTATGACCTAAATTGCAGACCATGACTTCACAAGGCATGTTTGCCTACTATTCATGCATAACTACAACCAACACCATACATGCATAACAACTCCATATGGACATATAACACATGAGCACAAAACCATATACACATCCTCCTAGCTAGAGTCCAATCATCAATGAATGACCATATCAACTTCACAAACCATGACGTCATGCATGAAAACGACCATTACCCTACTGTACGCATTTCCACGTGAAAACATCAACATGCATAAGTAATGCATAATCAACTAAACACATGTAGTCGAGCATAAGTGATCAATTCTTGTAGTAAACTTACAAGACTAATAAATGTAATCAAAATATTCAATAATGTAACCTAACATAGAAGGATGTAAGTAGGCGAAATAAATCAACATGTAAGAAACATATAACCATATGTAACCAATCATATGCTCATAACGGTGCATTCCACAAAATCAACATCAAGTTCCTCATGAAAACCTTACTACCACCATGATCAACATTATTCAATGCAACGAGCACATGGATTTCAAGTGTAATAGACACACATGCAACTGACAAGCATGAATGACCAACACACACCACCCATCTAATCGAAGAGTTGAACCCTGCTCTGATGCCACTTTGTAACACCCTCCTCCCACATCCACCCACGTAACCATGCCAACCGAGGTAAATATGAGATCAGAGGCTACTATGATCAGATTCGATCTCTTATGTGACCTTAAGGAAGTGGAGTCGATGGAAACATCACACACAGTCATCCAACATCAGCAACAAAACTATCAGGAGACATGTCAACCACTAAATAGCATGTCCTTGGGTCCCATTGTTGTTCTGAATCTCTTCTGCCATAGTCGCTCTCATGCTATGGGATAGGGAGTAACCAACAACCCAAAGTTTCCCTCATAGGCTTGCCTACCAGTGACTAGAGACTAAAATTTCTAGTTTTGTTCCAGCGACTTCGCGATTTAAGAAACTTTTTCTAGCCCAGAGCCCAGGATACTTCCTAGAATGGAGTGATAGCTTTAAATAAGTAAAAATACAGGGAAACAATGATGCAAAAGAAATAATTCAAACAACACCTTTATGAGACACTCACTAGCCATGCTAGGAATTTCATCAAACATATCATCAACATGTAACCTACAGGTGTAAACAACATAACTAAGTGTAGGGATCTTATATTTATCTGAGAATCACCATGAAACATTGCTCCCTTATGTCATTTGATGCATTATCATCTATTAGGCCACAGATACACTATCCATTAATTTACAAGCAAAAACATGCTGAGGGTCGTACTTTGTTGTTGTCATAAAATATACATATAACTAGCATAATAGGAACAAAATTACTATAAACATATTAGCCATCAGAATCCACATATACATCAATACTTTTGCACATGGAAATAAAGGGAATGAATTTCTCATTAGTGAATGCAATTAACAAACCAGAGATGGGACTACCACGTTCCACCCAACCATAGAATGGCTGAGCCAAATCTCTCTTCAGCCACTCTGCCTCATGCCATATTCCAAGCATGAATGTGGGACTCAAACCAAAAGAACCAACCAGGGCATACCGAGGCTAAACCACCGCACCCTCATCAATAGAAACCAGGCTTTACCATAATCACTAGGACAACACAATGAACACATGATAACAGGATTTACCATGATATGCACCTGATCACTAGGCCAAACATGCATGGATTCCACCATATCTGTCCACCTATACCATGAGGAATTTTCATGTCTCCTAGTCTCTCAAGCTTTACCGCAATCCAAACCAGAATCATAAAGGCCTAAATCTAGACCCACTCTCCAGGCTTTGAAGCATATCCCAAACTTGAGATTACTAGGCCCAATAGAGAGCAAACCACCTTTGGCTTTACCATATATCCTTCCATTCACTGACAAGGATTCGTAGGTCCACCGAGGCAACACACTCCTGGATTTACCGCAACCCACAATCTAGCTCAGGGGTGACTAGGAAAGTAGCTTTACTGTCATCCACAGTCTAGTTCAGGGAAAACTAGGCCATGTGTTCTATCAGTCGGAAATCCACCCCACTGAGCTTCAAATACATTCGACAATCCAGCTCAACCAAAACATGAGAATCCCATCACACCATGTCTATATTGAAATGGCAAGGCTAGGCTCAAAACAATGTTACACTAGGAAAAACCCTTGCCATGATAGAAAATAACCACATGCAATACCATGCATTCCAAATATAGCAAGCAAACTACACATGCAATTCGATACCTACAAGGAAGTGTATTGTAGTTGTTTGATCCTACATTTCCCTACTTGATCTTTTCTTCCTCTTTCCTTATTTTCCTTTCTTTCTCCAATGGCAAAATTGCTCCAATAAACTCTAAGTGTCCAAGAGTATGACAGAGAGAGAGATAATAATGAGAGAGATCCAACATTGAACCAATCACAGTTGCCAATTGATCCTCAAAATCCCTTTTGTCAACGAGGCCTCTATTTTCTTCATTTTCCATTATTATCCTTCATTTTCCTCCTCACATGCAACCTGTGACTTTTCACCTTCCTTTCCTCCTAATTTCCTTTATTTTCATAAATAAATGTGCCAAAATACCATTTTTCCTTTCCAAAGCCTTATCCATTTCCTTTTCCAATTTCCTTAGCCATAAACAACCAAAAGAACACCCACACTAGGATTTCCTACCCAACATCTAGCTTGGTATACGTGTCCCATCATCCATGGTATTTGTATATTTTTACATGGAATTTTTACGAGGGATGTTACACGGGTATAACTTAGTCCCACTCTTAGGAATGTCATGGCCCAATAGATTACCCTCAGACACTCGAAAGATACTTTTCTTACGATTTGAGGATATCCTGTAATTGCGACATCGCTGAAAAATCTTCTTTAAGTGGCGTAGGTGGTCTGACCTCTCTTTGGAGAACATTGTTACATCATCAAGATAGACCACTACACTATACTGAATGAGTCTGTAGAAAGCAATGTCCATAGCATGTTAGAATGTTGCATCAATGTTGATTAGCCTAAATGGAATTCTTCAGAACGCGAATGTGTCCCACTTCGTTTTGAACATCCTTTTCAGTCTGTCAGGCTCTACAACTAGAACATGGTTATATCCAGAATATCCATCTAACAGAGAAAACATTTTGAACCCTGATATTGTTTGCAATATTTGTTGCATGGATGGCACGGGGTAGTTGTCTTCGTCCAAGGCATGCTTGATATTGCAGAAATCTACACATAGGTAGTTCTCCCTAGACTTCTTCCTTACAGGGACCAAATTTTACACGCACATCGAGTGTCGCACTCTGTATGTGATTTGGGAATCAATCAATTTTATTAACTCTTTCTGAATGAGAGGCTCAAATGTTTGATATGATTTCGTTACATTTTGTTGGAGTCTCTTGGCCCCTTCCTTAATCAGTATCACATGCTAGATGATTCACGTGACATATGTCTTGACTTCATGGTATGTCCATGCAAAGACATCATTGTAATGCTTGAATAAGTGGATAAAGGCTTGTCACTTTTGTGGTGTGCAACAGGTACCGATATTGAAATATTTCATATCCTTATCATTTCACAAGTTAATCTACTCATGCGACAATGTGGAACTGTGGGTCTTAGCATTGGAAGGTCCTCAGAAGTGATTATGTAGGTCATACAAATTTTCTAGTTATACCACACCCTTGGGGATGAGGTTTCCTTTGCTTTTTTTGGCTGCATCCTACAATGATTTTTTGTGCTCATCCTCATAGATCACTAAGCCTTTAAATACATGAGAAATTTCCATGAAGCGCAATATCTGTTCGTCATTATAGAAAATGTGTACATTAGTGATATTATCCAGGACATAAGGTTTATGAATAATTTCAATAGAAAAATCATTGGTCAATGGTGACATCCTAGAACATAGGAATTTACAGGGTAAGCTCCTCAGATAAAACACCTAAGGACACCATTCACAAATAGATCACAGATTAGTACACCAGTATCCTTCACATGGTTAAAACCCTCAAAGAGGGAAAGAGTCCATGGCCTAAGCCAATGTGGCGACTTCAGGCAATTTATTAACGTAAAAGAAAGAAATTCTACATAAGCTTCTCTCGTGAATGGTCACCTTACAAATGACCCTCTATTCTCTTTAAATAGAGATCATGGACCAATCAGATGTTAAGCCATGGATCAAGCATCTGTAATATAGAGGAGAGAATGAACCGTCAGATCACTTCATGTCTAGAACATATCGTGACCATCAGATTGTAAGTTACAAAAGTACATAGTAAAGAAACACACTCTACCTAACTCTACACTAGACCAAGTTATACTTAACTATTTCCTATGTGTCAGAATATCCTAACACCACCCCTTAAGAACAACTTGGGATAGGATTGAATGATTTACAAATATGACACAATTAGAGAAGGAAGGAGGCATTAGATCCTATCCCACCTTAGTGACAACTTCCTGAATTCCAACCATAAATCGAAGTTTAGTAAACTTCACCTCTGTGGGAGCCTTTGTAAAGATGTCTAAAACCTGATCATCGGTTGAACAATATTGAAATTCAAGAACATGGTCATGAATGAGATTTCTAATGAAGTGCATGTGTAGTTCAATGTGCTTTCTGTGCCGATATTGGACTATATCTTTTCATAGTTGAATGGAACTTTGATTATCACACCAAAGTATAGTTAGATGCTACTGCTGAAAGCCAAACTCTGACAGGATCTGACAAAGCCATGGGGCTTCCTTACTAGCATCTATTGTGCCATGATATTCTGTTTCTATTGAAGAAAGATAAATGACACTTTGTGTCTTGCAAGCCCATGTAATAGGTCCAGAACCAAGAGTGAAGACATAACCTGGAGTAGACTTCCGATCATCAGGGTCACCAGCCCAATCGGAATCAATGAAACCAACCAATAGAGGAGATGCTTCTACACTGTAATGAATCCCAAACTGAACTGTACCTTGAACATAATGACATATTATTTTATCTAATTTCCAATGAATTTCATGTTGGTTTTGCATAAACTGAGCAATAAGGCCAACAATAAAGGAAAGGTCAGGACAGGTATGGGTCAAATAAAAAAAATTTCCTACAAGCTCACGGTATAAGGTAGCATCAACCTCAGGGGAAGTACAAGTGATTGAATGTTTGGCTCCAGACTGAAAGGGAGAATGGCTTGTCTTAAAATATTCCATGTGAAAGTGGCATAGAAGATCACATGCATACCTGGACTCACAAATGGAAATAACTTCCTTGGATTGCAAGACTTGAAGACCAAGAAAACAATGCAAGTGTCCTAAGTCTCTCATTTCAATCTGTGTTTGAAGGCTGGACTTCACATGGTTTCTAAGGTTCGGATCACTACAAGTAAGGGTAATATCATCAACATAAAGAACAAGAATGATAAGAGACTTACCCACTTTCTTGGTGTAGAGAATATTGTCAGAATGACACCTAGAAAAGCTAGTATCTAAAAGAAAGCTATCCATTTTGGCATGCCAAGCTTGAGGGTCTTTCTTGAGACCATAAAGGGATTTCTTAAGCTGACACACAAGGCTGGAGTCTGTTTGTATAAATCCAGGACGTTGTTCCATATAGATTTCTTCATGCAAGTCCCCCTCCAAGAAGGCAGATTTAACATCCATCTGATGGAATTCCCATTTGAAAGAGGCAGTAAGGGAGAGAACAAGGTGGATAGAGTTAATTTTGGCAACACGGGAGAGGTTTCATTATATTCAATGCCTTCAACTTGTGAAAAACCCTTAGAAACAATACGAGCTTTATGTTTATCAATTTTCCATCTGGTCCAAACTTGGTTCTGTAAACCCATTTGCATCTAATAAGTTTTCGTCCCTTTGGAAGAGGAACAAGATCGCATGTATCATTTGCCAATAACGAATTCTATTATTCATTCATAACTGCATCCCAATCTAGATGCCCTAAAGCTTCTTCAAAGGTGTCAGGATCATAATTCGCTGAAGCTTGAGCCACTAAAGAAGAGGCTCTATCGAACTGAGAACATCTACATCATTGATCTATAGGATCACCTGCAAGAGCATCTGCTGTATCTCGAGTAGCATGGACCCATTTAGGAAGCTGAGGAGCTGAAGGAGGATCTAGAGAAGGTGGGGGAGGATTGTCATCCTTGTTGTCATCATCTGAAGAAGAAATGTTTTCAGAAGTACAAGGGATAGATAGAGGTGGTACATCGCCCGAACTAGGCTCGTAGGCCGATATATTTTCAACAATATTTACATCTCTTCTAATGATAACTTTTTGTACTTATGTGGAAGAATTCTATATCCTTTGACATCTTCAAAATATCCAAAAAAAAATCATGTTTCACTCTTAGGTTCTAAGGATCTATGTTTTTCATCGGGAATATGGGCCCAAGCTTCACTTCCAAAAACACGGAAGTGACTTACATCTGGTTTAACTGAAATCCATGCTTCCTCTGGAGTGATATTCTTTAAAACCTTAGTAGGAATGCGATTTACTTTACTTCTCTCAAAAAATTAAGACTACGTCCTTTATATTGTAGCATACAATTAGCCATTTCCTTTAAGGTGTGATTCTTCCTTTCATCTACGCCATTTTTATGTTGCATTTGAATTCCATGCTCAGTGCAAAAGTTGATGAATTTGTTGCTAACATATTCTCCACCATTATAAGATCTTCACTTAAGAATTTGATGTCCATATTGTTTCTCAACAAAGGCCTTAAAGGCCAAGAACATGTTAAATACTTCACTCTTGAGTTTTAAGAAGTATACCCAAGTGCATCTAGAGAAATCATCAATGGAAGTTAAGGAATACTTTTAGCCAAAGAATAAAAAAACTGGAAGTGGACCACATAAATCACTATGCATAAGTTGTAAAGGGGTTGAGGCGTGCCAAGAGGCACGTTTTTAAAAACTATCATTTGGATGTTTTCTGAGTACACATCCAGAACAAACACCAGCTCTGCAAGATGCCATAAGAAGACATGTCACTATATTTTATTTACATAGATTTTGAAGGGAGCGATAGTTTAAGTGACCAAATCGCTCATGCCAAAGTTTGCTCACTTCATCATTATGAGAAACAAATAACGAGGAAAGAGATGATGACCCAAAGTTTTTAAATTTATACAACCTTGTAGAATCATCAGCAATGCTAGTAGCTAAAATCTGTCTAGGATATCTTAGGTCCTTAATTACAACATCATGAGGTGAAAATTCAAAGATTTTACCTTCCCTTGAATGAGTTATTTGATATACAGATAGAAGGTTGCAGGATAAGGTTGGAACACATAATACATCATTAAATTGAACATTATCTAAATGAATAGTTCCAGTCTCTACAACACTAAGAGATCTATCATCACCAGCATATATATTTTTGGTGTTACAATCATTTAGGATGATGCTTCTTAGGATTCTTTGAACTTGGTTGCTGCTAGGCAGCTAAGGCTTTCTTAGAAGAGTCTCCATGATTAAGAAGACCAGGATGTAAGAGTTTTTCTTGCTATCTTATTAAGTAATCACAAAAGGCATAAAAAGTGGGGGACTTGTAGGCTTGTCCTTGAGAAATAAAGACTTCTCTAGTAGACTGGAAGGTGGAAACAAACACAGAGTAGGTTGGTCCCAACATAGTAAAAATGGAATATCTAAGGCTACCATCTTATTTCTTAACCTTAACACCTTCCAAAAGAAGTCTAAGGGCCTTGAACTTGGACAAAAAATATTGAATCGAAGAAAAATTATTGGGGTCCAATGTAAGTAACTAATTTTCATGTTGATGGTCTTTAATTTTATTTTTAATTCCAAAAACTTTATTGAGTTCTTTCATTGCTTCATCAGGGGTATCAAGTTCTGCGATATGGAATCTAAGGTATGGAGAAATACATCCCTATCAACCCACGTGCTTGATCTTGTTTATTTTCCCATTTGACTGCCTTATCTTCATCTTTAAGTTTAGACTCTTGGCCTATGGCTATTCTATAAACACCTTTACTTCTAAGTAAATCCTCCATGTAGGACACCCATTGGAAGTAGTTGGTGATGTCAAGAATAACTTGGCATGGACTTTCCATTTTAAACGAAATTGATGATGTAGATGTTGAAACTAAGTTTCCCAATGGAAAGATATCAAAACATTATGCCGATTAAAAAAAAAAACGGCTCTGAAAACGACTTCCGGATGAAGAAGTTATGGCTTTTTGAATAAAAGTTGTAGGAGATGCCGACAAAGTACGTGAATGTGTAGAATGACCGATAATGTTATATTTTTAAAAAAATCCCCCCTCTTTCCAAACTCAATCTAATTAGCTCACTTTAAAAAATAAAATTATGTGACCCACTTTTATAAATAAGTGAAAGTTACTTTTACAATGGTACTTTATGAGCTACCTACTAAATTGTAACTTAAATAAAAGATAAAGAGACTTTAGAATTATAAGTGACTCACTTTTTATAGTGGGTGAGAACACTTTTTCATAAAGTAACTTTAAAACATAGGTTACATGTGCTTTTTGAAAAAGTAACTCAACAAAAAGAAAGACTTTAACCTAAGACCTCTATTCTCATTAAGTAACTTTGGACCAAGTGAGCTAGTTTAAAAGGTTAGTAATTTTTGGAAAAGAGGTTTTTTTTTTTCGTCACTGAAGCTTTGGAGTGCGTGCTTGCTTGAAAAATATCTTTTTGCCTAAAAAAAACCACACAACCCAAAATGGACATACAGAAAAAACTAAACCTTATGGCTTGAAGTTAGATTTGACTAGGAACTAAATATTTTCCTTAATGTTTTTGATTTTCTGAGATAACACTAAGGCGAAGTGGAAAAGAGCATACACATGAGAAAAATCCTTCCTTTCTGTTTCTGATTTTCCCAGATCACATAGAGTCGCAGGGAAAAGAGCATATGAAGAAATGAAAGGTATAGACTCAGTAATAAGAAATAGAGAGTTAAATAAACCGAAATAAACATAGAAATAAATAACTAAAATTGCAAATAAAGACTGTATACCTCTAGATCTTAAAAATGACGTAGCTAGGGCTACCAGAAACCTTCTCATGTGAAACGAAAGGTGATTTTCTCTGGAATAGATGCTCCTAACACAATAGAGTAGTCCTCTTGGCCTAAAAGAGGTCAAAAACAATAGATCTAGGAAATGATAGTCATTTGCAGTTGTACTAGCTTTGAATTTGGATCACCAATTAATGCAGCCCTCAAATAGCTTTGATACCATATAGGAATTTATAGGGTAAGTTCCTAAGATAGAATACCAAACGACGCTTCTCACAAATAGATCACAGATCAGTACACCAATATTATTGACATGGCTAAAACCATGAAAGAGGGAAACAGTCCACAACCTGAGCCAACATGGCCACTTCAGGAAATTTATCAATGTAAAATAAAGAAAATTTACATAAGCTTATATCATGAATTGTCACCTTATGCATGACCCTCCATGCTCTTTAAATAGAGATCATGGACCAAGTGGTTTTTAAGCCATGAATCAAGTGTCAGTAATATCGAGGAGAGAATGAACTGTCAGATTGTAAGTTACAAAATTACATAGTAAAGAAACACACTTTACGTAGCTCTACACTATACCAAGTTATACTTAACTATTTTCTATGTGTCGGAATATCCTAACAAAGCAATAGTGTTTTGTAATGCATCCATAGTTGTGTTACACATTCTTCGAACCTAAATAATATTAAAAGCGTGGAAATGTTAAATGAGATTCCATACCTCTTACTAATAACTTCTAATATGAGGTGACACACAATGTATGGTGTTACGTACCTGTTGCACCACAGTTTTTGAGTCACCTACCACTTTTAGGATGGCAACGTTGAGGTCAATCGCCTTTTGCAAGCCCAAGATGACTGCTTCATACTCTGGAGTGTTGTTCGTTCACTCAAATTCCAAGCAGATAGATATCAAATTCTTTCAACGCATCGGCTATATTAAAATACAACTATCTCAATAGCCCTCCTGCATTTTGGAACCATCGAGGTACATAGTCTAAACATCATATATACAGGGATTGAGAACCCTACCAGTACGACTACAACTACTACTAACTGCAAAAATTTCAATATCGCCAATTGGACAAGGAAGGAGATCGAAATGTGTTTCTAGTGGAACTCGGGATGGTTGTGCAAGATAACACCCCAGTTGAGTTTCAAGAAAACAATTTCCTAAAAGTAATTCTATGAAAGCCTTCGGTTCATTATGCTTGCTCAAGGGACTAACAATTTGTTTCATATATCTCTCTGATTCTACCTAGATTTTATTATTTCTTCCCTTGTAAGAAAGTTATAAGTTTGACCAGTTTGTGGCAAAGTACCCTTGTAGCTTACTAAACTATTCTCTACTAAAAATCACTCTTTTTGCTTCTGGAATTTCCAAACTCACTATGTTGATACATTGGTGGACTGATATGTCGGATGATAAGTGAATGATTACATGATCTCTGAGCTCACCAATGGCTTGGACATGAGTCTTATACAACTGAATAATCAATGCACCTATTTTTTTGCATTTATCATTGATTTTCTTGGCAACATATAATGGCATTACGTTCATTTATGCTCCCGAATCAACCAAGCAATTGTGTACATTGAAATTGAAGATTTTGAAGTTAGCAATAAATGTGGGTAGTGTGTGTTCGCATCCATCATAATTTCATTAAGTATATATTTCAGAGTACCAGGCGACTTACTAAATCCCTTGTCTGAAGAGGTAGTGTTACCTAAAGAGGTTTTCCCAAGTGCCCGTAAAAGGATGTCCCACTAGATTATGATATTTGTTAGTTCAAACATTGATATGTTCACACGAAACTTCTTCATATCATCGACATCATTATAATACAGAGTAGAAGACTAGCCGAGGTGTCTGAGGATGTCCTTACTGCTGTCAAAAACAATTTTCGTCGAGACTGCTTTCCTAGACTTGCTTTGAGTGTTCTGCATTGAGTCAGCCGGTGGTCTGATTTTCTTTAACATATTTTCTTTGAATTTATCCTTTGTAAACTCAATTGTAGTGGTCGACCTTTGGCTTCTTAAGTTGTACCGATTGGTTTGCTTCTGGTTCATACCATCACTTAGAGGGTGCTTATCAACAATACTCTTTTGGGTTGTGAGTATACTATGAAACATGTTTACTGCATGCCCAATAGTTAGAGCTTCATCAGCTACAACAACTTCTTCATTTTCTTTACAAGGCTTAGCCTACTCTTCATGCATTACCAAATCAACAAGATGCATAATAAGCATGCACATGGATTGATTCCATTGTGGGAATGACTTTTCTAAATGATGCTACTGATGAAACATGCAATATTGATCTGTTCCTATCTTTTCAATGTTCAAGCTGATGTTGGAACTCTACGCAAACTTTGCTGGTAAGTTATTGCTACTGCTAGAAACTACATTCCTTTTGAAGAGGTTAAACCTGGGAGGCTTGATACTCACTATGGTATCATTTTTCCTCTATTTGATAACTTCCATTTGATTGGATAGAGACTAGATGATGTGAGTAAAACTTTCAAGATTAGTTGTTTCTTTGTATTTATCCATGCTTAGAGAGGCGTGAGACCTCTTACCTGTGTCCTTAGAGTCCTTTTTTGGTTCATCATTTGAGATGAATCTAATAGCATGCAATTCCTTCTCAACAATGATAACCTCTTCATAATTTTTTGTCATTGTTTGTCTAGTAGTTCGCTTCACAAACTGCACAATGCTTGCTCGGAAGGAAGAGGTGTAGTAATCTATGGTGATGGATTCATGTGGTTTTTTTTTTTCTCCATAAATTTGTTCAAGATGCGATTGAACCTTGGGTTGAAATCTTTCACTTTTTCCTTTTGCTCCATCTTAATATTACCCATCTCTTTCAATAACATGGTGGGGGTCTTATCATCAGCAAATGTTTTAACAAAGATCTTCTTGAAACCCCTCCAATTCTGGATGGAGTTAGGAAGAAGGTTGTAATACCATACAACTGCTCTACCATCCAAGCTACATGGAAAAAGTTTACATGCAACATCATCATAATGTAGCTCAAGTGTTTGCATATGTAGGTAAAAGTTGTCCAAATGGTCTTCATCCTTCATTATCTTATCAGGGTCATACTTTGGTTAAAGGTTATCAAAATGCCTTGACATCTTGTGTAGAAAACCTGGAAGTGCGAGCCGGCCCTAAGTCATCCAATCCAGACTTCTGTTTTCCATGTATTCTTCTTCATTGTCCTCCTCTTCTTTATCAGAATCTGATGGCTCCTCTTCCTCTTCTTCTTCTTTGCCTATCCCATCGAAAATTGTGTTTGAGAGTGGAACACTGTCTTTGTCACCACCGTAAAAGAGTGGAGGATCTTCCTTTTTTTCCTTAGAGTCTACTAGTTCTTAAAGAGTGGCAATAAACACATATTCAAGAGTCGAAACTACTATCCTCGTGGAGGTGTTCTTGTTCTTCTTTGGAGAATATAGAATAATGATTACTCCAGGAATCAATCAAACAACTTTTTCAAATTGATGGGTTATAGGGTGAATGGACCAAAGTTGATCATACAAAATTCCACATTCAGGTGTGGGATGAGAAGAGTCACCAATTTTAGAAGCACGAGTAGGGGAGGTGCAATGATCATTGATACGTTGACCAAAAGATGGAATGATGGGTTTTGTGGGTTTATCGACCATAAAATATTGGTTTCCCTCACTGTAGTGACATAAATGTTGATGGTGTTGGACCCACCAACATTTAGGGGATCTCCCTAGTATGAAGTCCCAATCAGACCTCACACTTCTTGGTGTAGGATTCCCATTTAGTATAAAGGCCCAATTGCCAAATCCTTAAATATTTTTCTTGGCTCTAGTTGTCAACATGAGAGGGGAATGTAATGGTGTCCTCAAAAAGCAAGGGAGGTGTGCCTGTTGAGTATGAAGTTCCAACTGCATCAAGATTCTTCTACTGGAAAGGGGGGAGAAAATTGAGCCTCTATGTTAGAGGTAATAGTACCACCCAGTAAGAGACACACATGAACTAGAAGGATCCATCTAACATGTAGCGAAATAGTTGACAATGGATGTGATGGTCATTATAGTTGACAAACGAGGAATGATATGTCTAATATCCCGTGGAATAGTCCACAAGGATGGGACAACAATAACAGCCACCAAAACACATTCTCAATAATATAATCACTAAAATAACCGAAATAGTTCAACTATCTTAGTACATGTGAAAGAAAACATGAAATATAAATGTCCATGGAATAGTCTTACAAACATTCATTGTCCATGCATGAAGAATGTGTTGGCCTTAAAGGCTTATGTTATTAATAAAAATTTGGAAGACGGATGTTTAAAATGTACATCACTAGCCCCAATAGTGGGACATTGGAGGCACTCCTTGCTCCTCAAAGATCTAGCTTATCTCTCTAATTCCTTGTGGGAGGAGCCAAGGTGAAAAGTATTTTTCTCATACAATGAAGGGGTATATATAACCAAGGGGTGATGCTTCCCCTTTGTGTCTCTTTGACTACCCTCATGATTATTCAACTTTCTATGACTTTTCAACTTACATGACTCTCCAAATTCATGTGTGTCCTTTGGACTTCCACTTTACATTACATTCGAATACAATATAAATAATCCACAATAACAATGTGGCATATGACCACACATGACATGACATGACATGAAACTTCTGACATGGACTGCTTGGTGATGTGGCAATGTCAAGTCACTATTTCTTGTGAGTGTTGGATTTCTTCTTGGATATGCTTTCTCTTCTCCTCCGCATGGCTTGGTGATGCAGAGTCTTCAATGATCTTTAGTCTTCGATGGTAGTTGCAAATTTATGTCCCTTTTATTTCTCTTGTTTGATCCATTTGTGATTTCAGCTACAAGTGAGTATTTTTCCATGCTTCCCTTCCTCTACTTCTTCATCATCTTGCCATGACTTGATAGTGTACCTTTTCCTATAATTCACTCATGATGGAACAACATCAACCCGAAAACCCCCTAGTCTAAAATGATGCATTCCTATCCATGAACTGAGCCCAAGACAAGTCACATATTGGGGAGAAGGTCTCAACGACTACACATTGCACAGTTCCAATGGTCAGGCAGAGAGCTTGGGCTTTGGGACTGCATAATGCACAACTCAGGAAGGCTTTAACTACAGAACTGCATAGCTTCTGGAGGCATTGGTGTCCGACTGAGGGAAAGGACACTAGGAGAATAATCTACATAGTTTTGGGTGACAATGGAGGTTGGGCTTTTGCGCATTGCATAGTTATAGGAGAAAAGGGAGAAGATTGAGGGTTACAGATTCGAAGTGCACAATTCAAGGTAGTTTGGGAGACATAACTATGCAATTTTGGGGGTGAAGGTTGGGAGCTAGGCACGGGATTTGTGCAGAGTAGCAGCTGTCGCAAATAGGTACTACGCATTTTGTAGTTTCAAGTAGCAAGGTCATATATTAGAGGTTTGAGACTATGTAATGCACAGTTCATTTAGGGCCTGGTGAAGTTAAGTTGCACGATCGGGAAGATTTTCTGAAAAAGGCTAAGTGTGGGATGGTTGATGAACTGTGATGAACCTTGAATATGATCACACAATTAGCATACTTTGAAGACATCATAGCATATATCATCGGTACACAAAAAAATCATTTCTCTTCATCTGACTGCCTCACGACAAGATATGACAAGTGCGACACTTGAGATAGGCTTTAGGACGATCGTGAAAAAACTTGTGTGATAGTGCTCAAGGCATTGTGTATAGATGTGACATATGTTTACATGGTTCGGACAAATAATAGACACAAGGAAAGACCTTTGAAACAATTTGAAAAGGCTTTCAAGCATTGCATGACTACAAAACATGCCAAAAGATGAGAGTTAACCCAACATGAAATAGGAACCAAATCACTATAAGAAAGCTCATGAAATGATCTCTACTATTTGCAAAAGGAATGTAAAATACCAAGGAAGGCTCTGAAATTAAGTGTAAGCCAAAATTTTGGAGGATGTTGCAGCAACTACAATAGAATGACACTAATAGCATAGTCAGGGTTATCAATCTAAATCTCAAATGGTTGTTGTAGGTTTGGTAATGGGTCCACTAGTGCAAAGGAGAGGTGATTATTGAACTAGAAAAATGCCTTCTATTAGCGCTTGAAATTTCACCTCAGGCTGAGAAAGGTAAACCTCAAGGCTACATCAAACCATTTAGCCTCGTAGCTAGCCCTACGGGGCAGGAGAAGGCTCTCTCCGGTCAATCTCGGCAGATCTTCAATGGGATGAGATGACCAACAAGGTAACACTGATATTAGGCTAGTAAACTGATTAAAAAGGTTGATTTGGGGTTTTTTGGGTTTTTGGTGGCAATTTGAGGAGAGGGCAATTTTGGGTTCAGGGATTGGACACAATTTCTGCAGGGGGTTCCTTGGGGCGAGGTAGGAAACAGTATTGATGCCTTAAATTGAGATGGATGATTAGGAATGAAAGATGAGGAGCTAAAGAGAGCAAACAATGACTTTGAATTCCCTTTAGACAGTAGAAAACATTGAAATTAAACAAAATTAAAAGCAGAGCATGGCTAGCATGAATTCATACTTTAACACTTCATTTGTTTAATGTGCAGCAGTAAAGGAAAGGAAATGATTCACATAAACACACTTACAATAACATTGAGAAACACACCATCAACACATGAGTCCACAAGAATCCCAAAGAGGACTGCAAAACCCTGGTCTTCCTTAGCCAAAAATTGCAGAGATACAGTGAAATAATACAATGATAGCTTCTCCCTCAAGAGTCCAACCATGAAAATGAGCAAGAAAGTACATAATATAGATGATCTAACCTCTTTCCCTACCTCCATGGGTCGAGCTCACTATCCTAGGATCTGTTTCAACCACTTCTAAACTAAGCACTACAAACTAGGCAGTCAAAACAACTTGCCTCTATAAACTTGGAAACCAATTCATACATTAAATATTTACCCTTTACATGAATGAATCTTCTAGAAGTGTTAAACAAGAGTAAAAGTGTCTTAGAGTTACAATAAATACATCAAATATAATCATCTTCCACCCCAAAAAGTCAAACTGAGTCAAATGTGCGTTTTCTGGGCTGTACAGTGCAATCTGGCAAAAAACTGCCTGACAAGTCGCGCCCCCCTGCCTTACGGGTCGCGCCCCTTTGGAGCTCTGTTTGAGGTACTTGTAGGTGGCCAAATTGAGAAAAAGTGGGGTTTTTGGAAAGGTATATGAGTCTACTTTCCAACCCAACTGGAATTTTGGAATTTGGAGTTCATTTTCCCTGTCAAAAACCAATTCTCCCAAGACAGCTTTCTGCAGTTCAAAAAAGTGGCAGAAAATCAAATTTTGCATGTATTTTGACCTTCTGGGGGCCCAAAACTCCATAAAAACTCAAGTCCATCCATGCGCATATGTAACTTTGCATAAAAAATCAGGAAATGATGAGTTTTTGTGAAAAGGAGTTGCCATGATGAAGGGTCTAACCCCCTGTAAATTACCAAAAAATGCCAAAATTACCCAAAATTCTCAAAAAAATTTGGGATTTGAGCTGTGGCTAGGCTATTGAGTGCCATTATCTTTGAGTGAAGCCTCAGCCAAGATACGGAGTGGATTGGTCTTCTTTTTCCCTTTTAGGACCTCGGACAACCGCCTTTGAAACATCTTCATTTTGGCCTTGCACACATGCATTCTTGCCCAGTAATGGTTTTTCGTGTTCCTCAGCAATATCTTCTCTTGGTTGGCCTTAGCCAACAGCCTCTCCAAGTGTGCGTTCTCCTGGATGAGCATAGACTCTCGGTCAACAGGCAATGGGTCACCGGGTCTTCTACGGTTCAAGGTTCGGTCACTACGAATCCTCCATAGCTCATCAAGTGCTTTCTCATCCTCCAATTGTTTGTTGCGCTGCTCCAGGTAGGTGATGGTCCATTGGGCACCCTCAAATATCCTCTGCAAAGCATCATTTTCAGCTTTGAGATGCTGAATGATCTCCTTTGCCTCCTGGCTAGGAGAACTAGTCTCAAGATCAACAAATTCAGCATCGGGAACTCCTGATGGACCCTCATCAATCATGGGCTGTTTGCCCCTCTCTGGTACCTGTGCTGGTGAAGGAAGCGAGGCCCCTTCCACCTGATGTGGAGATAACACTCGCTGAGCTGATGATGAAAGCAAGACCCCTTCCACCTGCTGTGGAGAAAATACTCGCCGAGCTGCTGCAAATAAGGCCCTTTGGCCTCTCTGATATGTGACCAATGGAAAAGAGCTGACATGTCTAGTGACGGGGATGTCATGCTGCTGTGATGGTCCTTCCTCCTCGTGAACAATCTCAGGATGTGGTGGTGGTGCCGTGCATGACATATACATCATCATACAATTTCATTTGCAAGGATGTTATGGGAGGTAGGGTTAGGGCTTAATTTTTTGATTTTTTAGGAAGAGGGGTAGGGTTTAGGGCTCTTAGCAATTGTGGAATGGAAATTTAAATAAAAATGATAGGGAATATGGAATGGGAGGTAAAAATAGGGAAGATAAGGGATACCTCAAAACAGCATATAAAACCTTAGAAATTTGACAACTTCAAGCCAAAGCACAATGGAGACTTCTACTTGCAAATGGAGACCTCTACAAATATAATCATGATCTTCTTAAACTGTAACAAGCAACAATTTTTCATGATTTGAGGGCCTACCTTACAAAATTTGGCAATTTGTGGCTCCTTGGCAAGTTTACTGGCAAATTTCTGTGGAGAAATCCCCAACGGGTCGTGCGCCCCTGACGGGTCGCGCCAGTGTAATTTTTGCACTGGCAGAGGGTGCCTGATGGGTCGCGCGCCTCTAACGGGTCGCACGCTTTTTCAGGAGGCTTTTGGAGGCCGTCTCGGTGTCAGAATCAGGTGCAGGATAGCTTGTTGGAAAGGTCTTCGAGTCTACTTTCCAACCCAACTAGAATTTTTCAATTCAGAGTTCATTTGTCTTGTCAAAAATCAAATCTCCCAAGACTGGTCAAAAAGTGCCAAATGAGGCTGCCTCAAGGAAGAGTGTTGTTGCAGTCAACTTTTGAATGCCTTCCTCAACCCCAAATTGAGCTCATGATAGCTCATTGGAAATCTCTTTGTGTCTAGTTATCATTTTACTGATAAAGAAAATCATTTGGCCAACCAAGCTAGGAGAAAACTTGATTTTCCCAAGGTCACTTCAGAGGTGTCTTTGATTCTCCTGAGGCAACGATATTCTTGACATTTCTCTCAAACCATGACACCTGTGTAAAACGTGAAGGAGGTTTTTCTTCCTTGGCATGTTTTGGACAAAAAATTCTCTCAGTTTTCCAAAATGCATCTTTGATTGCTCTGAAACATCATTTGAGTGAAACTTGTCCCGATGTGTGAAACAAGGAATTTTGTCGAAATGAAGCAAAATGAAGGGGATATGGGGCTTCTAAATTCTTGGGGATATTTTGGGGAGTAGGGAGGGATGTTAGGAAGTAGGGGAAAGTGGAATCTCATAGATTGAGTGAGGGGAAGGTGTCCAAAAGGGAAAAACACAGGCCCAACCTAGAAAATTGCCAGGTTGTAGCTAGAAACTAGGATTTGTGAAAAAATGAGGAATTTGGGGGATCTGAGCGTTGGGAAGTGTTTGATAAAGTACTTTAAGGATAGGGGAAGGTGTATGAACATCAGGATATGAGTTTTTCTAATTATTTAGCCGCCCAAGAGAAATTGCCTTTAAAACCCTAGGAGAGGGAAATGACCTTGCCTAGGCACAACTGAAGCATGAATAAGTTGTAAAAAGACTCATTAGACACTGAGATGATAATGAAAACCCTATGAATGATGATAGAATCAGCTGAGTGATGACATGGACTACCATTTGGACAACTTTGAGAAGAGTGAAAGTAAACCCTAGACCTAATGCCTAGTGACCAAATTTTGCTTGAAGACTAACTGAAATGACAAAATTTGACCTTGACACTTCAAAATCACTTTGTAAGAGCACATTTGATCACTGTAGGAAGGCTGGAAAGACTGACACTAACATTGGCTCCAATGGGGATGGTAGCTCCTTGGAGGTACCAAGAACCTCAGACCTCTGGGAGAGAAGACCAACGCTTTTCAATCATTGGGCAATGGAGTCATAAACTCAAGCTGAAATGCATGACTGAAAACATAGGACTTGACAACATAAATTGACTCTCACTCAACTAAAAACTGACTCAATACTTAAAGACAACCGACAAACTGAAAATGATGCTCAAAGTGGAGCTTATTCATCACAACCTACTCTAACAGTTTCATTCAACACCTGGTCAAGTGAAATGAAACAACCAATGAAACCAAGTAAGAGTCCCATCTACTGTTCGAATTCTCCACAGGTGCTTGCTTATGAACAACAAGAGAGAACTAATAAAATGCAACTCCCATGACAACTTAGAAACAGATCAGTTGAATGATATGAATTCTCTATCCGCCTCCAAAAACACTGCATAAGGGTCTTGAAATTCAAGCACACTGGAACTTAGCTCATCTAATGGATTACTTCTCTTTTCCTCATACCATGAATGCAAACTTTGATCTGAGCCTTGTTACGAGACCTCTGCTGAAAATGACAAAGAAACCGGCTGCCGGATCAAATTCATATCAGCACATGTTTCAAGCTCACATGTAGTCAATGGAGAAAGACTTTGACTGCAAACCTCATCCAAAACATCAGCTATTGGATCATGAAAAGCTTGAAAAGACTGCTGCAATCCCATTTCTATTGGTTCCAATGTGATTACATGATTGCCTACATGCTGCTCATTCTTCACCGAAGATGGACTATGCAAATTTCCCTTCAAAAACTGAAATGATTCGAAACAAAAAGGTAGGGAATCACCTTGAATCATTAAATCATGTGTGTCCACTTCCAAGTCTTCAGCTGCAACTTGACAATAAATGGCTTTCGGGGGTTGGAAATCTGAATATGGGAAGTCTTGAACAAAATTTTCATTGCCCTCAAGATGGTCTAGATCAAGACTTGTTGAAAACTGATTTCTGATTGCATGGAAGTTGTCTCTGATGAACTGACGTGAATCAAAACAAAAAGGTAAAGATCCTTCACTTACTTCAAAATTTGCTGCACTTTCCTCGTCACTGTCATAGCTGATATGTGATGGTTGAACATTGTATTCAAGCTGCTGAAAATGAACTTCTTCCTCCCACAAACTAGCTGCTGATTTGTCTGTAAGATTAGCTTCTGTTTGGAGAACATAATCATCATCATACTCATCAAACTGAGGCAAATCATCATGAAACATACACATCATATCAACAGCTCTCTCTTCTTCACAATGATCTATAAAACAATCACTATCAGATCTTTGACAACTAGGATAAGAAACAAAATGTTTTGGATCAGCAACTAGTTCTTCTTCAATCAGCGAGCCGCGAACATCATAATCATTCCTTGTGGTGATCTTGTCCATCATCTTTTCCACTGCACTTACCAAAATGTCAAGCTTTACCTCTAGAGATGTCGATTTTTCCGGATCTATGTTTTTCATCTCTTCTTCCTTCATCCTTGCCCTTCGGATCAGCAGATGAGCCTCTACATTTACTGCACTGTTTTGCATCTCGTGAAGTGTTGCAATATCCCTTTCTCTCAGCTGAAACTCCATCTCCGGATCAAAGGAACCCGGATAGTGCAAGAGAGCAGATCTAGGAGGAGGCCTTATATCAACCGGCATCGAATAATAAACTTGGTTAAATCTGGCTGAAAATTGTTGTACTGTCTCCCCTGGTAGTCTTTTCAGCTGGTTATACTCTTCTACAATCAAGAAAAGGTTTTGCCCGATCATCCACCTATCCAGAAAAACTTTGACGAACTGCTGGAAATCTAAGATGCTCGCATTAGGCAGGGCTTTGAACCAACTCTTGACTTCGGCTTGCAAAGAAAGAGCAAAAAGCCTTATACTAACATCTTCATCATCATCTTCAAAAAGATCTAGAAAATTCTCAAAATTCTGCACATGTTGCTCAATGTTGACCTTGTTACTTTCACCATCAAACATCGGCAAGTATAGATCATAATTTTTGGGGAAAGCATGAAGAATAGAAGGTAAAACAAGAGGTTTATACCGATCTGGAATTTTACAAGGTATAGGGGTATGTACAGCAGGTATAGAATCAGACTTGGTCTTTTGAGATTCATCAATTTGAAGATGGTCATCACAAAATTTAGAAGAAAGGTCTTGATCAAGCTCAAAGGTATGCAAATCTTTGGTATTCACAATCTTCAAAGGGAAAGAATCAACTGCGGGCCGAGGATCTCTTCTCAAATACAATATACTTTGAAAAGCCTTCTTTACATTCTTGGGAAAAGAGAAGAAATAATTTATGACAAAGAACAAAAAGTCTTGGATGAAATTCCAACTTGAATACCTGATTTGTCCATATTGTCCTTTCATGTTTCTGTTGGTCAGGATCATCCTCCAGTGGAGTCTTTGGATCTGATCTCAAAATGATTTAGAGTCGCCAAGTGAATGATTTCAGCCTTTCAAGTGTCTGATCGTTGTCCACCATCAACAATCAGATCTGAACTTGATACATGTACTGGGGTAAAATGCAGATGAAGTGGCCGTATTCACAAGCTCACGGAGATTGACTGAAGCAGCATTTATCTACTTCCGCTTATGCAAAGCAAAAGCGTTTCGAAGGCTACCTGGCATAACTTCAGGCTCCGTCTAAGACTTATGAAACAAACACATCAATCCACAGACAAGTTTGTTCTCCACAGCATGGTCGCCAGTATGTTAGCGCTTGAAATTTCACCTCAGGCTGAGAAAGGTGAACCTCAAGGCTACATCAAACCATTTAGCCTCGTAGCTAGCCGTACGGGGCAGGAGAAGGCTCTCTCGGGTCAATCTCGGCAGATCTTCAATGGGATGAGATGACCAACAAGGTAACACTGATATTAGGCTAGTAAACTGATTAAAAAGGTTGATTTGGGGTTTTTTGGGTTTTTGGTGGCAATTTGAGGAGAGGGCAATTTTGGGTGCGGGGATTGGACACAGTTTCTGCAGGGGGTTCCTTGGGGCGAGGTAGGAAACAGTATTGATGCCTTAAATTGAGATGGATGATTAGGAATGAAAGATGAGGATCTAAAGAGAGCAAACAATGACTTTGAATTCCCTTTAGACAGTAGAAAACATTGAAATTAAACAAACTTAAAAGCAGAGCATGGCTAGCATGAATTCATACTTTAACACTTCATTTGTTTAATGTGCAGCAGTAAAGGAAAGGAAATGATTCACATAAACACACTTACAATAACATTGAGAAACACACCATCAACACATGAGTCCACAAGAATCCCAAAGAGGACTGCAAAACCCTGGTCTTCCTTAGCCAAAAATTGCAGAGATAGAGTGAAATAATACAATGATAGCTTCTCCCTCAATAGTCCAACCATGAAAATGAGCAAGAAAGTACATAATATAGATGATCTAACCTCTTTCCCTGCCTCCATGGGTCGAGCTCGCTATCCTAGGAGCTGTTTCAACCACTTCTAAACTAAGCACTACAAACTAGGCAGTCAAAACAACTTGCCTCTATAAACTTGGAAACCAATTCATACATTAAATATTTACCCTTTACATGAATGAATCTTCTAGAAGTGTTAAACAAGAGTAAAAGTGTCTTAGAGTTACAATAATTACATCAAATATAATCATCTTCCACCCCAAAAAGTCAAACTGAGTCAAATCTGCGTTTTCTGGGCTGTACAGTGCAATCTGGCAAAAAACTGCCTGACAGGTCGCGCCCCCCTTCCTGATGGGTCGCGCCCCTTTGGAGCTCTGTTTGGGGTACTTGCAGGTGGCCAAATTGAGCAAAAGTGGGCTGTTGGAAAGGTCTGTGAGTCTACTTTCCAACCCAACTAGAAGTTTTGAATTTGGAGTTCATTTGCCCTGTCAAAAACCAATTCTCCCAAGACAGCTTTCTGCAGTTCAAAAAAGTGGCAGAAAATCAAATTTTGCATGTATTTTGACCTTCTGGGGGCCCAAAACTCCATAAAAACTCAAGTCCATCCATGGGCATATGTAACTTTGCATAACAAATCAGGAAATGCTGAGATTTTGTGAAAAGGAGTTGCCATGATGAAGGGTCTCACCCCCTGTAAATTACCAAAAAATGCCAAAATTACCCAAAATTCTCAAAATTTTTTGGGATTCGAGCTGTGGCTAGGCTATTGAGTGCCATGACCTTTGAGTGAAGCCTCGGCCAAGATACGGAGTGGATTGGTCTTCTTTTTCCCTTTTAGGGTCTCGGACAACCACCTTTGAAACATCTTCATTTTGGCCTTGCACACATGCATTCTTGCCCAGTAATGGTTTTTCATGTTCCTCAGCAATATCTTCTCTTGGTTGGCCTTAGCCAACAACCTCTCCAAGTGTGCATTCTCCTGGATGAGCATAGACTCTCGATCAACAGGCAATGGGTCACCGGGTCTTCTACGGTTCAAGGTTCGGTCACTACGAATCCTCCATAGCTCATCAAGTGCTTTCTCATCCTCCAATTGTTTGTTGCGCTGCTCCAGGTAGGTGATGGTCCATTGGGCACCCTCAAATCTCCTCTGCAAAGTATCATTTTCAGCTCTGAGATGCTGAATGATCTCCTTTGCCTCCTGGCTAGGAGAACTGGTCTCAAGATCAACAAATTCAACATCGGGAACTCCTGATGGACCCTCATCAATCATGGGTTGTTTGCCCCACTCTGGTACCTGTGCTGGTGAAGGAAGCGAGGCCCCTTCCACCCGATGTGGAGATAACACTCGCTGAGCTGATGATGACGGCGAGACCCCTTCCACCTGCTGTGGAGAAAATACTCGTCGAGCTGCTGCAAATAAGGCCCTTTGGCCTCTCTGATAAGTGACCAATAGAAAAGAGCTGACATGTCTAGTGACGGGGATGTCATGCTGCTGTGATGGTCCTTCCTCCTCGTGAACAATCTCAGGATGTGGTGGTGGTACCGTGCATGACATAGACATCATCATACAATTTCATTTGCAAGGATGTTATGGGAGGTAGGGTTAGGGTTTAATTTTTAGATTTCTTAGGAAGAGGGGTAGGGTTTAGGGCTCTTAGCAATTGTGGAAGGGAAATTTAAATAAAAATGATAGGGAATATGGAATGGGAGGTGAAAAATAGGGAAGAAAAGGGATACCTCAAAACAGCATATAAAACCCTAGCAATTTGACAACTTCAAGCCAAAGCACAATGGAGACTTCTACTTGCAAATGGAGACCTCTACAAATATAATCATGATCTTCTTAAACTGTAACAAGCAACAATTTTTCATGATTTGAGGGCCTACCTTACAAAATTTGGCAATTTTTGGCTCCTTGGCAAGTTTACTGGCAAATTTCTGTGGAGAAATCCCCAACAGGTCGCGCGCCCCTGACGGGTCGCGCCAGTGTAATTTTTGCACTGGCAGAGGGTGCCTAACGGGTCACTCACTTTTTCAGGAGGCTTTTGGAGGAATTCCCTGTGTTAGAATCAGGTGTAGGATAGCTCGTTGGAAAGGTATTTGAGTCTAATTTTAAACCCAACTAGAATTTTTCAATTTGGAGTTCATTTGATCTATCAGAAATCAAATCTCCCAAGACTGGTCAAAAAGTGCCAAATGAGGCTGCCTCAAGGAAGAGTGCTGTTGCAGTCAACTTTTGAATGCCTTCCTCAACCCCAAATTGAGCTCATGATAGCTCATTGGAAATATATTTGTGTCTAGTTATCATTTTACCCATCAAACAAATCATTTGGCCAACTAAGCTAGGCGAAAACTTGATTTTCCCAAGGTCACTTTAGAGGTGTCTTTGATTCTCCTGAGGCAATGATATTCTTAACATTTCTCTCAAACCATGACACCTGTGTAAAAAGTGAAGGACGTTTTTCTTCCTCGGCATGCTGCGGACAAAAACCTCTCTCATTTTTCCAAAATGCATCTTTGATTGCTTTGAAACATCATTTGAGTGAAACTTGTCCCGATGTGTGAAACAAGAAGTTTTGTCGAAATGAAGCGAAATGAAGGGGATAAGGGGCTTCTAAATTCTTGGGAAAATTTTGGGGAGTAGGGAGGGATGTTAGGAAGTAGGGGAAAGTGGAATCTCAGAGATTGAGTGAGGGAAAGGGGTCCAAAAGGGCAAAACACAGGCCCAACCTAGAAAATTGCCAGGTTGTAGCTAGAAACTAGGGTTTGTGAAAAAATGAGGACTTTGGGGGATCTGAGTGTTGGGAAGTGTTTGATAAGGTACTTTAAGGATAGGGGAAGGTGTATGAACATCAGGATATGAGTTTTGCTGATTATTTAGCCGCCCAAGAGAAATTGCCTTCAAAACCCTAGGAGAGGGAAATGACCTTGCCTAGGCACAACTGAAGCATGAATAAGTTGTAAAAAGACTCATTAGACACTGAGATGATAATGAAAACCCTATGAATGATGATAGACTCAGCTGAATGATGACATGGACTGCCATTTGGACAACTTTGAGAAGAGTGAAAGCAAACCCTAGACCTAATGCCTAGTGACCAAATTTTGCTTGAAGACTCACTGAAATGACAAAATTTGACCTTGACACTTCAAAATCACTTTGTAAGAGCACATTTGATCACTGGAGGAAGGCTGGAAAGACTGACACTAACATTGGCTCCAATGGGGATGGTAGCTCCTGGAGGTACCAAGAACCTCAGACCTCTGGGAGAGAAGACCAACGCTTTTCAATCATTGGGCAATGGAGTCATAAACTCAAGCTGAAATGCATGACTGAAAACAGAGGACTTGACAACATAAATTGACTCTCACTCAACTAAAAACTGACTCAATACTTAAACACAACTGACAAACTGAAAATGATGCTCAAAGTGGAGCTTATTCATCACAACCTACTCTAACAGTGTCATTCATCACCTGGTCAAGTGAAATGAAACAACCAATGTAACCAATTAAGAGTCCCATCTGCTGTTCGAATTCTCCACAGGTGCTTGCTTATGAACAACAAGAGAGAACTAATAAAATGCAACTCCCATGACAACTTAGAAACAGATCCGTTGAATGATATGAATTCTCTGTCCACCTCCAAAAACACTGCATAAGGGTCTTGAAATTCAAGCACACTGGAACTTAGCTCATCTAATGGATTACTTCTCTTTTCCTCATACCATGAATGCAAACTTTGATCTGAGCCTTGTGACGAGACCTCTGCTGAAAATGACAAAGAAACCGGCTGCCCGGATCAAATTCATATCAGCACATGTTTCAAGCTCACATGTAGTCAATGGAGAAAGACTTTGACTGCAAACCTCATCCAAAACATCAGCTATTGGATAATGAAAAGCTTGAAAAGACTGCTACAATCCCATTTCTATTGGTTCCAATGTGATTACATGATTGCCTACATGCTGCTCATTCTTCACTGAAGATGGACTATGCAAATTTCCCTTCAAAAACTGAAATGATTCGAAACAAAAAGGTAGGGAATCACCTTGAATCATTAAATCATGTGTGTCCACTTCCAAGTCTTCAGCTGCAACTTGACAATCAATGGCTTTCGGGGGTTGCAAATCTGAATATGAGAAGTCTTGAACAAAATTTTCATTGCCCTCAAGATGGTCTAGATCAAGACTTGTTGAAAACTGATTTCTGATTGCATGGAAGTTGTCTCTGATGAACTGACATGAATCAAAACAAAAAGGTAAAGATCCTTCACTTACTTCAAAATTTGCTGCACTTTCCTCGTCACTGTCATAGCTGATATGTGATGGCTGAACATTGTATTCAAGCTGCTGAAAATGAACTTCTTCCTCCCACAAACTAGCTGCTAATTTCTCTGTAAGATTAGCTTCTGTTTGGAGAACATAATCATCATCATACTCATCAAACTGAGGCAAATCATCATGAAACATACACATCATATCAACAACTCTCTCTTCTTCACAATGATCTATAAAACAATCACTATCAGATCTTTGACAACTAGGATAAGAAACAAAATGTTTTGGATCAGCAACTAGTTCTTCTTCAATCAGCGAGCCGTGAACATCATAATCATTCCTTGTGGTGATCTTGTCCATCATCTTTTCCACTGCACTTACCAAAATGTCAAGCTTTACCTCTAGAGATGTCGATTTTTCCGGATCTATGTTTTTCATCTCTTCTTCCTTCATCCTTGCCCTTCGGATCAGCAGATGAGCCTCTACATTTACTGCACTATTTTGCATCTCGTGAAGTGTTGCAATATCCCTTTCTCTTAGCTTAAACTCCATCTCCGGATCAAAGGCACCCGGATAGTGCAAGAGAGCAGATATAGGAGGAGGCCTTATATCAACTGACATCGAATAATAAACTTGGTTAAATCTGGCTGAAAATTGTTGTACTGTCTCCCCTGGTAGTCTTTTCAACTGGTTATACTCTTCTACAATCAAGAAAAGGTTTTGCCCGATCATCCACCTATCGAGAAAAACTTTGACGAACTGCTGGAAATCTGAGATGCTCACATTAGGCAGGGCTTTGAACCAACTCTTGACTTCGGCTTGCAAAGAAAGAGCAAAAAGCCTTATACTAACATCTTCATCATCAACTTCAAAAAGATCTAGAAAATTCTCAAAATTCTGCACATGTTGCTCAGCGTTGACCTTGTTACTTTCACCATCAAACATCGGCAAGTATAGATCATAATTTTTGGGGAAAGCATGAAGAATAGAAGGTAAAACAAGAGGTTTATACCGATCTGGAATTTTACAAGGTATAGGGTTATGTACAGCAGGTATAGAATCAGACTTGGTCTTTTGAGATTCATCAATTTGAAGATGGTCATCACAAAATTTAGAAGAAAGGTCTTGATCAAGCTCAAAGGTATGCAAATCTTTGGTATTCACAATCTTCAAAGGGAAAGAATCAACTGCGGGCCGAGGATCTCTTCTCAAATACAATATACTTTGCAAAGCCTTCTTTACATTCTTGGGAAAAGAGAAGAAATAATTTATGACAAAGAACAAAAAGTCTTGGATGAAATTCCAACTTGAATACCTGATTTGTCCATATTTTCCTTTCATGTTTCTGTTGGTCAGGATCATCATCCAGTGGAGTCTTTGGATCTGATCTCAAAATGATTTAGAGTCGCCAAGTGAATGATTTCAGCCTTTCAAGTGTCTGATCGTTGTCCACCATCAACAATCAGATCTGAACTTGATACATGTACTGGGGTAAAATGCAGATGAAGTGGCCGTATTCACAAGCTCACGGAGATTGACTGAAGCAGCGTTTATCTACTTCCGCTTATGCAAAGCAAAAGCGTTTCGAAGGCTACCTCGCATAACTTTAGGCTCCATCTAAGACTTATGAAACAAACACATCAATCCACAGACAAGTTTGTTCTCCCTAGTATGGTCGCCAGTATGTTAGCGCTTGAAATTTCACCTCAGGCTGAGAAAGGTAAACCTCAAGGCTACATCAAACCATTTAGCCTCGTAGCTAGCCCTACGGGGCAGGAGAAGGCTCTCTCCGGTCAATCTTGGCAGATCTTCAATGGGATGAGATGACCAAGAAGGTAACACTGATATTAGGCTAGTAAACTGATTAAAAAGGTTGATTTGGGGTTTTTTGGGTTTTTGGTGGCAATTTGAGGAGAGGGCAATTTTGGGTGCGGGGATTGGACACAGTTTCTGCAGGGGGTTCCTTGGGGCGAGGTAGGAAATAGTATTGACGCCTTAAATTGAGATGGATGATTAGGAATGAAAGATGAGGAGCTAAAGAGAGCAAACAATGACTTTGAATTCCCTTTAGACAGTAGAAAACATTGAAATTAAACAAACTTAAAAGCAGAGCATGGCTAGCATGAATTCATACTTTAACACTTCATTTGTTTAATGTGCAGCAGTAAAGGAAAGGAAATGATTCACATAAACACACTTACAATGACATTGAGAAACACACCATCAACACATGAGTCCACAAGAATCCCAAAGAGGACTGCAAAACCCTGGTCTTCCTTAGCCAAAAATTGCAGAGATACAGTGAAATAATACAATGATAGCTTCTCCCTCAAGAGTCCAACCATGAAAATGAGCAAGAAAGTACATAATATAGATGATCTAACCTCTTTCCCTGCCTCCATGGGTCGAGCTCACTATCCTAGGAGCTGTTTCAACCACTTCTAAACTAAGCACTACAAACTAGGCAGTCAAAACAACTTGCCTCTATAAACTTGGAAACCAATTCATACATTAAATATTTACCCTTTACATGAATGAATCTTCTAGAAGTGTTAAACAAGAGTAAAAGTGTCTTAGAGTTACAATAATTACATCAAAGATAATCATCTTCCACCCCAAAAAGTCAAACTGAGTCAAATCTGCGTTTTCTGGGCTGTACAGTGCAATCTGGCAAAAAACTGCCTGACAGGTCGCGCCCCCCTGCCTGACGGGTCGCGCCCATTTGAAGCTCTGTTTGGGGTACTTGCAGGTGGCCAAATTGAGCAAAAGTGGGCTTGTTGGAAAGGTCTATGAGTCTACTTTCCAACCCAACTGGAATTTTTGAATTTGGAGTTCATTTGCCCGGTCAGAAACCAATTCTCCTAAGACAGCTTTCTGCAGTTCAAAAAAGTGGCAGAAAATCAAATTTTGCATGTATTTTGACCTTCTGGGGGCCCAAAACTCCATAAAAACTCAAGTCCATCCATGAGCATATGTAACTTTGCATAAAAAATCAGGAAATGCTGAGTTTTTGTGAAAAGGAGTTGCCATGATGAAGGGTCTCACTGGGGGTGAGACCCGTTAAAGAGCCAAAACCTGTAAATTACCAAAAAATGCCAAAATTACCCAAAATTCACAAAAAATTTTGGGATTTGAGCTGTGGCTAGGCTATTGAGTGCCATGATATTTGAGTGAAGCCTCAGCCAAGATACGGAGTGGATTGGTCTTCTTTTTCCCTTTTAGGGCCTCGGACAACCGCCTTTGAAACATCTTCATTTTGGCCTTGCACACATGCATTCTTGCCCAGTAATGGTTTTTCATGTTCCTCAGCAATATCATCTCTTGGTTGGCCTTAGCCAACAACCTCTCCAAGTGTTCATTCTCCTGGATGAGCATAGACTCTCGGTCAACAGGCAATGGGCCACCGGGTCTTCTACGGTTCAAGGTTCGGTCACTACGAATCCTCCATAGCTCATCAAGTGCTTTCTCATCCTCCCATTGTTTGTTGCACTGCTCCAGGTAGGTGATGGTCCATTAGGCACCCTCAAATCTCCTCTACAAAGCATCATTTTCAGCTCTGAGATGCTTAATGATCTCCTTTGCCTCCTCGCTAGGAGAATTGGTCTCAAGATCAACAAATTCAACATCGGGAACTCCTGATGGACCCTCATCAATCATGGGTTGTTTGCCCCTCTCTGGTACCTGTGCTGGTGAAGGAAGCGAGGCCCCTTCCACCCGATGTGGAGATAACACTCGCTGAGATGATGATGACGGCGAGACCCCTTCCACCTGGTGTGGAGAAAATACTCGCCGAGCTGCTGCAAATAAGGCCCTTTTGCCTCTCTGATAAGTGACCAATGGAAAAGAGCTGACATGTCTAGTGACGGGGATGTCATGCTGCTGTGATGGTCCTTCCTCCTCGTGAACAATCTCAGGATGTGGTGGTGGTGCCGTGCATGACATATACATGATCATAAAATTTCATTTGCAAGGATGTTATGGGAGGTAGGGTTAGGGTTTAATTTTTTGATTTCTTAGGAAGAGGGGTAGGGTTTAGGGCTCTTTGGAATTGTGGAAGGGAAATTTAAATAAAAATGATAGGGAATATGGAATGGGATGTGAAAAATAGGGAAGACAAGGGATACCTCAAAACAGCATATAAAACCCTAGCAATTTGACAACTTCAAGCCAAAGCACAATGGAGACTTCTACTTGCAAATGGAGACCTCTACAAATATAATCATGATCTTCTTAAACTGTAACAAGCAACAATTTTTCATGATTTGAGGGCCTACCTTACAAAATTTGGCAATTTTTGGCTCCTTGGCAAGTTTACTGGCAAATTTCTGTCGAGAAATCCCCAACGGGTCGCGCCAGTGTAATTTTTGCACTTGCAAAGGGTGCCTGATAGGTCGCGCGCCTCTGACGGGTCACGCGCTTTTACAGGAGGCTTTTTGATTCCTTTCTGGTGTCAGAATCAGGTTCAGGATAGCTTGTTGGAAAGGTATTTGAGTCTACTTTCCAACCCAACTAGAATGTTTCAATTTGGAGTTCATTTGTCCTGTCAAAAATTAAATCTCCCAAGACTGGTCAAAAAGTGCCAAATGAGGCTGCCTCAAGGAAGAGTGCTGTTGCAGTCAACTTTTGAATGCCTTCCTCAATTCCAAATTGAGCTCATGATAGCTCATTGGAAAGCGCTTTGTGTCTAGTTATCATTTTACCCATCAAACAAATCATTTGGCCAACCAAGCTAGGAGAAAGCTTGATTTCCCCAAGGTCACTTCAGAGGTGTCTTTGATTCTCCTGAGGCAACAATATTCTTGACATTTCTCTCAAACCATGACACCTGTGTAAGAAGTGAAGGAGGTTTTTCTTCCTTGGCAAGTTTTGGACAAAAACCTCTCTCCATTTTCCAAAATGCATCTTTTATTTCTCTGAAACATCATTTGAGTGAAACTTGTCCCGATGTGTGAAACAAGGAATTTTGTCGAAATGAAGTGAAATGAAGGGGATAAGGGGCTTCTAAATTCTTGGGGAAATTTTTGGGGGTAGGGAGGGATGTTAGGAAGTAGGGGAAAGTGGAATCTCAGAGATTGAGTGAGGGGAAGGGGTCCAAAAGGGAAAAACACAGGCCCAACCTAGAAAATTGCCAGGTTGTAGCAAGAAACTAGGGTTTGTGAAAAAATGAGGAATTTGGGGGATCTGAGTGTTGGGAAGTGTTTGATAAGGTACTTTAAGGATAGGGGAAGGTGTATAAACATCAGGATATGAGTTTTGCCGATTATTTATCCGCCCAAGAGAAATTGCCTTCAAAACCCTCGGAGAGGGAAATGACCTTACCTAGGCACAACTGAAGCATGAATAAGTTGTAAAAAGACTCATTAGACACTGAGATGATAATGAAAACCCTATGAATGATGATAGACTCAGCTGAATGATGACATGGACCACCATTTGGACAACTTTTAGAAGAGTGAAAGCAAACCCTAGACATAATGCCTAGTGACCAAATTTTGCTTGAAGACTCACTGAAATGACAAAATTTGACCTTGACACTTCAAAATCACTTTGTAAGAGCACATTTGATCACTGGAGGAAGGCTGGAAACACTGACACTAACACCTTCTATTCGGATTCGAACCAAAAGTTTTTTTTTTTCTCTACCCCTGGTGACTATAATTAAAGGGCAAGTGATATGAGAGAAACCCAACATGAACCTGTGGTAGAAATTGGCAAGACCAAAAAATATGAGGAGCTCTATTAGAGTGGTTGGGGTTGGCCAATCCCAAATAGCTTGTATTATGGCTAGGTTCATATGCACACCTGTCCCATTAACGATGTAACCCAAATATTGAGCTTTGGTCATACCAAAAATGCATTCCTCCAAATTGGGAGACAACTAAATCAACTTAGGTTTGGAGGGCCTGGCGAATATGGTGAAGGTGCTCCTCCCAACTCTAGCTGAAGATCAGGATGTTGTCCAAATACAATACCACGAATGAGTTGATGAAGTTCCTCAAGATGTTGTCCATATGCCTCATAAATTTTTTTGGGGCATTCGTCAACCCGAAATGCATGACCAACCTTTTGAAAAGGCACTCCTTTTATTTGAACTTAATCTTCCACACAACAGAGGGTTTCATTGGTGCATGATGATAACCAAAATACAATTCAATATTGCTGAGATATTTGACCCCTTGATCTAGTCCATAAGGTCATCAATCCATGGGATTTGATACCTATTCTAGACAATCATCTTTTTCAACACCTGATAGTTAATACATAGTCTCTAGGTCACGTCCTTATTCTGTACCAACACAATCAGGGTCCCGCAGGGTGATGGACTTGGCCTAATGTGCCATTTTTGTAACAACCCCAGGTTAAAATTTCATGTAATAAAGTTAATAAATGAAATAATAAGACCAAGGTCATGGGACACTTATTTGAAGATGAACGTTGGGGAAAAATCCTATTGAGTATTCATTTGGTTTATTATGGCAAAGGAAATTGGCAAAGGCAAAGGCAAAGAGGAATTTATTGGTATTTATTTATGCGAATCATGGAAAATCGGAAAAAAGGAAGGAAAAATATCACAGGCTGTATGTGAGAAACAAAATGGAGAAAATAGAGGCCTCGATGATAAAAGGATTATGATGATCAATTCATTAACCTTATCAGTTTAGTTTTGGGAGAAATATGTCTATTCTATAACTCTCATACTCTTGCACACTTAGAGCATTCTTGGACCACTCTAGCATTGAATAAAAGAAAGCAAAGGAAGGACAAGGAAGGAAAAGGAAATAAAAGATCAAGCAATGAAGAGTTGGACTAAGCTACTACAATGGGATTACTTGCAGGTATCGACTTGTACATGTGATTTCCTTGATAGTTTGGCATGCATGGTACATGCATGTGTATATTTGGTTCTCTTGCTTTCATTGGCATGGGTTTTCCCAGGCGTGACAGTGACTTTAGCGTTACCTTGCCATTTTCAGATAACCATGGTGTGATGGGGTTCTTTTACTTGGTTGAGCTAGATTCTCATGATGGTTTTGAAACTAAGTGGGGTGGTCTCAGGAAAATTCCCAAAGGCCTAGGAATCCCTTGACTAGTCAATGGTGGGATACATAGTAAAGCCCGAGGTTGGAGACGAGAAAAATCCTTGTGGTTTAGGTAGAGAGATTCAGAGGCATCTATGGTTATTTAGGGCATGGTGATCCCTTGACCCATATATAGTGGGATTACGGTAAATCCTAGTAGTGTATGTTAATTTTTTGGGCCTAAGAATACCTTAACTAGTAATAGTGGGATTCACGGTAAAGACTGGTTGTATAGATGAGGGTTTCAGGCATAGGAATCCATTGACTAGTAATGTCAGGACACGTAATAAAGCTTGAGGAATCCCTAGTTGGTTTTGTTGTGAGTCACACATTCATGGTTGGAATATGGCATGGGGGTGATTAGTTGAAAGAAATATTTGGTTCAACCCAATCTATGGTCAGGTGGTATGTGGAAGTCCCTCATTTGGTTGGATTTTGCATAAGAATAATAATAATATTTCCTCTTGAGTTTTATTAGAAAATGTGCTTGGTTATTATGTGATTTAATGGTTGTTCTATCATTGTTAACCTGTTGGTTTTATGTTGGTTATAAGCATGGGTTTATGACAGAATCCAGTTGTGGATCTCATCATGTTTTGTTTATAAAAAGAATGGTTAATGAATGTATGACCTAATAGATGATAGTGTAGATATTATATGAGAGCATCATACCTTGACAATGTTTAGATAATTATGAGATCCCTATGTTAATATATGTAATTATAACTTGTAAATTACATGTTCTTGATGCATTTGACGAAATTTCTGTCATGGTTAGGCATGGTTAGGTCAATTTATTCTCTAAGTTTTGTATGGAAGGATTTGTTCCTATGTCATTATTATTTCTAAGAGTTTCATTAAGTTTTGGCCAGTGGTATGGAGACTAGCCCTTAAAAAAGTGTCTCAAATCTTGTGGTTGTAGGCACAGAAATGGGTGAAAAATATTGTAGTTACTCCCTTGCATTCTTGTGCATATGACTTGAGGGTTACATTCAAATTCTAGCAGTTGTGCCAACATCTAGCAGTCTAGGACACAAAAAAAGAGGTTTAACTCACGGTTTGGGTACCTAGAAGGGTGGTTTAGCCCTTGGGGGTCTTGTAGCCCCTAAGGGAGTTCAGTAATGTTTTGGATTTGTTGATTCCATTTCCTTACGGTGACCTAGGAGGTTGAGTTATATCATAGTACCGCTTCATCACATATTTACCCCTGTGGACCGGTAAGCTTGTGTAAGTGTGGGAGGAGGGTGTTACAAATCGGTATCAGAGCATGGTTCAATAATTGGACTGGATGGGAAGAATTTGTTTTTCATGCATGCATGTTAGTTGTCTTTGTGATTTTTATGCATGAATTATGATATTCATTGTTGCAGTTTGTGTCATCGTGATGCTAATTTGTTTATTGAGACAGAGCAGGAGAAGTAAATCAACAATGAAAAGTCGCAGCACTAGACGTTAGGGTAAGAACATATCACCATAAAAATCTGTATGTTTGGCATGTAGGGATGTTGGTTAACATTTTTAATAAGAATTATGGGTATGTGCATGCATGTTATTCTATGGTGTTTGTGGTTACATACACGATAAATGTTAGTTAATCGGTGTGGTCATACGCACATGTTTTGGATAGTGTTTCCGAGAAAACTAGTGCCTTTTCGATCTGCTAGTCCCACTAAGATGGATGGCTATCTTAGAAACAAACAATCAAAGAAAAATGTGATTTCCTTTATGTATGACAGATAAGAGAGAAGCAAAGAGGACCAACCTGGATCTTCTGCATGGCTCCTTGCCTGTTTCCTCTCTCCCTTGATAGAGCTTACCACTCCTCTCCTACTTGTCCCGCTTTAGAGAATACCTGTAGAGGCAAAGCAATAAAACACCATAAAAGCATCTCGATCCATAATACTATAAACAATGCAGAATCAGAAATACATTGACCATACAGTTGCATTCATAAACAAGAAGATTAAAAAATACATGATTATATGGAGGAAAACTCAAATAGGTTTATTAATAGTAGAAGAGATGATTACAACCCAGTTGTCTGATCCAGCATCATCCTCCAAGCATCAAAGCCCTCTTCACCTCATGAAAAGCAAGATCACCCAACAATACAATGTTCCCTCTCAAAGAGAAACCAATAGCACTTCCTTACAAATTACAAAATTCCAGCCTCTAGTTCTCTTAGATGAGGGATCCATATATAGATTTCTTGCAAGGGTGTGAGTCAGCTCTGGGTTTCTAATTAGTGTCATTCCACTGATAGTTCTTGGTTCCATTTGGAGATTTATTTGATCTCTTACTCATCCTTGGGCAAATTCAGAGAGGCAAGTGTCATATGAGAAGTTTCTAGAAGATTCCTTGGGCATCCACTTAGCAAACTGTCTCTGCCATTTGTCTATTCTCGCTCGTCACATTCTACAGAAGGCCTTTTTACTATGCATCACATTTCCCAGGTGTAGCAGGTGAGATGCATCGCACCCTGATACTGGAGCAGTCAGTATGGTCCATTTTTGGCCAGTTCTGAGTGTTTTTTTAGGTGGAACTTCTGGGAAATGATGTAATCAGTTGACCATGATCCTTTAGGGTATGAAACAACACTTTTAGGGGTTAAATAGCCCTTGGTCTATTGAAATATATGATTGGGGTTGAAGTGCCCCCAAATATGTCTATAACAGTTTCCCCCTAAAGCATGATGTCGGAAATCTTCTGATGTCGGGTGAAATACTTTATCATGAGGATCAGAGGTATTCCAAATGGAAGGTGACCTGTATAAGATACAATACAATACATCATTATCATATTATTTTCATGATCTAGCTGAGGCGGGGATTCCCATGCTCAGCTTTATAAATCCATTTTCATGTACGTAGAACAGATAATCCTCTGCAGTTGCAGACTGGTGATTCTTTATATGTAGAGTCATCATCCCTTAGCTTGGATGATCATCTGTGTAGCTTCTGTGTACATTTGATGTCCTTATTTTCCTGAATATATCCCAGCCTGGATGGATGAAACTAGATCCGGGGTCTTCAAACTAATTCAATCTTCACCCGATGTACAAGTTGATCCATGTGAAAAGATATTCTGAAGTCGAACATGGAAATACATCGCTTGATTACCATACAATAATGTAACCTGTTAACAGACGCGAGAGGAATCACCGATAATGATGATGACCCTCAAGGTACTATAGTATAATTCACATGGTTTGAATATATGATCTGATGTCGAACACCACACAAAATCTTTCGGTCAAAGGCCATTGATGTAAACCTGTCACCAGAAGTGAGAAACTTGCCATTGAGGCATGCAAGCTTCAAAGTACTGAAAGGGTTGTTTCTAAGTCAACTTCTTGGATAATGAGCTGATGTCGACAAGAAGTGACCCGTCGTAGGAGGGCCTTAATGTATCCCACATCTATGACACAAAATGAAGCAAGTGATTTTCTGGAGGTGAAAATGATCTAATGGTACAAGGTTCAGGAATGGTGGTCATGAAAAATGAAGGCTGAAGGTATTGCAGTGGATGAGGCGTTAACTGGATGGTGAATTCTCTGAATGACTTCTCTTGAACATATCAACGACACTGAGATGGATTGGTAGTGTTAACCCCAAAATATGGATGGTATGGTGGACTAATGGTGATATGACTGGTGAATGAAATAACCCAACCTGACTCCATGGTGACGGAGTGAAAGTGTCATGTTCATGAGAGACCTGCTACCAATAGAATTCATCAAGTTTTCTTCCCTTTTTCCCCAGTCATTGCAGACCAATACCTTTTTATTTTTGTCAAGCTTGAGGAGGATAACATATGCTTATTCTATAATTTTCCCTTTGGGCAAACCTGTAGCTATGTTTTAGTGAGCCTAGCGACAGTGAAACTCGTTCTTGTCTAGATGGACAAGTTTGTTTCTATTGTTTTAATGAGTTTAACGACCAGGATAACTCGGTCCTTCTCATGTTTAGAGAGTTTGAAAAGGCACGAAAAGAAAACTCCAACAGTTATTTTTCATATCATAATCCCTTGAGTCCGAAAAAGATTAAAATAATACAAAAGGGATGACTTTCTTGATCACTTTAGCGAGTCAAAAAAGAAAAGCGCTCGATATTTTTGTGGGATAATCCCTCAGGTCCAAAAAGATTAAAATATAATAGGGATGGCACTTCCAATCACTTTAGCGAGCTGGAGAGGCCAATTGTTTGACAATCTTTTCATATTTATCGAGTCTGAAAAGAGTTTAAAGTAGACTCGTTTTTTGAGGAACGAGTGGCGTTTAGGGTAGCAAATGAGTTCCGGGTAATCTTGGAACTAGTTCTGGGTAATCTTGGAACTTCTCAAAACATGGTGGTGTGAAGAGGTTGGCTAACATGATGACTCATCGCAACTGTTCCTCAAAGTGGTAAACAATCAAGTGGAAGTGTATGATCGACCAAACGGATGGAGGTGATGGAATGAACACAACCAAGGTTCGAAAGGCAGATAGAATGGCAATAAAAAAGGATATTTACCGAGGGTGGATTCATTTTTTAATGAGCTTGAATCAGAAGAAGCTATGCTGAGTGGTGGTTTTATTTTTTAACGAGCTTGAACATTGCGGAAACATTGCTCATCTTCGGTTTCATGTTTACACAAGCTTAAAACGAAAAAACTATGCTTGTTATAAGTTCGCATGCCGCCAACATAATGACACAAATTGAGGTGCATGCCCCTCAAGCTTCATTCCATTCAATGTGGTGGTTGGAATGAAGGTTTACCTTTGACATCTTTGAAAGACTCGACTTGGATTTTACGAGATCTTAATCAAAGACTCGATTTGGAAAGGGAGTTGTTTCATTTTTTAATGAGGTTGACACAGTAAAAGAACTATCCTCATGACCCTTGTTTCATTTTGTAATGAGGTCGACACAAGATAAGAACCATCATCGATGACTCATAGTATCAAAATGGTCAGAGTTCTTCTTCAGCTATGATGATGTAGAAGATATCATATGACAGGTTTTCACTGTGGCCACTTCCACCAGATTACTTGGAGGCAGGAGGGCAAATGTACCCATTAAGGAAGGGTCTTTTAGGAGACCTACTCTGACATTTTGAAGCAATTGAGAACTTCCATAGATCAATGGAATGTTTCCAGTAGCTTGTGAACTGTTGGGGAAAAAGGGTAGTTGGTCAACGATTGTAATTCCACCTTGGAAGGGAAATGCAATATTTCTAAAACATGTAGACACGACGGAAACCATGGCATAAATCCAGGGCCTTCCCAGTAAGATATTGTAGTCAAGGTTTCCATCAATGACCTCAACTTCAATTTCTACTATCTTGTCCCCCCAGTTCAACTTGCAAGTTATTTAATATCCCATATGGTGTGTATGTTCTTCCATCGAATGCTTTTAATGTTGTTGATGATATTGAAAGGGGTGGCGAGCCTAAAGTTTTACAGCAACTCATTGGCATAATACAGGAAGATGCCCCCTCATCAATGATTGTTCGATGAACAATTTTGTTGAGGGTTTTTACTTGTATAAGGAAAGCGAGTTGGGTTGGTAACTGAGGTTCGTATCCTTTATGATTAAATGCCACAAGATTAGAATCCGCTGGATCAATCCCATCTATTCCTAATAACAGAGCCTACTTTTGGGAGGGGCAATTCTGCAGTACTTCAAGTGTCGACATAGCAGATGGCAATTGAGCCAGATCCTCCACTATATTATAATTTTGTGCTACTCAGGCACGAGGGTTAAATGTCGATTTATGTACTACTCCCTTTGGCGGCTTTATAGTTAATTCAGGAATGATGGGTGGAACATCTTCTAGCGAAGTTGTTGTCGAACTACTGGGTTGATCTAAAGTCGTGTTGTTCGATGACTATGGATTCCCGTAATATTTATTCCTTGTCAATATAAAAGCATCATTTTGCTATTTCGAGATGGATAACATAAGTACTTGGGATGGGGAAGCATGATCGATAGAAACCAGATTAGTTTCTGGGTTTGGAAACGCGCTAGTCAACACTGCTGATGTACTTGAAGTCTTTAAAAATTTCGTGACCTTAGCTCGATGTGGATAATATCTTGTGAAATGTTCGTCATTACATATTAAACATGGATAACGAGGTTTCTGTTTCCCAGCAGGGTTCTTAGAAGATTTCTTAGGTGTTGAATCTTCATGTTTCTTCTTTTTGTTTTTCCCTTTCTTCTTGCCCCCTGGTTGCTTTGGTTCTTTACCCTTGTTAGATGACACGACATTAATCTTTGAGGCAAGAAGTTTGTCATTTGATTTTTGACTGCAAACTGCAAGGGCTTTAGCAGATGGAGCCTTTTCAGTTTGCGTACTTGAGGTACCAATCACGCCATCACCGGCATGAGTGTCCCTATTCGATTTAGTAGGGGGAGGAAAGGAAAATTCTGGTCTAGGAGCATCACGAATTTTGTCGTAGAGTGTGCTAGACTGAGTATAGATCAAGTCCAAATATTGAGCACGAGCAATGACTTGCTCTTCAGTGAAAACTCCTCCCTTAGCCATATCCTCAGTAATAGAAGGCAATAATGACTTAATAAACCACTCAGCTAGAAGCTGATCAGGAACATACGTCTTTACCATCTGACGACGACGTCACCACTCATGAATATGATCAGATATGTGAGTGGCTTTTGTCTGCTTAAAGTTGTTAAGGACTTTTGTTCCTGTTTCATACCTTATGGGTAACTGAAAATGGATTAGAAAAGTAGTAGAAAGGGCGCTGAAGTTATAAAATGAAGCCCTAGGCAATTCAATATACCATTTTGCTGCTGGACCAGTTAGCGTTCGCTGAAACAGGTGCAGCCTAATCGAATCATCATTTTGGGTGTTAGATGAGCACCACAAATGAAAATTCATTACGTGGTTCGATGGATCTTCACTTGGATTTCCATTGAATTTAGGAATATCATAGGGAAGTTTATGAGAAATCGCTGGCCACCAAGGGGTTTATGCAATTGGATCATTTGTCAATTGATTCAAATCTGGTAATTTTAGAGTTGCTACAAAAGGCAATTATTGATTCAGGTTTGGCGAAGCATACCTAGTGTAGGATGGGATCACCTGAGGATTAGGTATTTTCATACCAGCATAATGTATCTGATGTTGATAACTTTGATAAGGTTGATGGGCATAACCATTATAGTATGGTTGCTGGTAACCGTTTTGAAAATGCGATTGTCCATTACCTACCGAACCTTGTTGCTCAGGCCCTTGGTAAGCTTGCTGGAATTGTGGTTGTTGATATTGTACCAGCCATGGTTGTTGGACCCTTTACTGTTGCCCAATACTGGATGATTGACCAGGGTGCGGAGTGATAGTACCTGTTTGAGCCTGATTCGTTCTAGGTAAGGAAACACTAACCTGCGGTTGCAATTGAGCCGTAGATACAAGAGGCTGTTGTATTGCAACCTGGGAGACTTGAGGTTGACATACAACAGAGTCACAATAGCAAGTGTAGTGGTAATATTCGACATAGGTTGGGTTGGTTGCATTGAATATACAACCCTTGGCTGTTGAGGCAGTATTAGTACCCAACCACCGAATATAATTCTTGTTTGACTTGAATTTTGTTGTAAACTCTCATATGTTTGCTCTCCAGGAGGGAATAATGAAAAGACATATTTCCCCCCATATGGTGGCAATCTAGTGCCCAAAGGAAATATCGGTCTTTGAAGGCTGGATTGCCCAAATTGATATTGGCATGCAGGATCAGTTTGCTGAGTTTCAACATAAGAAATGCCAGATAGGATTCCGGATGAACAAATAGGAGTAGACCATGTTATCGAAACAGTCCCTGAGTGGACTCCATCTAGCGATTGATAACTACTTGGGATAGATGGTATACCAACAAACATTGTAGGAATGGCAGCAAGAAGCTCTACCGTAGCTATGTCAGTTGACACAGTCCTAGATGTTGATGGTTTCTTAGACATATTTATTCTATCCAAAAGATTTCCTAGTGATTCGACACGAACTTGTGATGAAGGATGATTAAAAGAACTAACTTCAGGAATAGAAGGATATAAGTGGATCCCAGTTCCAAAATGCAATGGAGTACTAGATGGAAGATCCTCTACTATCTCCTCTATGGAAATCAGTCTAGGTGGAAGATGTAGACCATCAGGTTTGTAAAATATTTCTGGAGCCGAAGAAGGTATAGCTTCTGCAGTAACAGATGCTGGAGGGGTGACACCTTCTGAATTCTAGAACTCAACTTCCAAATGTTCAGGTAAGTGAACTTCAGTCTCTGGTTCAACTCTAGATGGAGTTGTCTCAGGTATAGAAGTGCCTACCATTACACTAGGATCAGTTCTAATGTCCTCTTGTAACCGCGGAGCTTCTTCTGTAAAGGAAGATGTACCAGAAATGATCGGAGTAACTGTAGTCTCTAACGATGTTGAAACACAAGCTTCAAATAAATCAGGTGAATTGGACTCAGTTAAACGAGACTATTTTGCCTGCAATGGTTTCATTTCTAGAGTCAAAGACGGTTGACTCTCTAGTCTCCGCGAACAATGGGGTTTTGATTGACTTTCTTCCACAATTGCAGATTACTTGATCAACTCAAAATTAAGGCGAAAAAGATGTTCCATAATAAATAAATTTAATGACTCTTTGACACAACTTTTCTTTTTCAATTTTTAAGTGTCGAGGAAAAGCTAAAGATGACTCTAGTCGCCTTTGATTTTTAATGAGCCTGAAGTGACAAGTGCTCAGATGGACCTTTTATTTTAAGGAGTCGAGAAGGAACAAAAGTGACTACTCTCGAAATCTAGACAGAGGGATTACCAAACCAATCACAAAACTGCAATATACACCTTGGTGGTAAATTAAAGAGAAATTAACAAGGACTTATGTATGACAGTCAATCTTCCCAAATGTTGTGTTAGGTGCATTGCGATCGATAGGGCGGCAGACACGTACGGGGAACACAAGTCCATACTAGCACTTTTTGTATCAAAGAGGAGGAATCACCCAACCTTCGATAAAAATGATATCTACCAGGTTTTACGACACTGGAAAACGTCTCTAGCCTAGACTTCTAGATGTGTTGCGTTAGGTTCCAAAGCGTTTTTATGTTCATTGAGATTTATTTTAGAGTTGATCTTTCTTAAAAGTTTGTCTTTCAAGGTTCACCACATGATGTAGATGTACAATTCCTAAATATGCAATCTAAAATGATAAACAGTCGTTTGCTTTCTTTTAGCAAAGAAAATCCTAGCTACTGAGGAAAAAAGAGTACGATTCTTTCAACATAGAGAAAAGAGCACACACTAAATGCACTTTTCCTAAATCATCTTTAGCACACAGTCTAAATGCAAATGCAAATGCATGTATTTGTTTTTCTTTTCCTTAATGTGAGAATGCCAAAAAAGGAAAACTAAGTACAGACCTGAATTATTCTTTTCAGCGACATTTCAATAATTTCTTTTCAAAATGAAAGGAAGAATAAAAGGACACTTTTGATTTTGAATGAAAAACTGCTTTTGACACTTCAAATTTTGATAATTGAAATCAAATACAATGACAAAAGTATAATCGACTATCTAGAGGAGGAAGAATTTACGACAATCTTCCTTTTTGAATCAAAATGATAGTTACGACACTTTTTGCATAAAAAACGATGGTTCGATTAAGCTACTTTCGACCAAGGAGGATAGTAAATGATGGACAAATACATAAGAACATTTACATATCCTAATCAATGGAGGCTGAATAATGTAAAGGAAGATGGCTTCAATAATGAAATACTGATCATATGCAGAAAAACTATTGAATAGAGCTGAAAATAAGGAGGAAAAAACCAAATTTTAAAGAGGGAAACACTATCATTCAATCATCGCACCTGTCCTTAAGAGAAACAGGGATGCAACCCACTTGCAACACATCGGAGGTGCGATGCATATAGCTGCTAGTTACAGACAGTGTGATGGACCAGGGAACGAAACTAAGCTTGGTTTTTGCTCCAAATTTGCAGCTAAGTTTAGTGATTTAGGTTGAGCTATGATAGATAGTAAAACAAAGTACAGGGGTATGATCTTAGGAGGTTATTGAGTTACCACAAGGGCATTTAGAATGCTTGTAAGTCATATGTTTAGTTCATAAACCAACCTGGAGATTGACTAAAGCAGCATTCATCTACTTTGAAATTGCATAGCAAGAGAAGTTCGAAAGCTAGTTGGCTAACTTTAGGCTTCATCTGTAGTTTATAAAGCAAACAATAATAGTAAACAAACAAACTAATCACTCCCCAGTGGAGACGCCATTTTGTTTCTGGGAAAACTAGTGTCTTTTCGATTTGCTAGTCCCACTAAGATGGGTAGCTATCTTAGAAACAAATAATCAAAGCAAAATGTGATTTCCTCTATGTATGAAAGATAAGAGAGAAGCAAAGAGGACCAACCTGGATCTTCCGCTTGGCTCCTTGCTTGTTACCTCTCTCCCTTGATAGAGCTTGCCACTCCTCTCCTACTTGTCCCACTTTAGAGAATACCTATAGAGGCAAAGCAACAAAACACCATGAAAGCATCTCGATCTATAATACTATAAACAATGTAGAATCAGAAATACATTGACCATACAATTGCATTCATAAACAACAAGATTCACAAATACACGATTATATGGATGAAAACTCAAACAACGTTATTAATAGTAGAAGAGAGGATTACAACCCAACTATTTGATACAGCATCAAAGCCCTCTTCACCTCATGAAAAGCAAGATCACCCAACAATACAATGTTCCCTCTCAAAGAGAAACCAACAACACTTCCTTACAAATTACAAAATTCCAGCCTCTAGATCTCTTAGATGAGGGATCCATATATAGATGTCTTGCAACGGTGTGAGTCAGCTCTGGGTTTCTGATTAGTTCCATTCCACTAATAGTTCTTGGTTCCACTTGGAGATTTCTTTGATCTCTTACTCATCCCTGGGCGAATTCAGAGAGGCAAGTGTCATATGAGAAGTTTCTAGAAGATTCCGAGGGCATCCACTTAGCAAACACTCTCTGCCACTTCTCTATTCTCGCTCATCGCACCCTACAGAAGGCATTTTCAGTATGCATCTCACTTCTCATGTGTAGCAGGTGAGATGCATCGCACCCTGACAGTGGAGCAGTCAATATGGTCCATTTTTGTCTAGTTCTGAGTGGTTTTTCTGGTGGAACTTTTGGGAAATTATGTAATCATTTGACCATGATCCTTTAGGGTATGAAACAACACTTTTAGGGGTTAAAGAGCCCTTGGTTTATCGACATATATGATTGGGGTTGAAGTGCCCAAATATGTCTATAATAGATAGTCATGAATGTTAGTAACTTGTTGTATGAATTGCAATCATATGCATGATGAGTATGTTCATTTCATTTGAGATATTTATGTTATATATATCATGTTATCTAGATTGGTCAATGCAGAGGATTGTGGTCATGATATTCTCGTATGAGTAGATGTACTTGTGATATTGTGTCATACTAATCTGGATTGATTTTGCAAATGTGATAGCCTCCCCTGAGATGGCTTAAGGTATGAGTTTGATTATGTCATCTATTTTCATATCTAACATGTTATATTTACAAGTTTTTTGGATGTTTGAATAATTTAATGATATGAATATGTGTCTATGATATTTCTTGAAGGAATGATCATGTTTTAAGATGGTTGTACTAACACAATATGTGTTGAGATAGTTGATATGTACTTGAGGATCTGAATGGGAAAGTTAATTTTTGTTGTGCTAAATTCTAGTTTAGAATAGTAAACAAAGTGATTGAGGAATAGGAAGTGAATTGCAAGTTTTTCATGAGTTTTTATGTCTTTATATGAAATTCATGAGCTTAAACATGAATTGAAAAAACACTGAACAACATCATAATAGTAATACACTCAGCAATTGGTAAAGGAGTTCACGCTTCCTAGGCTACGTCTCCTTCGTTAAACTTCTAATGGCTGGACTGAATCTCATTATGCTCAAAATACTTAAGTGATAAAGAGTACATAAATTGTGCTGATGAAAATAGTGGCTAGTTTCCCCTTCAAGGAAACATTCTTTTGCAAAGAACACTCACTCTAAAAGCATGACAACCTATAGTCAGTCATGAAACAATCAACAAGAAAAGGGTTCTAAAATCATTACTCCATACTCCATCTGTCAATGAGCATAGCAAGTACAACAATTCACTTAAATTAATCAAAGAGAACTTTCCTCAAAGACAAAATGAGAAAAGAGAAAGATGAGATACACCGTAGATGTCTCAACTACTGTAGAGAACATATGAAAGTTGGAAAACCCATAAAAGGTCCTATCCATTCTCAAAAGCCTTCAAAAATTGATTGAACCACCTGGTTAATCCTAACACCCATAGACTTAACCTGAAAAATATCTCTTTAGAAATGCTTCAATGGATCTGAAACCTATTTCGTTAGCTTAAGAAGACCGAAAAATGCCTGTCTAGCCTCTTCTTTCTCCCAAATGGGTCAAAAACTGAAGAAATTATGAGCTTTCCAAGTTTTGTTGCTAGTTGACCCACAAATTTTCCAAGTCCAGCTAACTTCCCTACAATGTCAGCCCATATTTTACTAACAGAGCAACAATTTGGAACAATCCCAGTGCAATTTGTGCTAGCATTAAATTACCCAGTGACACCCGTGCGCACCCTCCTAGTCACGCGGACCCCGTACGTGACCTAAGGATGGCCCCCGTGGTATAGCCCCCTTCAAATTGGCCCTTGGCTCCTGGGCTATGGTCACATGGTATATTGTTTTAAAGTTGTGAAGGCCAGGGCTAAGCCTTGGCCCTTGGTCCTGACCCTGATCCTTTTGAGTGCGGTGACTAGGGTTGGGGTTAGAACCCAGCCCTCACCCCATATTCTCCCCCAATTAATATTCAAAGAAGCTTTGGGTGGGTCCTTTTAACAAGGCCCACCCTTGGCACAGTGGCATATGCAAATAATTGTTGGAATGAGATCTGTAGTTCAAATCCCATGAGGTGCATTTCCTCATATTAACATGTTTTTAGTGGCCCCCATGATGCCACATAGAAGCCTCCGGTTGGGCCACATGGCAACTTGTGCCTGGCCACTAACCCACCAACAAAAATCGCCCAAATCAACGCCAATGTTATTCGGACAGGTGGCGAGACATGATTGTCCCAACGGAGACCAGTCAACCATGCCTAGTCAGCACACCCAATCATCCTTCCACGTCACCAGTATGGATTGCTGATTGGGCTGTCAAATTTTGTACCAAATTCGACTGTTTTGGAAAACGAATAAAACATGTTTCTAGGAGCATACAAATTTCATTTTGCACGAAATAAGTTGCGAAAGATTCAGAACGATGAGAACTATTTAATAGTTTAGGTTCCACACTAATATGAAAACTTTGAATTTTGAGAAAATTTTTGAGCTCTGGATCTTTCCTCCCCATTGGGAGCTTTTGGACCCCAAAATATCACTTTTAGTTGTTCAATAGATGAGCATATTTCTCCCTCATCTTTCCAATCTCAATCCATTTGGCCTTGGAAATTTTCAAACTAATCTTGAACTATTTGATGTACCAATGGGATTTTCTCAATGAACTTCTTAGCTTTGTCAATGTCGCTATGGACATCAATAACAACATCCTTCCAAAGAATGAAAGCCAATGGAAATTTTCTATAAATGAGTGCTTGACACAATTGTAACATGCTTAATGTGCTTCAAACACTCATCTCAAAGCTTAGGATGCTTACTAAAATATACACAAATCGAAATGCATCTTACAATATGGAAGAGATTTGACTCCCAAATTCCCATACAAATTGACTCACCATCAAGCCAAAATAGCATAACAATGCCAAAGAAATTATTACTTCATATAAGTGATTTATTCACAAGCATCCTTTTTACAAAATGTCGAGCTGTGGGGACATGCAACAAGTGAAATACAAAATAAATGCAGTCTTTAACTAGAAAAATAGTCGAACCATTTCTAACCCAACCATGCTAGGTAATTTTCTTTCTGCACTTCACTTCCTTTTCAAAACTCCATCTCGAATAGTTATGGTGTGCCTTGCACATTCCTCTACCTTCTCCTTCTTAGCTGATTCCATTACCTATTTTTCCTTATTTGGATGAAGATGTGGATGAAACTTCCAACACTTTTCAATCCAATTCCCACTTATGTTGCAATGAGTGCAAGCATTTTTGTGAGCTTTTCTTGGCACAAATGTCTTTAAACTTGGATGTAAATTTCCCTTTTTGGTCTCAATTCGAATTGACATATTCATATTCTTGACTAATGCTTTTCTTTTGTGGCACTTAGCTACACAATGGTTATGTGATAACAAAAATTGCATGAAAAAACATTCCACAATTTGTTTTTCAAATCATCATGTTGTTCTGATCATCAAAAGCCTTGGATAATCATGATTCTTATACCTCTTATGTATTTCCTTTGGCTTATGAGCTTGGTGAGGCGAACCTGTCTTAGTATCTACTTCAAATTGTTCATATCTCTTTGGAGAATTCTTGAATTTCATGTCCTCATTTTTCTTTAGAAACCAAGCTGGTAACAAAGCCGGATGAAAATCCCAACACTTTTCCTCCTCATGTCCTCTCTTATGACAAAAATAAAAAGGTACCCAAGAGCTATCGCTGGAAGACCATTCTTCCTTTTCAACATAGCCCAAACTTTCATATCAATGTCTCTAATTTGCCTCAATTGGATCGATAATGCCATGATTGTTCACTCCAAGGCCTCCTCCCTTGTAACCCATCTTGGACAATACAGTTGTTCCTATGCCTTTCCTATGATTCTCAAAAGATGCAATAGAGCTTAAATCAACATTTTCATGTAAAGAAAATGCATATAAATGCTTACCAATTTCCTCATCTTTCGACTGAGGGACAAAGATGATCTTAAACTCTTTCCTAATTCTTGAGGTGCCTTCTTGGACTCTTGGTATTTCTTCTTTCAACTCGTTGAACTTTGGCGCTGATAGAACATAAACCTCAAAATCATGACGGAAAAAGGTGTAGACCTGGCCATCTTCATTCTCTCAGGGACTTTCTGCACTAGCCTCTTGTGGGTACTCATCTAAAAATTCCTCCTTCTTCTCTACTCTAGATGAAGTAGTGGGGGATGCTTCAAGGAAACCTCCTTGTGTCCCTAGTACATAGGAGGCATGTTATGAAACCAGCTTAAGAAAAGATAGAAAAGATAGATCAATGCCTTAGAATTCAGCCTCTTCGAGGGGGCAACCTCCTTTACATTACATAAATGAACAATTCTTGGATGATACAAATGAAAAAACCTCCTTTCTATATATAGGAGTCTAAGGAGTCACAATATAATCCAGCCGACCTAACAATAATAATATAAAGCCACAAAAATAACAATAGAGGGATTCTATGGGGCACAGAAGTAACAATATGGGGGTAATAGGGGCACAACAATATAAATAAGGGGTATAACTACAATAGTAATGGGGTAATCACTAGTATTATAGGGAACCAACATGCCTCTCTCCTTCAAAAAAGTGTTGTCCTCAATGCTTGAGTAGTTCTGGATACTTCTGCATAAAATTCTCATCCTCCCATGTGGAATCTTCAGCAGATAAGTTCTTCCACTTTATAAGATACTCTGAAATTGATCGATTTCGTAGCTGTCGAGTTCTTGTTTCTGTGACTGCTTCTGGTTCCAATATAATTTTTCCTTCCTCGTCAAGTTCTGGAAATATTGTTTGAATTGGGAGCTTGTCACCTATAACCTTCTTTAAACATGAAACATGGAAAACTGGGTGCAATCGAGAAGCTGCAGGAAGCTCCAATTTGTATGCCATAGTACCAATCTTTTGCAACACCTTGTACGGACCATAATACTTTGGTGATAATTTATTATCCTTCTTAGCTTGCTTTAGGGACATTTGCTTATATGGTTGTAGCCGTAGGAATACCCAATCACCTACATCAAAACTTCTTTCACTGCGATGTTGATCTGCCTGTTGTTTCATTCTATTTTGTGCCAACACGAGGTTATCCTTTAAGAGTTGGAGGACTTGTTGTTGATGTTCGATGTGATGTTCCACTGCCTGAACCTTAGAATTTTCTCTTAAATATGATGTGATGGATGGTTGTTGATACCCATAAAGTGCCATAAATGGGGTCATTTTTGTTGCTGTATGGAAGGAAGTGTTATACCACCATTCAGCCAGAGGCAACCATTTGACCCATTGTGTCTGTTTATCAGATACAAAGCAACGAAGATATCCTTCCAAACATTTGTTTACTATCTCAGTTTTCCCATCAGATTGAGGATGATAAGATGAGCTATGAGCTAACTGAGTACCAAGACAAGAAAATAATTCTGTCCAAAAATTTCCAGTGAAAATGGGATCTCTGTCACTTACAATAATCTTTGGGTTTCCATGTAGCTTTTGAACTGTTTCCATAAATGCAGTAGAAACTGTACTGGCTTTAAATGGATGTGATAATGCACAAAAGTGTGCATACTTGGTAAGTCTGTCAACTACCACCATGATGACACTCTTTCCCTCAGACTTGGGTAAACCTGTGATAAAATCCATTGAAACCTCCTCCCAACGTTGGCTTGGAATGGATAAAGGTTGTAATAGACCCGGTGTCTTAATTGTTTCAACTTTATTTTGCTGGCAAACCAAACATTCCGCCACAAACTTTTGAATATCTGATTTAAGGCCATCCCAAAAAAATTCCTTCTTAACCCTGTGGTAAGTTTTTAAAAATCCTGAGTGCCCTCCTAAGGGAGAAGTGTGCAATTCCATAAGAATCTTTTGTTTTAGCTGGGAATTCTTACAGAGGTATAAGCGATCTTTGTACCATAACGAATCATTTTGCCAGCTAAATGTATCAGAAGTACTGGAATCTTGTTGTAGCTTTCGAATAAGTGCCCACACTTCTTCGTCATTCTTCCATTCCTCCCTTGCTTCGTTTATCCAATCTGGTTGGATAATAGAAATGGCACACAACAATGCTTCCACATCCTCATCCTTTCTTGAGAGTGCATCTGCCACCACATTTTGCTTCCCTTTTTTGTAGATGATTTCAAAGTCATAACCCAACATCTTTGTGACCCACTTTTGTTGCTCTTCAGAGGATAATCTTTGTTCTAAAAAGTATTTAAGGCTATCATGATCCGTTTTTACCTTGAAGTGTCTTCCCATTAGGTAGGGTCGCCATTTCTTAAGTGCATGGAGTATTGCCAACATTTCCTTCTCATAAATAGCTTTGCTTAAAAACTTTCCCTTGATTGGACGACTTTCAAAAGCAATGGGTCTTTCATCTTGCATTAGAACAGCACCAATTCCATTTCCTGAAGCATCACATTCCACAATAAAGGTTTTTGTGAAGTCCGGTGTAGCTAAGACCGGTGCTTGGCACATTGCCTCTTTAAGATGTTCAAAGGCCTTTGTTGCTTCTAGAGTCCATGAAAATGAATCTTTCTTCAATAATGTTGTTAGAGGTGCTGCTATTCTCCCATAATTCTTAACAAACTTGCGATAATACCCTGTCAACCCAAGAAATCCTCGCAGATGCTTTATGGATGTGGGGATTTTCCATTCCTTAATGGCTTTAATTTTGCTAGGGTCTACCTTAACTCCTTCATGAGATACAATATGACCCAAATATTCCACCTCCTGGACTCCAAAGAAACATTTGGATCTTTTTGCATATAATTGTTTCTCCTCCAATAGTTGTAGCACCCTGTCAACATGTTCAACATGATCCTTCCAAGACTTGTTGTAGATTAGTATATCATCAAAAAATACTAACACAAATTTTCTAAGGAATGGTTTGAAAATTGAATTCATCAAACCTTGAAATGTTGAAGGTGCATTGGTAAGGCCAAAAGGCATGACCAAAAATTCATAATGACCCTCATGAGTTCTAAATGCCGTTTTCGGAATGTCTTCAATCTTCATTCTGATTTGATGATATCCCAACGAAGATCCAACTTGGTGAAGTAAATTGATCCATGCAATTCATCCAGTAATTCATCAATAACAGGAATGGGGAACTTATCTTTAATAGTGAGCTTGTTGAGCTCCCTATAATCCGGACACATGCGCCATGATCCATCCTTCTTGTGCACCAATACTACTGGAGCTAAGAAAGAACTTTGACTCGGTTGAATTATACCAGCCTCTAGCATTTCTGCAACCATACGTTCAATTTCACTTTTTTGGACAGGGATATCTGTACGGCCTGATGTTTGGAGGAACACTTCCTGGAATCAGATGAATAGCATGATCATGATCACGCATAGGTGGGAGACCTTTTGGAGTCTCAAATACCTTGGAATGATTGTCCAGGACTTTTTGGAGATCTGGAGAAATAGATGATTCCAATGTGGAAACATCTAGCGAACATAATTGTGCAATTACACCTCTTTGCTCCTTTTTTAGAAGCTTTGTCATGCCATTAGAGCTGATTATCTTTCCTGGTTTCCCTGCAATACCCCTTAATTCAACTTCCTTTCCTTTCGTAGAAAATTTGATGAAAAGTTCTTGAAAATTAAAAGCTATTGTACCCAAGGATTGTAGCCATTGGACTCCTAGTACAACATCAGCACCTCCCATTGGAATGGAAAGCATTGGGCTAGTCAATACATATTCTCCCATGGATAGCTTGATATTATGGCACTTTCCAGAGCAATTTATTGTTCCTCCATTTGCAATCATCACTTGACACTCTGGTGCTGGATATAGGAAGCAATTCAATTCTTTTGCTACCCTACAATGAATAAAATTGTGGGTGCTTCCTGAATCAATCAACACTATTACCTTTTTCTTCTTGATTTGTCCTTCTATCTTGATGGTTTGAGGAGTGGTAATTCCCACCAATGCATTACAAGATATGGTCGGATTTATTTGTTCTTCATCTAGGCTTTGTTCCTGGAGTATATCTTCTTTTTTTGACCTTTCTTGCTCCTTTTCTTCTTCCTCTTCACAATCTATGTAGAATAATTTCTTCTCAGCACACTTATGACCTTTAGTGTATTTGCTATCACAACTGTAACAAAGCCCTTTTGCTCTTTTTTCTTCCAATTGTTGTGGTGTCAACCTTATAGGTTGTGGAAGACTAGGGGCAACAACACTTCCGTCTTTATAGTTGTGAGTGGTATGCTTCCTGGTTGCCATAATTTTGCTTTCCATTTTTCTTGCTAACCTGAATGCCTTCTCTAATGAATCAGGTTCCCAAAGGCGAACATCATGTTGGATATTATCCTTTAAAGACCCTATGAACACATCAATCCTATGGTCCTCTGGAATATCTTTTACCCTTATGTTCAATTTTTGGAACTCCTCAATGTGCTCCATTACTGAACCCTTTTGTTTGAGACTTATCAATTGGCTAAAAAAAGTGTTGCTTTTTGTATCTTCATAATGTGCTATCAATTCTTCTGTAAAAATTGCCCAAGTGATAAATTTTTTACGATGGCAAAGCCATTGATACCATACAAACTGATTTGGTTCCATATATACAGTTGACATACGTACCTTTTGTGCGTTTTGCACATTATTGAGACCGAAGAATTGCTCCATCTGTAATATCCATGTGGTGGGATCCTTGCCATCAAACTTCCTCATATCAATTTTTGGAATATGGTGATCATTCAATCCAACATTAGCGTCTATGGAATCATGATTAACATTTCTTTTGTTCTCATCATGAGTTTCCTTTACTACCTTTTCACCATTAGTGACCCTTTCTTGTAGCAACTTCTTCAATTCTTCCATGTCTATCTTCAAATCTTCCATGTCTCTCTTCAAATCTGTCTTCGAATCATCCATCTTAGCTTCCATGCCCTTTATCTTAGATTCCACACCATTTATCTTAGATTCCACGCCACTTATCTTAGCTTCTGTTAGCTTCTGTGAGCGTGACATTTGTTGCACTTGTTCTTGTAATTTTGATATATCATGTAGCATTTCTTCCTCTTCTTCATGAGTCATGCTAGAGCTTTCAAGTTCCTTACTAGGTGTTTGCATTTTATTTCCTCGGGGCATCAATTACCGATAATAATGCTCTACTATGCCCTTTGAATTCTGTTAAACCAAGCTTACACAAAAATTTAAAAAAAAACTACACACCTTTTTTCACTTTATAGAACACTAATATTGAATCTGATGTATCTCTGTAATTTTGGATCATCCAGTTCTCAAATTTCTACCTGTAGTAGCCTTCTGCATCCTCTTTCCAATGCCACAATTCTGAGCCAAATTGGATTCTCCAAGAAAGAGTTATGTGAAATCTCCCACAGTGACTTGCTTTTATACTGGTTTAGTAGAGCGAACTTGTACAACGTACCACGAGTCACTGTTTCAGCATTTGAATCTAAAACACACATAAAAGAAACTACAGTCCATCCTCTTTCTGTACCTTCTTACGAAATTTCAATCCGATCCACAGAGAGAAAGTTATGACGATTTTCCCCAGGTCACCTGTTTTGAATGTAATTCAGGAGTCTGCAAAAACACCAACTTCCTCAGATCATATCTCCGTAAATATCGCTCAAAAAGCTCTGAAACTCAAACCCACGATTCAGCGCGATTTCTTCTCAAATGGGTTTTTCTTGTGACTTCAGAAACATCACAGAAAAAAGTTATAGCGAAAATGCCACGATGACCTGTTTGGAGCAGCGAAACCCTAGAATCCAAAGCTCTGATACCAAATGTTATGAAACCAGCTCAAGAAAAGATAGAAAAGATAGATCAACGCCTTAGAATTCAGCCTCTTCGAAGGGGAAACCTCCTTTACATTACATAAATGAACAATTCTTGGATGATACAAATGACAAAACCTCCTTTCTATATATAGAAGTCTAAGGAGTCACAATATAATCCAGCCAACCTAACAATAATAATATAAAGCCACAAAAAGAACAATAGAGGGATTCTATGGGGCACAGAAATAACAATACGGGGGTAATAGGGACACAACAATATAAATAAGGGGTATAACTACAATAGTAATGGGGTAATCACTAGTATTATAGGGACCCAATAAGGCACCTTCTATTTGGCAAGATACATAAGTTGCATTTATGCCATGCCCACAAGATTTCTTAGTATTGGTGGGACTCTTTGCTTCTTTGGTAGAACACCATTCACCAGTCTATTCTTTCACAACATTCTACAACATGAGGCACATATTTTGCTTCTCTTCCTCAACAATTTCGAGTAGTATTTTGAGCTCCATGTTCTCTTGTTGGAGAAATTCAATAATTTCCTCCAAATCTTGGAGACTATCATTCTTTGAACTCATGCCCATGCTTACAGAAGCTTCAACTGCAATTTGAGGTAGAACTGCAATTTGAGCTTCAAAGTTGTAAGCTTCAGATTCACTTACAAATAGTTAAATCCTCCTTGCACAAATAAAACATAATGCTCTAATACCAACTTGATCTGAACGGGAAAATTAGTGCTTGTTGTGATAATTTCCAATTCAGAATAGCAAACAAAGTGCCTGAGGATTATGAAGTAAATTGCAAGTTTTTCGTGAGTTTTTATGTGTTTATGTGTAATTAATGAGCTTAAAACATGAATTAAAAAAAACTCAACAACAACATAAAAATGAACAATTGTTAAAGGAGTTTACCCCTCTTGTGCTATGTCTCCTTGGTATAGCTTCCAATGGGTTGACCCAATCTAATTATGCTCAAAATACTTCAATGGTAAACAATGCATAATGTGTGCTGACCAAAATAGTGGTTAGTTTCCCCTTCAAGGAAACATTCTTCTCCAAAAATACCTCACTCTAAAAACATGACAACCTACAGTCAATCATGAAACAATCAGCAATAAAATGGTTCTCAAACCTTTGTGACGTGATTAATCCGAAAGACTATCTCTCTTAAGAAAAAGGTTCTCAAATCAAGACCCCATACTCCATCTGACAATGAGCATAACAAGTACAACAATTCACTTGAAGTACTAAAAGAGAACTTTCCTCAAAGACACAATGTTTAAAGATAAACATGAGCTACACCATAGATGTCTCAACTATTGTAGAAAACATATGAATTCTACAAAAACCCTTAAAAGGTCCTCTACATTCTCAAAAGCGTTCAAAAACTCATTCAACCCCTTGGTTGATCCTAGCACCCATAGAATTAAACCTGCAAAATGTATCTTCAAAAGTGATCCAATGGCTCTAAAACATGTTCCATTAGCTTCATAAGACCCAAAAATCCTTGTCTAGCTTCTTCTTTCTCCCAAATTGGTCAAAAACAGAAGAAGTTATGAGATTTCCAAGTTTTGCTACTAGTTGACCCATAAATTCGCCAAGCCTGACTAATTGCCTTACAATTTCGCCCCATTTTTTGCTAACGGGGTAACAACTTGGTGCAATCCGAATGCAATTTGTGGGCTGATTAAATTTCCTAATTATAGTTGTGCACGCCCTCCTGGTGACATGGACCACCCATGTGACCTGGGGCTGGACCTGTTGGTCTAGCCCCCTTTGAATCACCCCTTGGTTCCAGGGATATGGTCGCATGCTATATTATTTTAAGGGTTGTGGGGGCTGGGGCTAAGCCCTGGCCCCTGGTCCCATCCCTAGTCCTTTGGGTGTAGTGACAAAGGCTGGGCCTAGCCCTTGGCCCTCACGCCATATCCACTCCCAATTGATATTCAAATAAGGTTTGGTTGGGTCCTTTTAACAACGCTAATGGCTTATGCAGATAATTGTTGGCATGAGGTCTATAGTTCAAATCCTCTAAGGTGTCATTCAAGCTCTTAAAAATTTTTGGTGGCCCTCATGCTTCCACGTGGCGGCCTCTACTTGGGCCACATGGCAGCCCATGGTTGGCCACGAACCCACCAATGAAAATTGCCCAAATCAGTGCCAATGATATTCAAACAAGTGGAGAGACATGGTTGGCCCAATGGAGCCCATTAAACCATGCCCAGTTAGCAAGCCCAGTGAGCCTGCTACATCAGCAGCGCGTACTGCTGACTGGGCTATCATTTTTTTTGTCAAATTCACATGTTTTGGAAAATGAACAGAACATGTTTTTGGGTGCATATGCTGTCTGTTTTGCACAAAACAAGTTGTGCGGGATTCAAAATGATTAGAACTACATGGTAGTTTAGGTTCCACACTGATCTGACAAATTTGAATTTTGAGAAAAAAATTGAGCTCCGGATCATTAAGTGTAAGTAGGCGATAGTTGTAGGATTATGAGTAATGACTATGAGTTGAATTTTGATTATGTCATGGTTTTTACTCTTGGTAAATGATGATTTAAAATTAATAAACATGATGCCTTTATCCTTGGAATAGGTGACAAACATGTGTGAACAGTTGTAGCTTTACATGCTTGGTAATATCATGACAAGGTAACGGTTGATTTGTTTATATAAATAATAATTGGGTGATATGATAGCACCTAATAAGACTCAATTGTAGCAAGGTGAATGCTAAAAGAAGGGAGTTGGGTGAGAATTAATTTGGCTATGTTTGGAAACCACAATTCCAAATGAATGAGTGCTTTGCACTAATACAAGAACACTTGTTAACCTTAATTTTGTCTGACATTATGTGGATATGTGCTATATTAATGAACATGTATTCGACATGTATAAAAACAGGTTTTCAGTTATGAGTGGATTCGTCAAGGAATTGGAATCCCTTGAGAGATGATATATGCACATGTTCAAATATAAGGAAATGTGCTTCGCACAGCAAGGTAAGGCGACCAGTATATTGTTATATTTATTTATACACTAACAATTGTGTGTTTATGGCAGTAGGATGCAAGGAATGCATGACAAAAGAGACTACCATGAAATATTCAAGAAGGCTTAGGTTGAGATTTCTTTTGTAAGCATTGGGAACCTATGGGGTTGAGTCCTGGTGTTTGTTGGAAGTCTTGTGCTTTCGTGTTTTGTGATCTGTTTGTGCTTGCCTTGAGGTTTTGTTTGTGTTTGGTTCTTGGCCATACCACTTTGCTTGTGGTATCATATTGTTGTTCGTTTCCATGGTTTTCTTCTTGTTTGTTTATTGTTATTTCATTTTATATTATGGGGGTCTCGGAAATTGGATGGGAAGGAAGAAGTTAATGGATATCGAGGAGAGTTGTGTGGTACTCAATAGGTAAAGTAAGACCCGAATGAAGCCTGATGTAGGTACAAGGGTAGTTGAAGGCAAGAGTATGGCAATCGGTTGAGTTGGTTCGGTCCACTGGGATAAATGGATGGTGGTAGGACAGTCATAACGAAGATAACATGAATGTAAAGTGAATGGATTTGAGGTGTTAGATCCCTTGGCTATGTTGGGGACTGTTGTTCTCAATTTTGTGCATGCGTGCATGGATAAAGCGAGTTCTCTTAACCTTGGACTTATGTTCTCTGGTAATTATGATTGTGTTCATGTTGATTCCTATACATGTATACATGTATGTATGCATGTCATGTCGTCAAGGTTCATGGTTGTTCTATGCTAGTGTTTACATGTATATATATGTATGTATGACATTGTTTGACAGGGTCATGAGAGATCGTGATTTTTTTTATGCTGATATTTGTATATGATCCAGGTGGATGTTGGTGGCCACCCACCTATCCCATTTGGACCCCCACAACTATCTCTTTCAGCATTTTCAGTTTCCTAAATTGTAGCACAGTTTACTATTTTTAGCAGTTTTTCGAGTCCTGAACTTCCGGAGCCGTTTTGAGGCCCTAAACGACGTTTTTTTGGGAATCTGGGGCAACATGGGTCCATGGACCGATATTACCTTCCAAAGTGGTAGTACTCGGATAGATCTTTCTAACGAGCTATCGTACGCATCAAACGGAGATCATATGCCAAAGTTACGACCCCGGGAAATTGATGTACCAATTTACCCAAACGGGGCCCACAATTTGGTATTTCATCTTCTAGGGTTAGGTTTTGGAATGTGAAGGGTTTTCCATTGTTTCTCAACAATAAATAGGCCTTCGACCCTCATTGTAACTGAGTTCGGAATAGTTCAGAGGCATGTAGCCACCACATCTCTTCTCAAAGATAAGCTACCATCACCCTAGCTAGTTTATTTCCATTTCTGGTTGTAAGCATATTTCAGTATTTTCCATTAATGAAATGAAGTATTATTTCTGCTGCATCTTTGTGTATATGGTTATCTCTGTAATTTGTTGCGTTCCTGTTTAAATCAGGATCAGTGGTATTAGAGCGGTCTGCTTTTTCTCTGTTTTTCTTTGCATGTCCCCAACGAGGTCAGGATATAAGGAGTTAGGGCTTGAACTGGTCGAACCTTCGCAAGACCAACCTCGAAAATCCCGACGGCCTCCCATGGCGGATGAGAAGAAAGACGAGGGGGCAGGAGATCCTATCAAAATCTTGCTCGAAGAAGCGCTCGAGCGACAAAGGAATGCGATGATGGATAGCTTTGCGCAGATCCTTCAGCGGCTACCCAGAGGCGACGCATCGGCTTCCAACAGCGACTCTGGAAATGCCACACCCTTCAAGGTACAAGTTAATTTTGAAATCCCCATATTCGAGGGTCAAATAGATGCAGATGCCGTAGATAAATGGTTAAATCTGCTAGATGGGTATTTTTCTGTTCATGAATTTTCAAGTCGGGAAAAGATTGTTTTCGCTCTTCTCAAAGCAGCCCCCCACGTCAAGGACTGGCAGGAAACCTACTGCGAGCAAAAGGATGAAAGTACAGGCTCACTATTTTCATCTGCACCCAATTGGAATGACTTCCGGGATGCCATCAAGGAGCAGTACTACCCTATCGGAAGCTATGAGGACAAATACATCAAATGGACCACACTGCGGCAGGGACGAGACTAAGATGTGTCGGAGTTCACAAACATTTTTCATACCCTTCACACACAGTTGGGTATCAAAGATTCTGAGCTGCATCTGGTACTCAAATATCGCGGCTGCCTACACAAATACATCCAGGAAGAGATGGGGTTCTTGAACATCTCTTCACTCGGCACAGCATACCGATACGCTGTCAAAATCGAGCAAATGTTCAAACAGAAGAAGCGAGACTTTGGATCTGCAAATCCGAAGCCCAAAGGACAAAGCCAAGGCGGGGTGACCCAAGACAACCACTCGAAGCCGCAGGAAAAGAAAAACACCACGAAGCCAAAGAAGGACACAGGGAAGTGGTGTGAGTTCCACAAGAGTCCCACTCATAACACAAGTGAGTGCCGAACGAAGCAGTTGTTGGTGGCCGAATTGAAGGCTTCCGAATCAGGTGCATGTTCCGACCCTGAGCCAGAACCTGACAAGGGGAATGGCAAAGGGAAGCAGATCATTAATGCGGATCCCAGTGCCATTGTTGCCACTGCCAAGATCCAGAAAGATAAGCCCGAAAATCCAGAAGAGGGGGAGCATCTTTTCCACTCACTGATGTGGGTGAAGGGTTTGCCACTGCAATCCATTATCGACAGTTGTAGCCAAAAGAACCTCATTTCAGCAGAGGTCGTGAATCATTTGGGCCTACCGACTACACCACACCCCCAGCCGTACAGTATCAGATGGCTTCACGAAGGACGAGATCTGAAAGTTCGCCAGCAATGCCACCTTCCCTACAGCATCAAACCCTTCACAGACGAGGTATTGTGTGATGTTACACCTCTAGATGTTTGTGATGTATTATTAGGCCAGCCATACTTGTGGAGGCGACATGCTGTGTATGAGTCAAGGCCTCGCGCTGTCATTATTTCTTTGCCTGATTCATTATACAAGATACCGGAGGTAGCCCCACCTATCGCCACCTCTTTGATCACTGCTAAGAAAGGCAGCAAGCTCATCTCACAGACCAGGAAATTCATCTGTCTGGCTCACTCCCAAAATAAGGGGAAGATCGTTGCTACATCCATGACCCCTGCAAAGGGTTCCTCCATGTAGCAGCAGCAGCACAGGGATACGGTCATGACAAAACACAGGAACAACTTCTCCTTACCCACATGGGTACCACACAAGTTTCAGGTGGGCAACAAAGTCTAGTTGCATCGACAGAAAGAACTCCTTACCAGAACCCATCAGAAGCTCAGACCACTCCGACATGGTCCTTACAGCAGTACTAAGGCTATGGGGAACAATGCTTTGGAGCACATCATTCCTCCATTCCTTCGCTTGCACCAAATGTTCAATGTGGACCATCATCGACCATGCTTCCCACCATCACTGGACACATCAGAGATTGCAGGACAAGTTCAGCAGATGGAGGAACTCAACGCAATGGGGACCATTTCTTCCTAAGGGGGGAGGAATAATCCAGGTGGATGTTGGTGGCCACCCACCTATCCCATTTGGACCCCCACAACTGTCTCTTTTAGCATTTTCAATTTCCTAAATTGTAGCAAAGTTTACTATTTTTAGCAGTTTTTCGAGTCCTGAACTTCCGGAGCCGTTTTGAGGCCCTAAACGACGTTTTTTTGGGAATCTGGGGAAACATGCGTCCATGGACCGATGTTGCCTCCCAAAGTGGTAGTACTCGGATAGATCTTTCTAACGAGCTATCGTACGCGTCAAACGGAGATCATATGCCAAAGTTACGACCCCGGGAAATTGATGTACCAATTTACCCAAACGGGGCCCACAATTTGGCGTTTCATCTTCTAGGGTTAGGTTTTGGAATGTGAAGGGTTTTCCATTGTTTCTCAACAATAAATAGGCCTTCGAGCCTCATTGTAACTCAGATCGGAACAGTTCAGAGGCATGTAGCCACCACATCTCTTCTCAGAGATAAGCTACCATCGCCCTAGCTGGTTTATTTCCATTTCTGGTTGTAAGCATATTTCAGTATTTTCCATTAATGAAATGAAGTATTATTTCCGCTGCATCTTTTTGTATATGGTTATCTCTGTAATTTGTTGCGTTCCTGTTTAAATCCGGATCAGTATATTTATATATGTATGTATGTATGTGATTGTATGATAGGATCATCGGAGATTATGGTTGTGGAGGAATGATTTCTTAAGCAGGTGAATGGAATGAAGAGGTTCCTGGTCTTATGAGGAATCAAGTGGGAAGAGTAGCCCTAAAATATCTATGAGGTCAGTATCATGTGGATATGAATTGATATTATATGTTCGTACTATGCCTGTGTTTATTTTATGGATAGGTAGTGATGAATGATACATCAATGGAATGAAATTAGTGTGGTCTACAAATTGTCAGGACAAGCATGGATAGTGGAAAGACACTAGAAGTAAGGTTGCATGGTAAAGACATTGCGGTCGTTGTATGTGCAGTACTACTATGGCATATATGTTGTATTTGTTGTACTTGTGGTGTGGCGTACATGTGGTACTATGTGCATGTTCTACATGCATTATTCTTTGCATGTTGTATAATCATTTTATGTACATATGGTGTTGTGTACATATTGTGTATCCAGTGCTATGTGCATATGGCGTTGTGTACATGTTGTATATCCAGCGCTTTGCACATATGGTGTTGTGTACATGTTGTATATGTGGTGTTCTGTAGATGTTGGATATGTGGTGTTGTGTACATATGGTGTCATGGGCATGTTGGATATGTGTTGTTCTGTACATTTGGTGTTGTGTGCACCATGTATATGTAGTGCTACGTACATATGGTGATAGGTATACGTTGCATATGCAGTGTTGGGTACATATGGTGCTATGTACATGTTGTATATGTAGTGTTATGTACATATGGTGTTTTGTGCATGTTGTAGATGTGGTGTTATGTGCATGATTGTACATGTGGTGGTGTGTGCATGTGGTGTTGTGTACATGTTATACATAGGGTGTTGTGTGTAGGTGGTGTTGTGTACATGTTGTACATGTGGTGTTGTGTACACGTCGTGCAAGTAGTGCTATGTAGATTTGGTGTTGTGCACACGTTGTGTAGGTGGTGTTATGTACATGTGATGTTGTGTACACGTTGTGGAGGTGGTGTTGTGTAAATGTGGTGTTGTCTACATGTTGTGTAGGTGGTGATGTGTACAAGTGGTATTGTGTACATGTTGTACATGTGGTATTGCGTACATGTCATAAATGTCATTCTGCATTACATGTATTATGTTGTTGTTATATCATAACACGTGTATTCATTGTGTTGTACACCAGGTGTAGGTGTATATGTTATGTTGTACAACGCATGTAGGTGCATGTATTGTGTGGTGCATACAATGTGTGTGGGTGTATGCATGTGATGTTCTTTGTGTGTATGTGTACGTGATTGAAGAGAAGAGAAGAACTAGGTGTTTTCTTGGTGTGGCAACTGATCTAGGGTGTGTACAGATGGGACAAAGGATAAAGGCAGAAACAAAGGACTAATGGAAGGATACGCATATGTATTTTATTCTCCTTTTAATTATGCATGTGATCTATGACTCTGACTTATGATGGTTACATGTGATATATGATTTTTATTTATGATGGTAGTGTTTTGAGCTAACTGAATGTGATATGTTATACATGATGATATGATCAAATAGTTGTTTTGACTTGTTGAGAGAGGAAGTAAACAAAATTTCAGGCGTACCTTATTGACGAGCTATCAGTGGGGTATGATGTGAATTTATTTCAATTTATTTTGAATCTAATGTAAATTATGTGCTTTGTATAAGTGATGGGTCCCATCAATATGTATCTTTTGAATTTCATTGTGTTATCCTCCAAGCCTTAAAACTCTCCTTTTCTCACATTAATTGACATTTTTTGCCATATTATGCTTAATAGGAAGACTAAAGGGTGTTTTTCATATTGTATGGCCTAATCTGATTATTTGTAGCAAAAGAAGCATTTTTGGAGGCATTTACTATGAAGGGGTTTGATTAAGACAACCAGGAGAGAAGATAGAGGCATTTTCTGCCTCATTAAATCTATAAATTGAATTGAGATCACAAAATCCTAACTCATAGCTTGAGTTCACTAGCAGCCAAGGGAATCCAAGTACATGTGAAGATCAAGGAGGACTAAATCAAAAAATCTTGAGATGTTGGAAGCAATCACTCCTCTTTTCAAGGGAACTGCCATCAACTAACATTTTATATAAATAAACCAACCAAGAGGCTCATTAGAATTCGAATTTTTGTTGCAACTAGGAGTAGCTACCGAGATCCTAGTGGTTTACATTATTATTCTTACTTTTCATACGATGTATGTGATTATAATTTTTTGTTAATGAGAAGTTTACCATTGGTATTCATCTGAGTTAGTTTTGGAGGGTTGAAACCCTTGTATTTTAGGCCCAACCCATATGACTTAGTCTCTCTCTTGTATTTATTTCTTATTCCTTTTTCAAAGCATTGAAATTATTTCTTTAGTTTAGTAGATGTTATATCACAAAAACTTTTAATTACAGGGTTTCCTATCACCTCCCTTGTGGGAAGAGTGAATTGAAAGATCCACAATAACAAATCAAAAATATGTCATTATGATTTCTTCGAAAGTGTTAAGTATTAGATTGGAATAATACTGCATGTTTAATATTTTCAACTTAGGATTTAGTAGCATTGGTTTGGAAATTAGAGTTGTGTTGTAGGTTAGAGTAGACTTCAATAAAATTGAGCTCATATTTTCCATGATTATTTACCTTGTTGCAATAAAGATTATTTGATGAATGTATTTGGCTAGCTGTAGGAACTATACCGATTTGTAGGGGTGGGCACACCTTTCCACATCCACTTAGACCTTTCCATATTCCGCCTAGGAACCTCACCTTGCTTCCAAAATTTGTCTTTGAATCCGCTCTCTTAAGGTAAATGAAGTACATTTTGGGCATCAACTTTGGTTTAAGATAGACGTCCAATGGGTACTAGGCTTGGGTAAGGCGCTCCCACACCCTTCATTCATGTCCTTATGCGTTCATCCACCTTCCTCTGCCTTCAAGACATCATTTTTATCCTCAAAAAGCTATTGTACCCTCCTCCTGTAGAAAAACAAGGCCTCCTGTAGCAATACACAACCTCCTGTAACAATACAGGACCTCCTGTAGTAGACCTGTAGCATTATTTTATTCAATTGGGTTTTCACCATACTTTGACTCTAGCATAGTTAAGTTGAATAATGGATCCCACACTATGATTTGATGATTAGGGAAGACTCTAGAACCACTCCGACCTCATCCTTTCCTCACTACAACAATCAAATAAGAAAACAAAGTTAGAATTAGTATTTTTCTTCATAGGTATGTTAGAGATTGGATCTGTCATTTTCAAGCAGGTGTGAGTATATCAATGATGCATGCATGTAGGTTATTAATTTGCTTAAGTGTGTAAATAAAGCATCATGATTTATTTCTGCAAATAGATCAACCTTTTCCTTTCATGAAATTTCAATTATCATTTACATGTAATGAATGACATTTTCAACTTTGTAGCTAGAATCATGTTCATTTATTCTTTCATGAGACTTTTCCACTCTAATTAGTTGGAGGAGTGGTTTTAAACACCTTTATATGAATTCGTGAATGAGCATGACATGAGTAGAACCTAACGTATTGTGCATATAGCATTGTAACCTCTAAGTTTGTACGAACCCTAGGTTGAAAATTTAAGTTGAGAGGCCCTTAGGAGTTGCAACATCCTTGGTGAAATACTAGGGCTCATCAACAAGAAATCATGAAAATGCCTAGTATGGATGGTTGAAACAAATTGTAAGAATTAACAACAATCATGAAAGGAATTGGATCATGCAGCGGTATGTTCATAAAGAACTTAAGGAGCAGGGACATTGTGGGACATTGGTACCCAATAGTCTCTATTGATTGCCATCAGAATGCTATGAATGTTACGATGGTTTTGAGGTAGGAATATGCCTTGGTTTTTGGAACTTCGGATGCGAGGAAACCTTGCCAAGGGATGGATCACCCGAGAAAGTGGATGTCAGGGAACTTGGAAGGTGAGTGACTACACGGAAGGGGGTGACCAGATTTTTTGAGGGATTGTGTAACATATAAGGGAATGCTAGGAGATGGATTCTTTTTGGTCATCATCATTGTCAGATGGAATCAGAAGCAAATTGGGAGTGTGCCCTGGAGTAATGAGTCGGTAACTATCCACTGAAAGGATAAGTTGTACATGATCGTAGCGCTGGATATTAGATGCAGGTTTACTTTGGCACAAGATTCTAGACTTCATAGGAAGGAGTTGAATCATGCTACTACTTTTGAGTGTGGAGGTGTGAGCCTCTGGATTCCCTTGTTGTGGATGCGGCCATCATATCCTTTCATTTGACCGTTAGAGTAAATGTGCATATGTATATATGTGTGTTGGGCATGGGATCCCCTGTAGCAGGTTTTGGGGCTTAAAGCCCAAGTTTTGGTCAATTGTATTGTAAGACTCCGTGAAGTGCAGACGCGGAGCGTGAAAGTCTAGGATAAATAATAGGGTTGTCTGCCCTAAGGACTGAAAACTAATGTAAATTTTTGCTGGCCTACCCATGGTTTGCAGACCATGGGATTGTATAAATAGAGCAAGGCTCTAAGTGTAAAGATAGCTAAGCTTAATAGAGAATAGATAGAATAGTGAAGGCATGGTTAGAGCATAGAGTGGAATCCGAAGTGTACTGGGTCGTAGTAGTAGGAAGAGGCTCTGTAGCTGAGTGCACAGAGGCCTAGTAGAGTCTCCAGCTGAGTACATGAATCCCTGCAGCTGAGTGCACAGGGCAGAGTCGGGTCTGTACTTGGAATTGAAAGTTAATAAAGAGAATTTTATTCTATGCATCTGTTCTTGAATCCTTATGTTGGTGTCATACATTACTTTTACTTTGTTTGTTTACTGCTTACACTTGATGAATACTCGTATGAATGCTTATCTGTGAATTTAATCTAAGTAATCAGCTAACAAAGACTAATTAAGGAAGACTTGGGTAAATAACATGGGTCGCACTGTGGCTAGACCTGCGCGTGGGGTTCCCCTAGGTATGCGTAGCGCAGTAAGTACGAAGGTTGAACAACATACCAATCACCTCATATTAGACATCCCCAGGGTGCGAAAACCTGGTTACAACACCCTCCCATACTACTTCGGGTGAGACCTCAGTCCGCACTCTGTGGCCTGTTGTCGAAAGAGCCAGTAGTACCGGGATTTTCTTGGCTAAATCACTTTTGAACCTGTGTCAGGCCCCACTAAGACAACAAATGGTTCCATTGTCGGGACTGAGATCTGCATAACGGATGTCTGATGTCGTGCCACTGGAACCCAACCAAGAAGGAAATTGAAGAGTGGTTGGACAAGAAGATTAACGAGTTCGCGACACAGGAAAACAGAACTCTACAAGTGTCCAAGGAAAAGTGGTTGGAGTGCTACGTGTATATGAAAATCCATGACATTTTCTTTGCATCCTTTCCTTCTGAGTTGTATGAGTGGATCGTGAAGTTAGCTAACAACCAGGGAAGGTGTAGGCTCGAAAAACCAATAGTGTGGACTCCAGAATTAGTGCACAGACTAGAAGCATCAGAAGATAAGATCACGTGGGCTGTGGACCATTGGCTCGACTGGATAATAGGGGGATTTATCACTGAGTTTGCGGTAGACACGACCGTGAGCTACAGCGAAGCAAAATGATGCTTTCTTCAAGGACTGCGAGGTAAGTATATTAAGTCTTTGAATACTTGGATTAAGATGCTATTGTGTGAGAAAAGGGTCATGTGAATACATTAATGTTTGCGACTACACAGAGCGAAAAAATCTACAAAAGCAGTGTAGAATTAGAAAACATTCCCTTAATTTCACCATCACGAGAGAGCGAGGAAGAGCTCGCAAAGGTCTCTCCAAGAAGTGCGATCAATTTGATAAGGCAACACATTCTGCGGTCACCACTTCCACCCACACTACCACCCGCTTCACCTCCCTTACCTCCATCGCCACCCACTCCACCTCTACCACCTCCATAGTTCAGGATGGAAAGTGCGATCAAACTACCAGTATTCAGAGGAGTAGGGAATGAGGATCCAGACCAATTCTGGTTCATGGTAAGAGCAGTATGGGAAGCACAAGGTGTCGTGGATGACAATATTAAGAAGGCTACATTGGTGAACGCATTGCAGGATCACGCATTAGAATGGTATATCAAGAATCCTAACGACCACCCAAACGCACGGATAACAGAGATCCTGAATGGGCTGAACAGGGAATTTAGTAGACCAAAGTCAGAACCACAATCAATCATCGGGTTTAAAGAGATCGCGATGCTCCCGGGTGAGACTCCCTGGGATCTAGATCAACAGCTGAAGAGTACGATCCACGAAGCCAATATGATGTTGAAAGATGGACAGCATGATGGATGGTTTGTAGCATCTATAGCACCGCACTTGAGGATGACGCCGTCACAGCAAAAACTTTCCACCCAGGCCGAAGCGTTGGAAATGGCAATTAGATTGCATGAGATCTCGATACAAGACCCTGGGTTGGGAGTTCAACAAATCCACGCACAACTACAGAATTTGTGTTTGGAAATGCAAAGCTTGAAGCAAGATAGGGCACCCAAGCCAGAGGCATGCGAGGAAGTATGGTGCATAAACTGCAAAGGCCAGGGCCATGACAAGGATCACTGCCCAGTATTCGCGAACTACTTGGTAGGAGGAGGGCCAATGCCGCTAAGACCGGAGGTACAGGCAGGGCCGAGTGTGGCACCCGCTTCATGGTGCGTGATCTGTTAGATAGTAGGGAAACACATGACAGACAATTTTCATTTGCTGCAGAAATATACGCAGACACCCTAGCAATTGTTTTGTAATTTCTACAGGTCGGTAGGCCATGATGAGCACAATTTTTCCAGTTATGAGCTAATGATGGATCAGACCCTAACCTATAGGATGCAGACCAAAACGCGATCCCTGGACCTAGATGTGAGGATGGCGCGTGCTAGATTTCAGGGGCGAGGTCAAGGACAAGGAGGAATGGGACCAGGAAGAGGTCACAAATAGTTAATTTGTTACAATTGCATAGGACCAAGGCACTATTCCCATGATTGTACCAACTCGACAAGGATATCTTGTTCGTATTATGCTTAGTTTGATCGTGAAACAATATACTATCCTACGTTGATCACAAAGATGCGCGAAAAAGGGGTATTCCGGCCTCCCTCTACTTAGAATATACAAAAGATGAGGTTTGAGCCGCACGAAGAGGACCCGAATGTAAACATGATGCTCAGAAGCGGTACGGCCACAAGAGAAGATACGGGGAAGCAGCCAGAGGAAAGTACATGGGTTCGCAAGGCTCCTGTAAAGGAACTCAAGTTTGACTTAGAACGTGTAAAGGAGACATTCATGGAAGCTAAGAAGAGCTTTGCGGAGGCCTCCACTTTAGGTAGTAAGGATGAACTAGAGCCAGGAATGGATCCTTCAATGCTCACTACCTTTCTGGAGACATGCATGAAACTTCTGCATGACAACAAGGCAATTAAAGGACTACAAGAACTGATCACCAGGCGCACGGGATCAGGGGAACTGCATGTCGTCTGGAAATTGGGGAAGCATGCATTGCGCACTGGAAGGGAAATGAGGTTGTCTGCATAGATTGGTGAGTATGAAATGGATCAGGTAATCCTAGATCTGGGTTCAAACACAAATGTATTACCAAAGCAAACATGGGAATGCATGGGCAGGCCTATGTTACAATGGCCCCATATTCAATTACGAATGGCGAATCAACAAAATATTTTGTCAATGGGAAGGTTGGAAGGGGTAACAGTTGATATTGAAGGCACAAGCGCACAGGCATATTTGAAGTAATAGAGATTGTCAATGATAGAAATCCCTATCCTGTGTTGTTAGGAATATACTGGGCCACCGATATGAATGGAGTCATCAACCTAAAGAAGCACAAAATGATCTATGAGAAAAAGTCACTACGCGTAGCAGTCCCCCTAGACCTAGCTGAAGGAGCGTGGTACACTGAACCAGTGCGCGACGATGATCTTGATTGTATTTACAAGATAACTACATCAGACTAGGATTGGGTGAATCTGACTGCAGATGGGAGAATCTCTTGGGAGCACGAAAGCTCCTACACTTCAGATTCAGATGAAGAGGTAGAGCGATAACAAAATCGATTGCACGAAGTGACAATGCTAAACTTCAACATGATGGTTATATCAATGCATTGTGTGACAATAGAGGCCAGAGAGCTGCCAACGTATGATGGATTGATAGCGGTGGATGAAATCCTGAGCAAATTTGAAAGCTCGGTACCCAAACAACAGCGATTCGATGCATTGAAGTGGGCACTGCGCGCAACGCCCGCACGATGGTGGGGTACACATCAAGCAAACTTTGAGAACTGTCGCAGATGCAGAAGGTTGATGTGCATATGATTTGGGAAACTGCAACCATGATTAGAAGACAAATACGATGGATGAGATGACCACCGCACGCACCTCGCGAAATGGACCAAGGTCTATGGGGAAGAACCACAGCCTGAATGGGTACACTTATTCTACCATACCTTGGATGTAATACCCATGAACTGGTATATTGAGACAGAACTCTGACATGGTACAGGCAAATGGGATGTCTTGTGTGAGGGATTTTTGTTAACATTCACATTTGAAGACCAATGGTCAGATACTGTTGACGATGCACTACAAGCAGTAAAAGCCGCCATCTTCAAAATACCATAGGAGCCATTGGAAATGCTGCAACCAGTATGGGAAACCCAGTTAAGCAGTGCTCTAGAATGTTATAACGTGCAAGTGGAGGAGGATGATGATGACCCCCAAAATATTGATATCCCAGAAACCGAAGGCTATCGCGAGGTTTGAGGACCATCAATTAAGGATCCTGACATCACTGTGCTGCTAAAAACAAAGCAGGTAAACATTGCCATAGAAGCGGAGCCGAAGTATGCGACGCTTTGGGACTATTAGGACGACACTATTGTAGATAAGGTCACTGAGTTACTCTGCGAATACCAAGACTTGTTCCTGCCTAAAATCATGGACTTAAAAGGGATCATTGATGACTTAGGGATGGTGAAGATCACTCTGAAACTGAATGTGAAGCCAATTAAGTAGCAACCTTACCACTTGAACCCAAAGTATAAAGAAAAGATCCATGACGAATTAGACAAAATGCTCGCAGCCAGAATTATTGAACCAGTGGAAGAATCTGATTGGGTGAGTCCTATGGTAGTATAGGAGAAGAAACAGAAAGGAGAAATAAGAATATGCGTGGACCTCAGGAAGCTTAATGATGCCTGTGTTCACGATCCATTCCTGACACCATTCAAAGATGAAGTATTGGAGAACTTTGGCGGTCAGGAAGCTTACTCATTCACAGATGGCTTCTCAGGATACCATCAAATGAAGATCGCACCAGAAGATAGGAGCAAAACAACCTTCGCAACAGAATGGGGCTACTTCTAGTACATTGTTATGCCCTTTGGACTAAAGAACGCGCGAGCAATATTTTCACACATAGTGGTGGCGACGTTCAAAGAATACATCCACAAGTTCTTGGAGGTCTATCTAGACAATTGGACTACTTTGGATTAGTTAAGCACAATGTAGCGAGCTTATGTTTGATGTTGGATACTTGCCGCCAACACCAGATTGCACTAAACCTTAAAAAGTGCACATTCCTCATTCCCTTTGGCAACCTACTGAGCCATGTGGTATGCGAACAAGGCCTGATGGTGGACACTACGAAGGTTGCTGTTATTTTGATTCTGGAAGCACCGCGCAGTGTCAAACAATTACGCGGTACTTTGGGGCACACTGGCTACTATAGGAAGTTTATCAAGAGTTATGCCCAAATATCCGTGTCGATGGAAAAGCTATTGAAAAAATATGTGACATATTGCTGGAATGATGATTGCATGAAGATTTTGGATGTCCTAAAGGGGACACTGGCCTCCGGGCCAATTTTGGTCTTCCCAAAATGGGACGTGGAATTTCATGTACATGTTGATGCATCATGTATTACCTTAGGAGCTGTACTCACACAGGACGGCGTGGACGGTGTGGATCACCCGATCGCGTTTACAAGTCGAAGATCGTCCAAAGGAGAAAAGAACTACTATACCACTGAATGCGAGGGGTTGGAAATGGTGTACGTGCTCCAGAAATATCGACGCTATTTACTTGGAGGACATTTCAAGATGTATACCGACCATTCCACATTGAAATAATTTGTGAACAATCTTGTGTTGGGGGGGTGCATATGCAGATGGCTCTTACTATTTCAAGAATATGATTTTGAGGTCATAGTCAAGCCAGGATGCTTAAATGTAGGACCAAACCACTTGTCATGAATTGAGACAGGCGAGGAACCAAAAAATTTGGAGGAGGGACTACCTGATGCACAACTCTTTGCAGTATGCATCATAGACGGACACTTTGAAGATATAATCCATTTTCTAACAACAGGGACTGCACCGAAAGAGTACTCAATCCAATAGAAGAAGGAATCGGTGGTGCACGATGTAGACTTTTCTGTCATCACGAGGCACCTCTACAGGATGGGCAACGATGAGATATTGCAAAGATATGTACATAAATTTGAACGAGATTAGATCCTTGCGGAAGCACATGGGGGTGCTGCAGGCGGACACTACGCAAGATGCGTGACCACACAAAAGATTCCTCGCGCAGGGTTATGGTGGCTGACCCTGCACCAGGATTCGAAAGCGTAGTGTAAGGCCTACGATATATGTCAAAGGATAGGAAAACCATCACGGAGGGGCGAGATGCCACTAAATCCCCAAATGACATTACAACCATTTGAGAAATGGGAAATCAACTTTGTGGGCCTAATCAAACCTCAGGGAAAGACAAGTGCGCGCTACATCATCAGTGCAATGGAGTACCTAACACGATGGGCGGAAGTACAATCGGTCAAGGACTGCACGGCTGCCATGACTGCAAAATTTTTGTTCGAAAACATGTTGACATGATTTGGCTGCCCGAAAATCTTAATGAGCGATTGCAGAACACATTTCTTGAATGAAACCATCATCACACTCACAAAAGAGTTCCAGGTTTATCACTAGAAAAGTACACCATACCATCCATAGGCTAATGGAACAGTAGAAGCATTCAATAAAATACTGGAGACTGCATTGACCAAAATATGTAATGCGCAGCAGGACGACTGGGACCTGCATGTACCTACTATGTTATGGGCGTACAGGACAATGTGCAAGAAATTGATGGGACAGACACCATTCCGGTTGGTCTATGGTGTAGAAGTAGTCATGCCGATGGAATACATCGTACCTAGTCTGCAAATAATAGCGCTCACAAGCATGACAGACCACGAAGCTCTGGAAGAAAGGCTCCCGTAATTAGAAGAACTCAAGGAAGAATGATTTCTAGCCAGATTTCACCAGCAGGTATAAAAGCAGTGTGAAAAAGCCTGGCACGACCGCCATATCAAGTTGTGCACCTTCAAGGTAAACAATTTAGTGCTACTGTATGACAACAAGTTCAAAAAATTTCCAGGAAAATTCAAAATGCACTCACTGGGACCATATGCAGTAAAAGAGGTCATAAGCGGAGGTGCAATCCAGCTAGTCAAATTTAATGGAGAACCCTTCCCATGAAAAGTAAATGGAAGTCGCCTGAAGCCCTGCACGGGTGGACTGGCTATCTAACCAACCGACGGAAGCACAGTCTTCATGACCTGAGGAGCTGGACAGGGGCATGGGACTATAAATACAAGCACTAGATGTTGGTACCAAAGAAGAGACTCGAGTCAGATGTAGATGATTCAAAAGCATAAATGGAGCATATCTAGCAAATGATAGAACTGTGTGCTACAGAACTTCGCGCCAAGATCGCCGCATCAGCAGAGTGACTCCAGACGAGTCACGATGATTGTGTTGGGGGCCTGTTGGGCATGGGATCCCCACAATAGGTTTTTGGGCTTAAAGCCAAAGTTTTTGTCAATTGTATTGTAAGACTCCGTGAAGTGCAGGTACGGAGCGTGAATGTCTAGGATAAATCACAACGTTGTCCACCCTAAGAATTGTAAAATAATGTAAAGGTGTATCGGCCTACCCATGGTCCGTGGACCATGGGATTGTATAAATAGAGCAAGGCTCTAAGTGTAAAGATAGCTAAGCTTAATAGAGAATAGATATAATAGTGAAGGCATGGTTAGAGAATAGAGTGGAATCTGAAATGTATTGGGTTGTAGTAGTAGGGAGAGGCTCTGCAGCTGAGTACGCAGAGGCCTAGTAGAGTCCTTAGTTGAGTGCGTAGAACTCTGCAGCTGAGTGTGTAGGGCAGAGTTGGTTCTGTACTTGGAATTGAAAGTTAATAAAGAGAAGTTTATTCTGTGCATCTATTCATGAATCCTTATGTTGATGTCATTTATTACTTTTACTCTATTTATATACTGAGTGCACTTGATGAATACTTGTATGAATGCTTATCTATGAATTTAATCTAAGTAACTAGCTAACAGAGACTAATTAAGGAAGACTTGGGTAAATAACATGGGTTGCTCTGCGGCTAGACCTGCACAAAGACAGTATCACAGGGCGCAGGGTTCCCGTAGGTGCGCATAGCACAGTAAGTACGGAGGTTGGACAACATACCAATCACCTCATATCAAACATCCCTAGGGTGCGGAAACCTGGTTCCAGCACCCTCCCATACTACTTCGGGTGAGACCTCAGTTCACGCTCTGCAGACTGTTGCTCAAAGGGCCAGTAGTACCGGGATTTGCTTAGCTAAATCACTTCTGAACTTGGGTCAAGCCCCACTAAGCCAACAATGTGTATATTATTGTAAGTACTGTATCAAGCTAGATTTAGAAAGGCCCATAGAAAATATGGTTATTTGTTGGTTGAATAAAATGTGCATGAGTATATATGTGGTTGTTATTTTTAAATACGGTAATGAGTTGTGCTATAAAACTCCAACAAATGATATGATTTTCATGTTTTCAGTAGGATGTCATTGTAAATACTACAACGAGCTATGTTATAAAGCTCCACAGGCAATATGTTTTGGATTTCAACGGTCTTGTTGGTTATAGGTGTCACAAAAAACTAAGGATGGTGTTTCCTTTAGGGGGAGGGGTTTGTAACAGACCCAGGAAATTTAATGTCATAAAGTTAATAAAGGAAAAAAAAAGACTACATACATCAGACACTTATTCAAAGCTAAATGCTAGGAAAAAAAATTATAGTGGGTGTTCATTTGTTTATTGTGGCTAAGGAAATTAAGAAAGGAAAAGGAGAAGGTTTTGGAAAGGAGAAGAGGAATTTATTGCCATTTATTTATGAGATTAATGGAAAATAATAGAAAAGGAAGGTAAAAGGTCACATGTTTCATGTGAGAAGGAAATTAGAGGAAAATGAGGAAAATTAAGGCCTCAATGATAAAAGGCTTATGAGGATCAATTCATAGATTTTATCAATTCAGTTTTGGGATCACTCTCTCTATTCTCTCTCTCATACTCTTGCACACTTATAGCATTCTTGGAGTTCTCTAGCATTGGAGAAAGGAAAGGAAAGGAAGGACAAGAAAGGAAAAATAAATCAAATATCAAGAAAGGAAGAATTGGATAAGGATGGTACAACGATATTACTTGCATGTATCAAATTGCATGTGTGATTTCCTTGCTAGTTTGGTATGCATGTTACATGTATATGTGTATTTGGTTCTCTTGTTGTCATTGGCATGGGTTATTCTAGGTATGACAGTGGTTTCAACCTTTCCTTTCCATTTTCGGATAGCCATTGTGTGATGGAGTTCTTTTACTTTGTTGAGTTGGATTAGTGAATGATTTCAAAAATGAGTGGAGTGGCCTTAGTGTTATCAAGAAAACTAGTGTCCATTCAGAGCTACTAGTCCCACTAAGATAGGTAGCTATCTTAGAAATAGACAAAATAAAGTTACTTGTGTTTTCCTTTATGAGAGATAGATGAGAGAGAAGCAGAGAGTACCAACCTCAGTCTTTCACTAGTCTCCTTTCTTGTTTACTCTCTCCCTTGATAGAGATTTTGCCAGTCCTTTCTCACTTGTCCCACTTCAAAGAACACCTTTACAGTCAAAGAAGAAAAATACCATCAAAACATAGTGATCTATAAGCATAAACAATGTAGGATTAGATGTACATTAACCATATAAATTCATATACAAATACAAGATTAAGAGATATACAAGCATATGGAGGAAAACTCAAACAACTTTATTGATAGAAGTAGTAGAAGAGAGGATTACAACCAAGCTGTCTGATCCAGCATCATCCTCCCAGCATGAAAGCTCTCTTCACCTCATACAAAGCAAGATCACCCAACAACGTCTTCAAAGATAAGCCAACAACATTTCCTTTCAAATTACAAAATTCCAGTCTCTGGATCTCTAGGATGAGGGATCCATATATAGATGTTTACAGGAGAGTGAGTCAGCTTCTGGGATTTTAATTAGTGTCACTTCACTGATAGTTCTTGGTTCCACTTGGAGATTTCAGATCTCTTACTCATCCCTAGGCGAATTCACAGAGGCAAGTGTCATATGATCAGTTTCTAGAATATTCTCTGGGTTTCCACCTAGCAAACTGCTTCTTCCATTTGTCTGGTCTCCCTCATTGCACCCTACAGAAAGGATTTCTTGTATGCATCGCACCCCCCTGTGTAATAGGTGAGATGCATCATGGCCTATGCATGGAGTAGTCTGTATGGTCCAGTTTTGACCAGTTCTGAGTAGTTGTTCAGGGAGAACTTCTGCGAGATGATGTAATCAACTGACCTTGTTCCTTTAGGGTATGAAACAACACTTTTAGGGGTTTAGAGGCACTAGGTTTATGGACATATGTGTATTTGGGTTGCAATGCCCAAATATGTCTATAACAGTTTCCCCCTAAAGCATGAGGTCATAAACCTTCTGATGTCGGGTGAAATTCTTTATAATGAGGATCCAAGGTTTTTCGAATTGGAAGGTGACCTGTAATAAGATACAATACAATACATTATCTTCACAATTATTTTCATGATCTAGCTGAGGTGGGCATTCCCATGCTGAGCTTTATAAATTCATATTGATGTACATAAGACAGACAATCGTCTGTGTGGCAGACTGATGATTCCGGTAGAGCCATCATCCTTTAGTTTGGATGATTATCTGTGTAGCTATGATGTACATTTGATGTATTTATTTTCCTGAATATATCATAGCCCGAATGGATGAAACTAGAACCGGGGTCTTCAAACTCTAATCTTCACCCAAAGTACAAGTCGATCCATGCGAAAAGATGTTCTGATGTCGAACATGGAAAGACAATGCCTGATTACTAGCCAATGATGTGAGCTCCTAACAGGCGCGAGAGGAATCACTGGTAATGATAATGAACCTCAAGGTACTGCAGTACAATTTACGTGATGTGAAAAATCAGTTGATGTCAAACACCACGCAAAATCTTTCGGTCGAAGGCCATTGATGTAAACCTATTGCCGAAAGTGAGAAACTTGCCATTGAGGAATGCAAGCTTCAAAGTACTGAAAAGGTTGTTCCTAAGTCAACTTCTTGGATAATGAGCTGGTGTCAACAAGAAGTGACTCATCGTAGGAGGGCCTTAATGAATCCCACATCTACGACACAGAATGGAGTAAATGATTTTTTGGAGGTGAAACTTATCGTATGATACAAGGTTCAGGGTGGTGGTCATGAAAAATGGAGAGTGTGAGGCGTTATCTAGGTTGGTGAATTCTCTGAGCGACTTCTCTTGAACATATCGGTCACACTGAAATGGATTGGTAGCGTTAACCCTAAAAATGGATGGTATGGTGGACCAATGGTTATATGACCGGTGAACGAAATAACACAGCCCGACTCAATCATGGTGACGGAGTGAAAGTGTCATGTTCAAGAGTGACCTGCTACCAATGAAGTTGAAAACCCTTTTTCCCCAGTCATTGCTGACCAATACCTCTTTATTTTTGCCAAGCTTGAGGAGGATAACATATGCTTATTCTATAATTTTCCCTTCAGGAAAACCTGTCGCTATGTTTTAACAAGCCTAGCGACAGTGAAACTCACTCTTGTCTGCATGGACATGTTTGTCACTATTGTTTTAATGAGTTTAACGTCAAAGATAACTCGGTCCTTTTCAATTTTAGAGAGTCTAAAAAGGGATGGAAAGGCAACTCCAATAGTCATTTTTCGTAATGTAATCCCTTAAGTCCGAAACAGTATAAAATAATATGAAAGGGATGACTTTTCGATAGTTTTAACGAGCCAAACAAGACAAGCACTTGGTCTTTTTGTGTAATAATCCCTCAGGTCCAGAAAGATTAAAATCTACAAGAGGGATGGCACTTCTGATCGCTTTAACGAGCTGGAGAGGCCAATTTCTCGGGAATCTTTTCATATTTTACGAGTCAGATGAAAAGAGCTTAAAGCAGACTCGTTTTTTGAGGAACGAGTGATGTTTTTGGATAGCAACTGGTTCGAGGTAAGGTTTGGAACTTTTCGATCATGACAATGTAAATAAGGTGGCTAATAGAGTCACTCATCGCAGTTGTTCCTCAAAAGGGTAAACAATCAAATGGATGCATATGATTGGCTAAAAAAGAGTGGAGGTGATGGTGAGAACATGACCAAGGTTCAAAAGTTGATAATTATGTGATCACAATGGTTATTTACCGAAGGTGGGTTCATTTTTTAATGAGCTTAAGATTTGGGGGAACATTTGTTCATTGCTAGTTTTATTTTTTAATGAGCTTGAACTTCGCGTAAAAATGCTCATGCCAGTCGTATAGTAAGGATGTCTTATCAGTAGGTTCATTTTCTAGGGAGTTTGCCCCATGCGCAACTTTCATCCTTGAGCCTTTCGTTATGCAAGCTAGGAATGACCAACCTACAAGTTTAAAGGGTTAAGAGCCTACAAACTAAGAAAATAAATGGTGACTTTTCATTTGCATACCAAAGGGTTTACATTCCCCCAGGTATAAAGTAGAGTTTCCAGGTCACCATATGGAATTTCTCGCATTAGCAAGATTGTTCCATCCACGTCGTAGACAAAATACTTCCTTGGCAATGTCCATCGAAATGAACAAAGGTGACTGTTGTTAGTGCCAATCACATAACCTTTGACGGGGGAATCCTTTTCCAGTCCAAATCCATTCTCCTAAATGGACAGGGGTATCAGACTAGTCATATTCCTACGCGGAAACCTACCTTATATATGGGGTTTTCCTATCGAGGCAGACCAGGCGAATGCCTCTTAGGTTTCATTCACAATCACCGAATCACTCACGATCATCAGGTGGATGGAATGGAGATTGATTAGACATTCCTTGTGAGAAAAGACCAATTAGGGATGGCATTTGAATAATAGCTGTGCTTGAACCTGGGAATGAAAGCTGGTCAATGAGCTGGACCACTCTGCCTTCATGTGGAAAAAACATCACTCAAAAGAGTGAGGAAACGATAGCTCACATGCTATAAATGTAGTCGTGCCTAAGGAGTAGATTGTAATCTAGAGGCCCTTGGACTACCATCACGTTTAGATGAATGGTTTTCCTTCTCAATGTTATAGGCAAATTTGGAAGGATCCCTAACGGTCGACTGGTTCCTTTGTTGAAGCCTGTTAGATTTTGAATCTCAAGCAAAAGCGATGGCGAACCAAGCACTTTCCATGTAGTTGAGGAAAGGATACTCATAAAAGCCCCTTCATCTATGATTGTACCAACCGAGATCATTCTGTAATATTTTACTATGATTCAGAATGGTACATTAGATGGTAGGCAGGGCTGCCTAGTAGATTCCAATCAAAGGAAACGACTAGATTGCTTGGAGGTGGGACCGAATAAACGGCCGCATAAAACTCTGATGAACTGCCTTCCTGCGGTAAAGGAATGGGTAGATTGTCCCCATGTTCATCAGAGTCTATGTTTATGAAAAGAATTTGAATAGTGTCATTCTCATTCTCTTTGGTGACAATATCATCTCAAGGTGGGCCCTTTGAAGACAAGATTGGGTCGACTACTACCTCGACTTGTTGACTTTGGCCTAGCGTTGACTCAGAGGGTTTATGTTCAATCATAGGTGGTTCGACGGACAACAATGGTGTGTCAGTTGGATTTTCAACTAGTGATGGACTCAGCTAGAGTTTCTTGTATCCAGGAGGAAGTCGCTGTGGTGAAGTAGGACGGTTATCCAAGACTCTTTTAGCCTCTAGGAAGGGAGAATGGTGGAGGGCATGATCGCCTTCACACAGTTTAGAAGGAAATTTAGATCTTCCTTTTTGTCCATTGACTTCGTTTTCACTAGTTGACAATGTGCTCTCAACGTGGTCGTTAGAGGTTGAAGACACCAGATCGTGCAAGCGAGGAGATCAGTCCCTCAAGATCCGTGGGATGCAGGGATAGTCTCGATGATAGTGGTCTCCCATGCAAATGACACATGGAGATTTAGGTTTTGAAGGTGCAGTGTGCGGATTTTTGCCAGATGATGCATGGTTGCCCCCTGTTGGATTCTTCTTCTTCTTCTCCTTCCCCTTCTTCTTCTTCTCAGTTACTTGGTTTTTAGCATTACTAGCTTCACCAAGCAAAGGGGAAGAAGGAGAGGGAGAAATAAACGAAGTAGAAGGTTCGGGGCTAACTCTAGTATCATCTGGTTGCTGATTTGATTGCTCAGGAATTACGGTGTTTTGAATGAAAGAGGTCGAGAAAATCCATATCGGTAAGCCAATTGTGAGTCCTAGAAGGGACAATGTAGCCATGTGTGGAGCACCAACATCTCCCCTAGAAGAGAGAGGGCTAGGATTTCCCCCAAGGGGAAATCCTTAATTGGTAGACTCCATTTTCTCAACCTAAGACCAATGAGGGAACAATGACGTTATTCCAATTAAAATAAATTTTATGACACTTTGACACAACTTGCTTTTTCAATTTTGAAGAGTCGAGAAAAAGCTAAAGATGACTCTAGTCGCCTTTGATTTTTAATGAGCCTGAAGTGACAAGTGCTCAAATGGACCTTTTCTTTTAGGGAGTCTGTGTTGGAAATAATACTGAGAGGGGGGTGAATCAGTATTATCTAATTATATATTTATACATTGAATTATTGTATGTCAGTACCATAAAATAATGAGCATGAACAAGAAAAACAGATAGTCACACCAAAGAACACCAAATATAAGGTGGAAACCCAATGTGGGTGAAAACCACCTGCTGCAATATGTCTCTATCTTCTTTCAATTAGAAACTCCTTTTATAATGATTTTGTACTGGTGCAGTCCTTTACCAGTACGAAGGCTGCAACCTGCAGAGAGCTACAACTCTCTCTCCTAGAAGGGAGTTACAACCCCCTACTTCTTTTCTTTCAAGGACCACTTTTCATAAATTTTCAGACTGGATCCATGAACATCAATCAATCATCAAGTATATCTGCATCAAACAATCTCCTTTTCCCAATTAGCACTGAATCAAGTAAACACTTCTCTAACAGCTGTACCCAGAACACAGTAACAGTAACCACACACCAAATTCTGAACCCAGTATACTGCAGCAATAGACAGAGGCAGCTAGATCATAATTTAAAGATATACGCTACTTCAACAACCTGAAACCTGTGTGCAGATCTATAAAGGATAATTCCTTCTTTCAAATATTCAGACACTAATTAACCCAGATTGTCAGATTTATAGATCAAGCATGTGCCTCATATAACATATCAAAATCATACAAAGATACTATTATTCAAGCATAAAGATTATGACCCATCAATAGAACTTATCCTTCTTTATGCGCTAAGGTTCCTCCTTCATTCAGATCCAGATCTGCACCATAACCCAATCACAAATATTTCAGATCTAGCACTTATTAGATATTCAATTCATTCGATGATCTTTGCCAACTAATCTTCTTCCTCTTATATAGTCTTAGGCCTTCCACAATACCACGGTCCAAAACCATAGGATCAAAAAACTGTTGGACTAATACAATGAACCAACCATGAAAGTGCGTGAGATCAACACTTTTGGATGCAATACCACGAACCAAAACCATAGGATCAAAAGCTATCAGACTAATACCATGAACCAACCATGAAAGTGCGTGAGATCAACACTTTTGGATGCAATACCATGGACCAAAACCATAGCATCAAAAACTGTCGGACTAATACCATGAGGCAACCATGAAAGTGCGTGAACTTTTCTCTTCATGAAAGGAACTTTTCTCTGCATGAAAGTGCATGAACTTTTCTCTACATGAAATAAACTTTTCTCTGCATAAAACTGCGTGAACTTTTCTCTACATGAAATAAACTTTTCTCTGCATAAAAGTGCGTGAACTTTTCTCTAAACTTTTCTCTGCATAAAAGTGCGTGAACTTTTCTCTACATGAAATAAACTTTTCTCTGCATAAAAGTGCGTGAAATTTTCTCTACATGAAAGAAACTTTTATCTTCATGAAAGAAACTTTTATCTTCATGAAAGTGCGTGAACTTTGCTGCACTATAATTTATCATCTGAGATGAGTGGGTTGCCATCAAGTACAACATATGTATCATAATTCCAACAATCTCCCCCTTTGGACTTGATGGCAACAACCAATCACTCTTCCCCTTTGACATCAAGGGAAAAGGGCAAACCAAGATAATCTCTTTCCTAGAGAAACATTCTGCTGCCCATACTCCCCCTGAGTATCTGCTGACATCTCTGAAAGAGCTCCCCCTTTGTATATGCCAAGGTGTACCACTCTGTCCATGCTTCCTCTGAGTACATGCTGAAGTCTCTGCTCTACTGAAGTGTGTTGTTCATGCTCCCCCTGACTATAATCAATGTCAATAACTGATAGCAGCAGTATCTGACAATCACCATAAATGACCATGAAAGAGATAGAGACATATTGCAGCAATATTCCTTCTGTCCTTCCTCCATAATGCCAAAAATGCATTATATGCTCCCCCTGAACTTGTGCCATTCAATCTTTGACCAATCCGTAACTCAGCAAATGTACGCATATACCCCAGATGAACCTTGTGTACAACCAACAATCAGAAGAGATTCAACAACAAGATGATGCATCAACAACCCCCAGCTTTTGCCTGAGGTATTCAAAGGTCTCCCTGGGCAATGGTTTTGTGAGTATATCAGCAACTTGTTCCTTAGAAGGAACATAATCCAACTTGACCTTTTGTTCAAGCAGTTGTTCTCGGAGAAAGTGATATTTGATTGGTATGTGCTTGGTCTTTGAATGCATGACTGGGTTCTTTGAAATGTTGATTGCACTTGTATTATCACATAAGATGGAGATAGGTGGTGTACAAGTGATTTGAAAATCTTGCAAGGTCTGCATCATCCAAAGGAGTTGAGTGCAGCAAGATGCAGCAGCCACATATTCCACTTCAGTTGTAGACAAAGCAATTGAACTTTGTTTCTTGCTGAACCAAGATACTAATCGGGAACCCATAAAGAATGCACCACCACTTGTGCTCTTCCTGTCATCCACGCTTCTGGCCCAATCTGCATCTGTATAAGCATGAAGTGTGAGATCTGTATTTCTAGGATACCATAAGCCATAGTTTTGAGTCCCTTGAAGATATTTGAAGATTCTCTTCACTGCCTGAAGATGAGTTTCCTTTGGATTTTCCTGAAATCTTCCAACTATTCCAACTGCATGCATGATGTCTGGTCGGGTACCTATCAAATAAAGTAGACTTCCAATCATAGATCTGTAAGTTGGTTGATTCACTGCTGTTGATTCATCATTTGCACTGAGGTTACATCTTGTGACCATGGGTGTACATACTGGTTTTTCTTCTTCCATACCATATTTCTTCAAAATCTGCTTGAGATACTTGGTTTGAGACAAGAAGATCCCTCCTTCATTTTGCTGGATTTGCAAACCAAGAAAATATGTCAATTCTCCAAGCAAGGACATTTCGAATTCTTTCTGCATCACCAAGGCAAAGCTTTGACTCATAGATTCTTCACTACTGCCAAAGATAATGTCATCTACATACACAACAAGTATTAACAATTTGTCATTTTCAATTTTTATATAAAGATTGCTATCTGCTGATCCTTTTGAAAAACCTTGTTGATGAAGATATTTGTCCAAACGATAGTACCAAGCCCTTGGAGCTTGTTTAAGACCATAGAGAGCCTTTTTCAATCTGCATACAAGATTTGGATCATTTCCAAGAATGAAACCATCCGGCTGCTCAATGTATACTTCTTCTTCTAAGTCTCCATTCAGAAAGGCTAATTTCACGTCCATTTGAAATACTTTGAAGTTTTGAAAGCTTGAGAGAGCAAGGAACATTCGGATGGCCTCAAGTCTTGCAACAGGAGCAAAAGTTTCTTCAAAATCTATTCCTTCTTGCTGCGCATACCCTTTACAAACAACTCTGGCCTTGTTTCTAATTACTTCCCCATTTTCATTCAACTTATTTTTGAAGACCCATTTTGTCCCTATAACATTATTATCCTTTGGTCTAGGAACCAACTCCCAAGTGTTGTTCTTTTCGATCTGCTCAAGTTCTTCATCCATTGCTTTGACCCAACATTCATCTTTGCATGCCTCTTTTACATTTTGTGGTTCAGTGGATGAGAGTAATGCCAAATATCTTGAAGCTTCTGCAATTGTTCTTCTTGTTTGTACACCTGCTTCTTTTTGCCCCAAAATCTGAGATTCTGGATGATTCTTCTGAACGTACCTGGATGGAGTCTTCTCTTCTACCCTTATCTGTTCCTCTGGTGCTTCTTGAGGTTCTTCTTCTTCATCATTGTGTCTTTGAGGGTAGTCTTCATCTTCTTCGATATTTTCATGATTTACTTGCCTAAGAATGTATCCTTTTTCATCAACCACTACATTAATGCTGTCAACAATTCTTCCAAGTCTTTTATTGTAGCACTTATATGCTTTGTTGTGTGGAGAATAACCAAGAAGAATGCCTTCATCTGCTCTAGGTTATAGTCTGCCAAGTTGCTCATCAGTATTCTTAATATAGCATCTGCTCCCAAAGATTTTGAAGTTTTTTACCGAAGGAGTCTCACCATACTAGAGTTCATGAGGAGTTTGAGTGTTGTTCACTCGGACATTTGTTTTATTGAGAATAACAACCGCAGCATATTCAGCTTCACCCCAGAAAGTTGCGGGAGTTCCGGACTCATCAAGCATAACACAGGCCATTTGTTGGACTGTTCTGTTCATCCTTTCCACCACTCCATTTTGTTGAGGAGTTCTAGCTGTAGAGAATTCCCTTCTTATCCCATGTTCACAGAAATCGAAAAATTCATTTGAGGTAAACTCCCCACCTCTGTCGGACCTGAGGCACTTAATTTTGTAACCTGATTCATTTTCAACCAAGGCTTTGAAGGATTTGAATTTTTCAAATGCTTCGTCTTTGTGCTTCAAAAGTCCTAACCAAATAAACCTGGAGAAATCGTCAATGAATAATATCAGGTATTCTTCTCCTCGAGGTGACCTCGTCCTCAAAGGACTACATACATCTGTATGGACTAGTTCAAGAGGCCTGCTAGAGGATCCTTCCTTCTTCGGGAAGTTGGTTTTGGTTTGCTTACCAAATTGACATGATTTGCGTATAGTGTTGTCTGGAATTTTGATATCTGGAAGACCATGAACTGCCTGATATTTGCATGCCTTCCTTATTTGTGAAAAGCTTAGATTCCCCAACCTCTGGTGCCATAACCAATGTTCATCATCCTTTCTCAAATAGCATTGTTGTTGTCCTTCTTCAAATATGTATAGATTATTTGGAGTTCTTCTACCTTTGATCACTGTTTTCCCTGTATCAAGATCACGAACGCTACATCCATTTGATCGAAATATTACCTCGGTTCCTTGATCGCACATCTGACTAACACTCAGAAGGTTATGCTTCAAGCCATCAACATACAAAACATTTCCAGCTTTTACCTTTTCTTTTAACTGAGCTGTGCCTTTTCCTTTTATAGCCGCTGGAGTATCATTTCCAAAATAAACTTTCTTTCCCTTTTCTAAAGCAGAATATGATATAAGTTTTTCTTTATCACCTGTCATATGCTTCGAACATCCACTGTCGATGTACCATAGATTTTCCTGTCCCTCTGCATAAAAGGCTATCCCACATCTTTCTGATTGTGGTTCCTTTATTCTCCCTGTTCTGGTGCTTGAGGCTTGTTCCTTTGTCTGCGGAAATCTGCTCCTGCATTCAGAATCTTCATGACCGAAGTTATTACAAATAGAACATTCAATTTCATTTTCAAGAGCCGAAAAGTTGTTATAGGTCCTTTTTGTAATCCCAGTCATACTTCTTTGTTTTTGAGCTTCTCTACTCATGATTGTTTTATATGCAACACATTGAACTGCTTTGTGACCAAAGTTATGGCAAGAGAAACATTGGCCATTGAAGAAACTTCTGTGGTTATCAAATCTACCACCCAAATGATTGTAATTCTTATTGTCATCCATTCTTGAAGCAAATTGAGAAGATTTTACTTGTGGCTAGTTCTAGCTTTTGTTCACCCTTAAGACAGATTGCCCCTAGTTTACCTGGTAGTCTTTGTTAGTTCTTGATGTAATTCATCCCTGCTTTACCTAGTGATCTCCATTGTGCTTTTGCTCATTCCTTCTTGCTGCATCAAGATAACTCTTTGAGGTGGAGGCTTGAGATGTTTCTCCATTATACCCCAGACCTGTCTTGTTTAGCGGAGAACGTTGTACATTGATGATCTCATCCAGAGTTTCGGATCCTTTGACAAACTTAAGATTAATAATCTTTGTTTTCTCAATTTCTTTTCTAAGGCCAACAATTTCACATTCTAACTTTTGAAGAAATTTTTCTTTTTCATCAATTTGAAATTGTAGAGTATCAATGATCACATTCTTTTCTTCTATACATGTCTTGAGTCTAGAAATATCTTCATAAAAACTATCCACATCTTTAGCATCCATGTAATCATCATCTTCAAAGGCCATTAAAAGTTTATAGTCATTACCTCATTCATCTTCATCACTATTTGATAGACCATCACTGTCTTCATGAGTGTAGTAGCTTTTCTTATTTGCATTTTGTTTCTTGTTCCATCTAATAGGTTCCTTTCCCTTGTCGATCTTATCCTTATGAGGACATTTGGCAGCATAGTGACCTACTCTTCCACAAGAAAAGCATTTGAAGGGTAACTTACCTTTGAACCGTCTAGCACCCCGTTGAAGATTTCTGACAAAATTTGATTCTTCTTCTTCTTCTGACCCATGTCCTAATTCATAGTACTCTCCTTTACCTGAAGCCTTGAAGGCAGCTTCTTTCCTGTCAGATGGACCTCCTTTTCTCATTTCATAAGCATTTAGAATTCCATGTAGTTGTGACATTTTAAGATGTTGTAGATTCTCCTTTTCTTCTATAGCAAAAACTTTAGATTCAAACCTAGGTGACAAAGATATTAGTACTTTTTCAACCACAACAGCCTCTTTTATTTCTTCACCCAAATTTTTCATACAATTAACAATCTCATCCACACGAAGAAAATAGTTAGCCACACTTTCATCATTATACATCTTGAGATTTTCATATTGAATCCTGAGGGTTTGAAGTTTTGCACGTTTTACCTGATCATCTCCTTCATAGCTCAGAACAATCGTGTCCCATATTTCTTTTGCGGATTTATACTGCATAACTTTCACAAATTCTGATTGAGATAGACATCCTAGAAGAGTATTGACTGCCTTTGCATTTGTTCCATATTTATTCTTCCCAGCTGGATCTATAGGAGTAGCTGATGGAAAAGTATACCCTGTTTCTACGATGTCCCAGACTTCTGTACCCAAAGATTGAAGATAGGCAGTAACTCTTACCTTCCAATACACGAAGTTTGTCCCATCAAAAATCGATGGCCTGATTGATGCTTCCCTCTCGTAGTTGCTCATGATGATAGATCTTCCTTCAAGCGATCAAGATCCTTCAGAAGGACCTGCTCTAATACCAATTGTTGGAAATAATACAGAGAGGGGGGGTGAATCAGTATTATCTAATTCCTTTTCAATATATTTATACTTTGAATTATTGTATGTCAGTACCATAAAATAATGAGCATGAACAAGAAAAACAGATAGTCACACCAAAGAACACCAAATATAAGGTGGAAACTCAATTTGGGTGAAAACCACCTGCTGCAAAATGTCTCTATCTTCTTTCAATTAGAAACTCCTTTTACAATGATTTTGTACTGGTGCAGTCCTTTACCAGTACGCAGGCTACAACCTGCAGAGAGCTACAACTCTCTCTCCTGGAAGGGAGTTACAACCCCCTACTTCTTTTCTTTCAAGGACCACTTTTCATAAATTTTCAGACTGGATCCATGAACATCAATCAATCATCAAGTATATCTGCATCAAACAATCTCCTTTTCCCAATTAGCACTGAATCAAGTAAACACTTCTCTGACAGCTGTACCCAGAACACAGTAACAGTAACCACACACCAAATTCTGAACCTAGAATACTGCAGCAATAGACAGAGGCAGCTAGATCATAATTTAAAGATATACGCTACTTCAACAACCTGAAGCCTGCATGCAGATCTATAAAGGATAATTCCTTCTTTCAAATATTCAAACACTAATTAACCCAGATTGTCAGATTTATAGATCAAGCATGCGCATCATATAACAGATCAAAATCATACAAAGATACTATTATTCAAGCATAAAGATTATGACCCATCAATAGAACTTATCCTTCTTTATGCGCTAAGGTTCCTCCTTCATTTAGATCTAGATCTGCATCATAACCCAATCACAAATATTTCAGATCTAGCACTTATTAGATATTCAATTCATTCGATGATCTTTGTCAAATGATCTTCTTCCTCTTATATAGTCTTAGGCCTTCCACAATACCACGGTCCAAAACCATAGGATAAAAAAACTATTGGACTAATACCATGAACCAACCATTTAAGTGCATGAGATCAACACTTTTGGATGCAATACCACGAACCAAAACCATAGGATCAAAAACTATCAGACTAATACCATGAACCAACCATGAAAGTGCATGAGATCAACACTTTTGGATGCAATACCACAGACCAAAACCATAGCATAAAAAACTGTCAGACTAATACCATGAGCCAACCATAAAAGTGCGTGAACTTTTCTCTTCATGAAAGGAACTTTTCTCTGCATGAAAGTGCGTGAACTTTTCTCTACATGAAATAAACTTTTCTCTATATAAAAGTGCGTGAATTTTTCTCTGCATAAAAGTGCGTGAACTTTTCTCTACATGAAATAAACTTTTCTCTGTATAAAAGTGCGTGAACTTTTCTCTACATGAAATAAAATTTTCTCTGCATAAAAGTGCGTGAACTTTTCTCTACATGAAAGAAAATTTTATCTTCATGAAAGAAACTTTTATCTTCATGAAAGTGCGTGAATTTTGCTGCACTATAATTTATCATCTGAGATGAGTGGGTTGCCATCAAGTACATCATATGTATCATAATGCCAAGAGTCTGAAAAGGAACGAAAGTGACTTCTCTGGAAATCTAGACAGAGGTATTACCAAACCAATCGAAAAACTGCATAATACTTTTTACGGCACGGTAGTCAATCTTCCTGAATGCTATGTTCAGTGCATTGCGATCGATAGGGCAGCAGACATGGCTTCCTAAGGATAAAGGATGTAGCCTATTATGGTCTCCCAATATATACTCGATGGTACGTGGGAGCACAAGTCCATATTGTCACTTGTCATCTCAAAGAGGAGGAATCACCCAACCAATGATGAAAGCGATAGTTACCAGGCTTTACAATGCCGGAATATGTCTCTAGCCTAGACTTCTAAATGTTGTGCGTTAGGTTCGAAAGAGCTTTTATGTTCATTGAGATTTATTTTACAGTTTATCTTTCTTAAGAAGTTTGCCTTTAAGGTTCACCGTGTGATGTAGATATACAATTCCAAAATGTGCAATCTAAGATGATAAACAGTCGTTTACTTTCTTTTTGCAATGAAAATCCTAGCTACTAAGGAAAGAGAAATGAAATTCTTTCAACATCGGGCAGAGAGCACACACTAGATGCACTTTTCCTAAATCAATTTCAGCATGCAGTCTTAATGCAAATGCACATGCATGTATTGTTTTTCATTTTCCTTAATATGAGAATGACAACAAGAAAACTAAGGATAAATCTGAACTATCTTCTTTCAAAATGACAGTATTAACAGTTTTCTTTTCTAAAAACAAAAGTAAGGTCAAGACGACACTTTTCGATTTTGAATTAAAACTTCTTTCGACAGTTGAAATACTAATAATTCAAATCAAATACAATGGCAAAAGTGTAATCGAATATCTAAAAGAGGAATGCTTTGTGACACTCTTTTTCTTGACTGAAAACGACACTTGTGACACTTTCAAATCAAAAGACGACAGTTCGATTAAGCTACTATTTGCAAAGGAGAAATGTAAATGGTGAAAAATACATAAAAAGCATTCACAATTCCTTTTGATGGAGGCTGAATAATGCAAAGGAAGATGGTTCCAAGAGTGGTATACTAATCAAAGACAAAAAAACTACTGAATAAAGTTGAAGATAATGAAGAAAAAACCAAAATCTGGAGGCAGAAACAGTCTGAGTCAATCGTCACACTTGTAACATAGGGGAACAGGGATGCATCTCACCTGCAACACACGGGAGGTGCAATGCATCTAGGTTGCCAAGAAGAGACAGTGCAATGGACCAGGGATGAGACTGAGCTTGGTTTCTACTCACAGTTTGCAGCTAAGTTCAGTGATTTAGGCTGACCTAATGATTGTCAGTAAACACAAAGTATAGGGGTTGATCTAATGAGGTTATTTGAACTACCACAAGGGCACTTAGGATGTTTGCAAGCTAGATGTTCAGTTCATAAACCAGCTCGGAGATTGACTGAAGCAGCATTGATCTACTTTGCAGTTGCATAGCAAAAGCAGTTCAAAGGCTAGTTGGCTTAACTTTAGGCCCCGTCTGTGGTTTATAAAGCAAACAATAGTAAAAAAACAAACAAACTATTCGTTCCCCATTGGAGTCACCATTTTGTTATTGAGAAATCTAGTGTCCATTCAGAGCTGCTAGTCCCACTAAGATGGGTAGCTGTCTTAGAATCAAACAAATTAAAGTTACTTGTGTTTTCCTTTATGAGAGATAGATGAGAGAGAAGCAGAGAGTACCAACATTAGTCTTTTGCTAGTCTCCTTGCTTGTTTACTCTCTCCTTTGACAGAGATTTTGCCACTCCTTTCTCACTTGTCCTGCTTCAAAGAATACCTGTAGAGTCAAAGCAGCAAAATACCATCAAATCATAGAGATCTATAAGCATAAACAATGTAGGATCAGATGTACATTAAACATATAAATGCATATACAAATACAAGATTTAGAGATATACAAGAATATGGAGGAAAACCGAAATAGCTTTATTGATAGAAGTAGTAGAAGAGAGGATTACAACCAAGCTATCTGATCCACCATCATCCTCCCAGCATGAAAGCCCTCTTCACCTCATACAAAGCAAGATCACCCAACAATGTCTTCAAAGAGAAACAAACAACACTTCCTTGAAAATTACAAAATTTCAAACTCTGGATCTCTAGGATGAGGGATCCATATATAGATGTTTACAGGAGAGTGAGTCAGCTTCTAAGATTTTGATTAGTGTCATTTCCCTGATAGTTCTCGGTTCCACTTGGAGATTTCAGATCTCTTACTCATCCCCGGGCAAATTCACAGAGGCAAGTGTCATATGAGCAGTTTCTAGAAGATTCTTTGGGTTTCCACCTAAAAAACTGCTTCTGCCATTTGTATGCTCCTGTTCATCGCACCCTATAGAAGGTCTTTCTAGTATGCATCGCACACCTTATGTGTAATAGGTGAGATGCATCGCACCCTATGCATGGAGCAGTCTGTATGGTCCAGTTTTGACTAGTTCTGAGTAGTTTTTCAGGGAGAACTTCTAGGAGATGATGTAATCAGTTGACCTTGTTCCTTTAGGGCATGAAACAACACTTTTAGGGGTTTAGAAGCCCTTTGTTTATGGACATATGTGATTGGGGTTGTAGTGCCCAAATATGTCTATAACACTTAGGAAAATTCCCAAAGGCCTACGAATCCCTTGGCCATTAAATGGTGGCGTACGCGGTAAATCCTGAGAGTGGAGACAAAAAAATTCATGATAGTTTAGGTGGAGATATCAGGAGGCATCCATTCTTATGTAGGGCTTAGTGATCCCTTGACAGTATATGTCGGGATTGTGGTAAATCCTTGTAGTGTATGTTTATTGTTTGGGTCTAGGAATCTGTTGAATAGTAATGACATGATACATGGTAAAGTGTGGTTGTATAGATGAGGGTTTTAGGGCTACGAATCCCTTGACTGGTAATTGTGGGATACATGGTAAATCCTATGGAAGCCCTGGTTGGTTTTGTTGTGAGTCCCGTATTCATGCCTGGAATATGGCATGGGGGTGATTGACTAAAAGAAAGATTTGGCTCAGCCCAATCAATGGTCAGGTAGTATGTGGAAGTCCTTGACTTGGTTGGCTTTTGCATAAAAATAATAATAATATTTCTTCTTGAGTATTATGAGAAAATTTGTTTGGTTATTATGTAATTTAATGGTTGTTCTATCATTGTTAATATGTTGGTTATAAGCATGCGTTTATGACAAAATTTAGTTATGTCTCTCATCATGTTTTGTTTAGTAAATGAATGGCTAATGAATGTGTGACCTAATAGAAGATAATGCAACCATTATATGAGAGCATCATACCTTCTTGATGATCTTCATATAAGTATGATATCCCTATGTTTACATATGTAATTATGACCTATAGATTACGTGTTTATGATGTGTTTGACAGAATTTTTGTCATGGTTAGGCCTTGTTAGGTCAAGTTCTTCTCTATGTTTTGTATGGAAGGTGTTTTTACCTATGTCACATATAATTGATGATAGTTTTATTAGGTTCTGGGTAGTGGTCTTGTGACTAGCCCTAAAAAATGTGCCTCAAATCTCACGGTTGCAGGTATAGAACTAGGTGAAAAATATTGTAGTCGCTCCCTTGTAGGATTGTACATGTAACTCGAGGGTTATAGTCGAATTCCAACAATGTTTTCCCAATGTCAGGGAGTCCATGACACAAAGAAAAATGTTTAACTCAGTGTTTGGGCACCTGAAAGGGTGGTTTAGCCATTAGGGGCTCTGTAGCACTAAGGGAGGTCAGTAAAGTTTTGGTTTTGTCAATTCCACTTCCTTAAGGTGAACTAGGAGGTTGATTCATATCATAGTAACTCTTCATCACATACTTACCCAAGTGGTTTCGTAAGCTTGAGCAAGTGAGGGAGTAGGGTTTTACACTTTCTACCACAACTACTAAATCTTCCTCTTGATTTCATTTTTCTCTAGAACATAGTGTTGATATCTTGGTTCATTGGGTAGCGACACGTCTCGGGTCAGATCGATGGAGTGCTTGGCCTAACATTGTAGGGCTACCCCTATGGGTGAGGTGATGATTTCCCTGTAATCCTTGGACCTCCATGACCTTGTCCATTTGCTATTGTCATGGGGAGTTGCCCTATCTGGAGGCTATGGATGTAACCATAATATTCTTCTTTCCCTAAGGAAAATCATAAGGATGATAAATTTCCCAGTCTAAGAAATGATCTTACTACATTACTTTGTAGAGATCAAAGAGACGGCGATAGGTGATGCTATCTTTTTTATCCTATATAACTTATTTCCATAATTACACATAATAGTGTGAGGTCGAGAATCATACACAACATGACACTTCAACAAGTATGGTTTCCCTAATAATATATAAAAAATTTCAAGAGGAGGAACATCACACATTACCTCATCTGTGAAGTGCTTGATGTTGTAAGGAATACGACACTATTGGCTGATGTGGAGATCTCGTCCTGGGTGAAACCACCCGATGGTGTATGACTGTAGTTGTGGTGTGGTCAGTAGGTCCAACTACTTCATGAACTCTACTAAAATTAGGTTCTTTTGGCTCCAATTGTTGTCAATGAACTCCCACTGAGAACCCTTCATCCACATCTGTGAGTGCAAGAGACACTCCCCCTCCTGTGGATCTTTGGGCTCAATCTCTTTGATATTGGTGGTTGTAATAGTGGAACTAGGCTCTGCATCCATAATCTCCTTCCTTCTTTCATTCCCCTTGTTATGTTCCAACTTAGATTCAGAAGGTAAATTTGATTCAGAAGCCTTCAGCTCCACCACTAGTGAGTTCTTGGCTCAACACTCACTTATGTTGTTAGTGGGGATCTTGTGGAACTCACACCATTTTTTTGTGTCCTTCTTTGTCTTCGTGGTGTTTTTCTTTTCTTTTGGATTTGGTGGGTTGTCCTGGGTCACCTTACCTTGGCTTTGTACTATGTTCAGTTGTTTGGGGGTGCCTTTCTTGTGCTCCAAATTTGCAGATCTAAAGTCTCTCTTCTTCTGTTTAAATTTATTCTCCATCTTGACAGCGTATCGATAGGCAGCGTCAAGTGAAGAGATATCTAGGAACTACATCATGTCATGGATGTACTTTTCTAGATATAAATGGTACTTGAGTACCAAATGCCACTCAAAATCCTCTATGCCTAACTTCGTGTGCAGGGTATGAAAAATATTTCTGAACTACGACACACCTTGGTCCCTTCCTTGCCGTAGCATGGTCCACTTTATGTATTTATCTTCATGGTTCTTGAAAAGGTAATATTGTTCCTTTCTTGCATCTCAAAAATAATTCCAAGTGGTTTAGGCTGAGAATAATGAATATTCTCTCTCATCCTTCTATTCGCAATAGGTTTCCCACCAGTCCTTGACATGGGGGGTGACTTTGAGAAGTGAAAAAGTAATATTTTCCTGATTGGAAAATTCATGAACCAAAAAACATCCTTCCAAAATATTTAACCATGTATATTTGGTGTCTTCATCTATCTATCCTTCAAATATGGGAATGTCAAATTTTACTTGTACCTTGAAGGGAGTGGCGCCTCCAAAGTGGGTGCATGATGAATATGTGTTTCCTGTGGATAACCACTTAAGGATTTGGTAAAATTTGTCCATCATTTCATTGCTTTTTCACTCGAGGGATTCTTAGAGCAATATTTTGAAAGGATCTCCTGATCACTTGTCTTTCTTTCCTTTTTCCATGGGAGGTCTTCAGGGTTTGCGAGGATATCCTTGCGAAGGTTCAACTAGTTCGAGCAATAACTTATTATACCCTAACCTCATTGGGGAAATGCAAAGAAAAAGAGAGAAAGAGAAGTCCACTCAGATACCGCTTATTCAGACTTATTGGGGAATGAAACATAATAAAGATATAAACATAAAAAAAAATATGAAACAAAAATAAAACTTCATTCCATTAACATGAAAGAAATGAAATATGGTTACATACAAAATGGAAATAAACTAGCTCGGGCGATGGTATATTATCTATCAGAAGAGATGTGGCAGTTACATGCCTCTGAACTCTGTTCCAATGAGGCTCAAGGGCCTTTTTATTTTTTAACAAAAAAGGGAGACCATAAACAACGAGAAACCTAACCCTACGAGATGGAACACCAAGAGTTTGTGGGCTCTGTAGGGGTTAGTTAGGAAGCTAAATTCCCAGGGTCGTAACTTGGTCATAAGATATTTGTTTCACATGTACGATACCATTTCAGAAATATCTCTCTTAGTACTATAGGATGTGTTGCAATCCCTTCAACGGGCATGTGGTGGACCGCAAAAAAATATTGTTTAGGGGGTCAAAAGAGCTCTGGAAGTTCACGACACAAAAAGTTGGTAAAAATAGTAAATGCCACCATAATCAAGGAAACTGATGAAATCAATTGGTGTTCTAGGTGAAATAGGTGGGTGGACACCAATATCCACCTGGATCAACATGCATGATATATTCTAGTTGATTTTTACGGTTATATGCACGTACATTTGTTAGTCATGAATGATAGTTAACTTGTTGTTATATGAATTGTGGTTATATGCATGATGATTAGTATCATTGTGGTTAATTATTGATATTATTATGTATTGTACTAATATTGACTAACTTGTGCAGATATAATAGCCTCCCATGAGATACATTGAGGTATGATTTTCATTATGTATTCTACTTGGTCTGTCTAACATGGTATGTTGTAGGACAATATAAGACCATGGATGAAGAGTGGAATAGTTGAGTACAATGAAGATGAATCCCCTTATAGGGCTGATGTGGAAGCAGTGTAATTCAAAAGATCAATTGAGAAGCAAGAAGAAAATTATTCTCCCAATCTAGTAGATACATTGAGGAGTATTGAAGGAATAAATTGTGACTCGTTGAAAGGTAAACAATGAAAGGTTAATTGATGCACAAGAAATACTTTCAACGTCTCAGGAAAAACATACAGATGTTAATTCAGTCATTCTCCAAGGTCTATCATACTTGCAGAAGTAGGGATAGCTAAGGATCAACTATGGACAGGAGGAGAAGACTAATGGGGCATATGGAAACATGCCTTAGAGCACAAAGACACTGGACAAAGATGACACAGTCATAGGTGGAATATCCTTGGATACACCTGAAATGAGGGGTAGTGCTTATAGATTTCACTCTAGCTCCAGTTTTTAAAGAAATCATCACCATCACCACCAACATCCTTATAGAAGGAGTGAGGGGAGATACTTTCCAGAAGATTTAAAGAAATCTAGGTCTCCTACTTTTGATGGTGACTTGAATAAATCAAAAGATGCAGAAGTATGGATGCATGAGATGAGTTTGAGAGACTCTTCAAGATGAATTACCTTCCTGTGAAATGTCATGAGGGAAATGTTAGTATGCCAGGATGAGAACATGAAGGTTCAATGATTTATTGGTGGATTGTTGTAAACATATCTTATTGAGTTGATGAACCTCAGTCATTAGAGGAAGAACTCAAGATGTAGTTGACAAGGAAAATGTGACTCTGTATAAGAAGTTCAATGCAATTGAGAGAGGACATGGGTCTCAGCCTATGGAGCAACATAGTAAATGCAATGAAAGAGAATGATTGGAGCGTCTAACTTGTAATGGTGATCATCACAAGAAGGATTTCCCTTTGTATCAGAGTGGAATAAGGAGATTGTGACAAGCCTTATATCTATAGTGCATAGGAGGGGAGAAAAGTTGGGGGTATAAGTTAGAGAATTCCCTAGATAAATGTAGAAGTGGATAATAAGCATGTAGGTCATCAGACATCCATCATTGAGGTGGAATTGGAACCAGGGGAGAGTTCCAAGAAAATAATCAATGCATTTTGCAACAGAACAAGCTCACGCTCCAGTGTTGAGCAGTAGAGAATTTTAAAGTGTGTGGAAGAACTTTCATCCCAATGAAGCTACATGAAAGATGGTTGATCATATGTAGGCATAACAAGTAGTTTTTATGGTTAGATTCACCAAGTGAATTAGAATCCCTTGAGAGGTGATATGTATGTATTTAGTTACAAGAAAGCCTACTAGGTATAATGGGTAAGGTAACTGGCATATTTTTATATTTATTTATGCACTTACATTTATGCGTATATGACAGTATGATGAAGGGAATTGCATGGAAAAAAGACTGCCATGCACCTTGAGAAAGGATTGGGTTGAGCTTTCACTCATAAATCCTTGGAAGAAATAGGAACCATGGGAGTTGAGTCATGGTGTCTACTGAGAGTCTTGTGCTTTTAGTGTTTTGTTATTTGTTTGTGCTTGATTTGCAGTCTTGACGATGATTGTGCATGACCATGCCACTTTGTTTGCGGTGTTGTATTGTTGTTTGTTTTTCCTTTTTTTTATTTATATTTCCTTCTTGTTCTTTCCCTTTATGTTTTGCGGGTCTTGGGAATTGGTTTGAAAAGAGGAAATTTAATGTAGATTGGGGAGATCTGAGTGAAACACAAGTAGTAATGTAAGTCCCAGATGAAGCCCGATGCATGAATAAAAGGTAGTTAAAGGAAATAATATGACAACCAGTTGGGTTAGTTGGTTCCATTGGGGTAAACAAATAGTAGTAGGAAGGTCATGAGAAAGGTAACAAAAAAGGTAAAGTAAATGGATTTGAGGTATGAGATGCCTTGGCTAAATTAGAAACTTTTTTTCTCAATGGTGTGCATGTTGTGCACACATAAAGGGAGTTCTCTTAAAATTGACCTTATGAACACTAGTAACTGTGTTGTGATCATGATTATGATGATGTATATGTATATGCTATTATCTACATGGTTTTCATGAATCATTCTTGTGGGAGAATGATTTCTTTATGCAGTAATGACATGAAAAGTTTCCTGGTTTATGAGGTATCAAGTGGGTAGAGTAGCCCTGAAAGATATATGAGGTTGGTATCATATGGACATGAATTGATATTATTTAATTATAACTATGGCTATGTTTATGCCATGAAAAGTGATGTTGAAGGATACATTAGTGGAATGAAGGCAGTGTGATCTGCGACATGCTAGGACAAGCATGGATAAGACACTAGAGGCAAGTTTGCCTAGTAGAGACAGTGTGGTCTATGGATGTCTAGTATTGTTGACGTGTACATGTTGTACACATTGTGTTGTGTACATGTTGTACATGTGGTATTGTTTTGTGTGTATTGTGTAGTTGTTGTATTGTGACATGTGTATTTGTTGTGTTGCAATGAGTATGTATATGTGTTGTGTACTACAACATGTGTAGGTTTGTGTATTGTGTTATACATTGTGTGTGGGTGTATGTGTTGTGATGTACAGTGTGTGTGTGTGTGTGTGCACTTATTGGGGATAGACTCTATGGATCCATGGAGGATGTGGGCTGAAGCTTGTAAAATCTTGGGTCCCCTTGAAGTTGTGGGTTGAGTTACTATTCCCTTGAGCTTGCCATTTGCGACAAATCATCTATTGCACCATAACAACTAAGATTCCTTGGAGGATATTGGTGAGATACTATTACCTCGATCGTGAGGGTCGGGACAAATTATTTGGAGCCTCGGATAACTGGGATGAGACAAATATTGAGTTGTTGATATTAAGGGTTGAGATGATATAGTCTCTAGACACCCTTTTTGTTGATACTGCACATGGAAGAGAAGGCACTGGGTTCTTGCAGAGATGGAAACCAATCTAGTGTGTGCACATGGTCAAAGAGAAGAGAAGGCACTAGGTGCCTTTTGGGTTTGGAAAATGATTTGGTGTGTGGACGAAAAGGAAAAAGAAAAAAGGTAGAAGAAAGAACCATTTGAAAGATAAGTATTCATATTTTATTTCAGTTTTGATTATGAAAATAATCTATGATTTCTATTTATAATGGTTGAGTTTTGAGCTATCCATGTGTGATGTTCATATATCATGATTTCATCAAAGAGCCAATTTGACTTGCTATGACATGAAGTAAACATAATTATAGACGCACCTTATTAACAAGCTATCAATAAGGTATTATTTGAATTTATTCAATTCCTTTTGATTCTAATGGAAATAATGTGGTTGATAGAGGAAGGCATAGAAAATATCTAGATTTGGTGGTTGGAACTAGCTACAAGAGTGTTAGCAGCAACAACAAAAGGAATTGGAACATGCAACAGTATGATGGTAAAGCATTCAGGAGCAGGGCCATTGTGGGACACTGGTAACTTTTCCGGAAGGGATATTCCTTAGTTTTTCGACCTTTTGATGTGAGGAAACCTTTTGTTGGGTACATTATTTTTTCTTAAATTACTTCATTAATTGTCAACCAAGGTTCGTGTACTTGTGAGATGTTTGTGCACCATATATCCTAGGAATTTTTTCTATGGATTGAATTATTTTATTTATTAAATTATCCTATGTATGTATAAATTTCAACTGGGATTTAGAGAGTAATAACACACAAGTTATTTCTATTCCAACTTACATCAAAACCCAATTACTTAATTGAATTGAAATATATTGCTCGCAGAATTGAAAATCTATTTTAATTGCATAATTCAAAACCTATTTCTACTTGCATAAAAGGAAATGTTAATAGTATATTGTAGGACAAAGATTTTAATGATACTTTCAGAATTGAAAGAACTACAAAACTACTTTTCATAAACGAACCTCTACACTAATTGCATAAAGGAAACTTAACTCGTAATTGCAGAAAGAAAAGAAATTAACTACAATTGCATAAATAAATGCTAATGAAACTACTTGGAGAGTCAAGAATCAAATGAGAATTTGTAACTCTAAATTATTACTAATGTGAGTAGTGTACGGAATTAACTAAGTAATGAAACAAAATTGCTGGAAAGAAAACGTATACAAAAATTATATATTATTGGTATCTCTCTTTTATGAGCACTCTGAAATTGAAACAACAAAGTATTAAACCAAAAATATTCAAGGAGGAGAACTTCATAAAACTACCATGCTATGAGCGAATTAAAACATCACTAAGTAATGAAACTACTATACTATGAGTAAATTAAAATAGGAACAAAACTAAGTATTCTTAGAACTTGCCAGGGGGCCCTCCCGTGAGTGTAAGTTTATCACTGATCAACTGATTACTCAACTATGCATTTGACATTAAAGGATTCTATTAATTTGAAATAGAGTTTCACAATACTAAAAATAAATGATAACGTAATTAATTTGTAAACTGTCTTTTGGGTTTCACCTTATGGATTTTATAAAATTTTCATTAAAACTAGTTCAAGAGTTCCATGCCAATAAGAAATGAAATTGTTTTGCCATCTAGGAACTAGATTTAAATTAGAACTTTATCTCCTCATGATTTGCTACCGAAAGATAAAATCATGAGGGATTCTTCTCGAATCATATCCTCGTGATTGAACATGTATTTTGCATGCTCTCTTGATGTCACCATAATCTCCTACTTATCCTTGCTTGACCGCTACACCGTCATACTCAGAGTTTGACTTTGAGTTTCACTCTTAGATCTCCTGATCTCTATATCCTACCAATTCATGTAGATAGATGCATTTCAATCTGTATAATCATGGATATGGCTGCAGAATGATCAAGATTTTGTAATTGTAGAGACGTTTTCATTATGATTCATCAATAAACATAGACTCTAAAACATGGATGATTAGCACTTTTTATAAGAAAAAATAACCTTGAGTATGTTGAGGCTACTAAAAAAATGGCCACAAAAAGATAAAGGAGAGGGAAAGAGGTAGTAAAAAAGGAAACAATTTCAGACTTCAACATTCCCCCACACCAAAGGTCTTGCATGTCCTCATGCACCAAAAATTCAAAATTGGTTTTTCTTTCCTTTTCAATGTATGATTTCTAAAGCCCATTCAAGTACATCCAGATTAGTGCTTTCCTTTCCCTTTCTAATGCTCAAGTCAACCCTTGGTCTCTTCATCAAAAATTTTACTCTAAAAACCCCTGATATTATTCTTAAGGAACTTACCATTTTCTTTGTGTTTCTTAATTATATTATACGAGTGGCAGAGATGTAAGAGCATGTTATCAATCTGAGTTCTTAATATCACATTTTGTACCTTTACTGCTTCCCTTTCCTTTGTGAGATGTTTATTAAGAAGTTCTAACACATATATGTCATATTTCAGAGTATCCTCAAGTCGATGGTCTGACAAAGGAGTTTCATTGAACGCATTCTCTTGATTCTAAGAGGAACTTACCTTTGGTTGCACTCTCTATTCCAGGGATTCCACATAGTCATAAATTTCTCGTTGAACTGGTTCCATTTTTGGTGTTCTCCTTATCGAGTTCTCTGTGTGAGGTAGTGTCTTACATATTCCTTCTTCAAGATCAATCATTTCTGGAGACTATGTATCTGAGAGTTTTGATTTTCTTCTGCTTCTTATTAACTCTACTTTTGTCTATGAAATGTTTGGAATTTTGTTATAGACATTTTTGTGCCTTACAGCTCTAAGCATGAAATGTCCATAAACCAAGGGCTCCTAAGTCCCTAAAAGTGTTGTTCTAACTCCTAAAGGAACAAGGTCAACAAAATACAGCTTCTCCCAGAAGTTCTCCACTAGAAACTGCTCAGAACTAGTCAAATCAGGATCATTTCAGCTACTCCACTAGCCAAGTGCGTTGCATAGCACCTAAGTCCACTAGCTAGGTGCGTTGCAACGCACCTAAATGCACTACCAGGGTGCGTTCAGTAGGAAATGACAAGTGGCAGAGTCATTCCACGAGGTGGAGAGACAATGGAAGCTTCTAGAATCTTCTCCAATGACATTTGCCTCACTGAATTCGACCAACGATGAGTAAGAGGCTCTCAGTCTCCAAGTGGAAGCAAGAACTGACAGAGAGAATCCACTAATCAATTCATGAGCTGACTCATCCTCCTTGCATACATCTATATATGGATCCCTCGTCCTAGAGATCCAGAGGCTGGAATTTTGCACATTGTAAGGAATTGCTGTTGGTTTTGAGATATATATCAGAGAATTGGGTGATCTATGCTTTGTTGGGGTTGAAGAGGGGACTTCTTTGCTGGGAGGTTGATGCTAGGCCAGGAATCATCGGTTGTAACTCCTCCTGGATCTTCTTGTATATCAATAAAACTATTTGATTTTCTTCTCCATGCTTGTGTTTCATTGATGTTTGTTACATTTGTATGGTTAACTTAAATCTGATCCTAAGTTATTTATGCATATAAACCGATGTCTTTGTATAGTTTCCTTCTTCTGTGATCTTGCAGGTACTTGGTGAAGCTGGGCAAGCAAGGGAGCAGGTAGCTGGGAGCTGTCAAAGAGGAGAGAGATTGGATCAAAGGACTAGCGCAAGACACAGGTTGGTTCATCCTATTCCTCTTCGTTTATAGTTCATAAAGAAGAATACAAAAGTAGTTTTCTCTGTTTGTTTCTAAGGTTGCTGTCACACCTTAGTGGGATAGAGCAGATCTAGATAGACACTTTTCCCGATAACAAAATGGTGACTCCGCTGGGGATCGTGTCTAGTTAGTTTGTTTGTGTCTCTCTTGTTGTTTGTTTCATAAACTTAGATGTAGCCATCGAACTGCATTTGCCATTGACAAATGCAAAGTAGACATCTGCTGCTTCAATCCACTCACTGGATCTGTTTATGATCTGAACAGCTGATTCATAAACTGACTAATCACCCTTGTGATAGCTCTTAGAACCCCTCTTAGATCTACCTCTGATTGTGTATTACTGATTTCTTTTACCCGGCCAAAACCATAGATTAAACTGCAAACCGTGACCCAGAACCTGGATAGAACTCTCGTTTCTGCCCCAGCGTAGGCTCTGTGAAGAGGTTCTGCATTTCAACGCACTTCCCGAGAGGGCTACCTGCGCTGAAATGCAGTTTCTCTATGCAACAGGTGCGCTGATTAGCCTAGCCTTGTGCAGCTGAGGTTCTTTGCTTCATTTTTCCAGTTTTGTCTCTGTTTTTTGCAGCCTGTGATCAGTATTTCACTATTTCAAACCCCTTTTATTTCCTGATATTCCGCCTCAGTTGTACAAAAGAAACTGTAGATGTTTTTTGTGTTTTTGTTACGTCATTTACAATTTTCCATTGCAAAAGTATAATAGTCGTACTGTCGTCCTTTGATTTAGATCTGTTGCAAGTGTCGATTTTGATCATAGGAGAAAGTTTATTTGTTGTTGATAGTCGATTATGCTTTTACTTTTGCCTTAGGCTTGAATTTTTCACTTTCTAGTGTCGAAACGAGTATTTATTTCAAAATCATAAAGTGTCGTAATCATCTCTACCTTTTGATTTCGAAAAGAAGCTTGTTTGTGTTTGTCACTTGAAAGCAAATTCAGATTTGTACAACAACTTTCTTTTTAGGCATCAATATTAAGAAAGTGAAAAACAAAACACATGCATGTGCATTTGCATATTGGCAGTCTGTTTGGCTTGATTTAGGAAAAGTGCATTTACAGTGTGCTCTTTGCTCTTTGCGAAACGATTGTGTCTTTCTTTTCCCTTTCATTGCTGAAAAGAGATAAAAGTTTGTTTATCATCTTTAGATTGCATTTTAGGAATTACATATACATCTCGTGGTGATCCCAAAAGGAAAACTTCATAAGAAAGATCAACCTAAACTAAATTCAATGAACTTAACAACGCTTTGTAACTTAACACACAACATTTAGAGGTCTAGGCTAGAGACGTATTCCGGCGTCGTAAAGCCTGGTAACTGTTGTCCTCACTGATGGTTGAGTGATTCCTCCACTTTGAGACGATAAGTGCCAGTACGGATTTGTGCTCCCACGTACCGTCGAGTATATATTGGGAGACCCCTATAGGCTTAAAACCTTTATCCATAGGAAGCCGTGTCCGCCACCCTACTGATCGCAATACACCGAACACAGCATTCGGGAAGATTGACTGCCATACCGTAAAAAGTGTTCTGCAGTTTTGCGATTGGTTTGGTACTCCCTCTACCTAGACCTCTAGAGCAGTCCCTTTCATTCCTTTTCAGACTCCTTAACAGAAAAGGTCCATCTGAGCACTTGTCACTTCAGGCTCATTAAAAATCGAAGGAGACTAGAGTCATCTTTTTTTTTTTCTCGACTCTTTAAAACTGAAAAAACAAGTTGTGTCAAAGCGTGTTAAAATTTATTTTAAACGGAATATTCATACCCTTTTCCTACGTTGATCTTTGGGTTGAGAAAATGGAGCCTACCAACCTAGGAATTCCCCTTGGTGGAAATCCTAGTCCCTTCTCCTCTTGGGGAGATGTTGGTGCGCCCCATATGGCCACATTGTCGCTTCCAGGACTGACAATTGGCTTGCCAGTATGGCTCTTCTCAACCAATGTCGTTCAAAACACCACTATTCTTGAACAATTGAATCAACAATTAGACTAGTCCAGAGTTACCCACCAGCCTTATACTTCCTCTAATTCTTCCTCTCCTCCTTCCTCTTCGCTTGATGGGACTGGTAAAGCTAAAGGCCAAGTTCCTAAGGAGAAGAAGGAAAAGAAGAAGAAAGAGAAAAAGAAGAAGGAGCCAAAGGCGAATGGGGGAAAACGAGTGTCGTCTAATGAAAATCCACACACTGCACCAACCAGGCCTAAATCACCATGTGTCATTTGCAAAGGAGACCACTTTCACAGAGATTGTCCTTGCATCCCCCAGATACTAAGGGACTGGTCTCCTCGTTTGCACAATCCAGTGTCATCAACATCTGGTGATCATGTTGAAAGCACACCGTCAACTAGTGAAAGTGAAGCCCCAAGACAAAAAGGGAAAGCTAGATTTCCTTGTAAACTGTGCGAAAGCGATCATGCCCTCCACCGTTGTCCCTTCTTAGATGAAGCTAAAATATTTTTGGATGATCGTCTGGTTTCACCGTTACGACTTCCTCCTAGATATAAAAAACTCTTGTCGAGTCTGTCACTAGTTGAGAATCCAGCTGGCCCTCTCAAGTGGTCGGTTGAAGCGCCTATCATTGAAGATAAACCAACTGAATCCATACCAGACGAAAGTCAATAGGTCGAGGCGGCAGTTGACCTGGTCTTGCCTTCAGAGGTTTTATCTTCGGATGATACAGTCACTGAAGAGAACAAGGATGACACCGTCCAAATTCTCTTCATCAACACAGACTTCGACGAACATGGGGGCAATCCACCCGTTCCTTTACCGCAGGAAGGAAGTTCGTCAGAGCCATACCCGACCGTCTACTCGGTCCCACCTCCAAGCAACCTAGTTGTCTCCTTCGACGGGAATCAACTAGGCAGACCCCACCTACCAGCGAGTGTACCATTCCAAATTATCGTTCAAATATATAGAATGGTCATGGCTGGTACCATCATAGATGAGGGGGCTTTTGTGAGTATCCTTTCCTCTATTGCTTGGAAAGTGCTTGGTTCGTCATCGCTTTTGCCTGAGATGAGAAATCTGACAGGCTTTGATAAAGGAACCAGTCGACCATTAGGGATCCTTCCCGATGTGCCCATAACATTGAGAGGGAAGATAGTTCACATGAACGTCATGGTAGTTCAAGGACCCTTGGATTATAACCTACTCCTTGGAAGAGACTATATTTATTGCATGGGAGCCATCGTCTCCTCACTCTTTAGAGTAATGTGTTTTCCGCACGAAGGAAGAGTGGTCAAGCTCGTGGACCAGCTTTCATTTCCCGGATCACGCATAGCAAATAGTCATATACCGTCCCTAAATGGTCTCTTCACGCAAGAAATGTCTCGATCCCCAATCCGTCCTCCCGATGAGCGTGAGAAATTCGGAGGGATATGACTGAAACCCACGGGGCATGCGTCCTGGTCTGTTTCGGCAGGAAAACTTCGGGTATAGGGTAGGTTTCCGCGGGAGAATATGACTAGTCTGTACCCCGTCCGTCGGTGGAAGAGGGGTTATTCTAGAATAAGATTCTCTTGTCAAAGTTATGTGAGTTGGTGGACGTCGTCACTCACCTTTGTTTATCTCGGTAGACATCGCCGAAGAAGTGTTTTGTTTGCTGTGTGAATAAAACAATCTTTGGGTAACCTATAAGAGGTAGGACTCTCCTGATAGAACAAATGTTTTGTATGCAAATTGAGGGGTAACTTTGAAACTCTGTTTTATACCTGGGGGCATGCAAACCTTTTGGCATGCAAGCGACGGGCGGCTATTTATTTTTTAAATTTTTAGGACCTCTAACCCTTTAAACTCGTAGGATTAGTCGTCATCAAACTTGCATAAAGAAAGGATGTGGGGCAAAAATCTAAAAGTTGTCGTTTTTATATGAGACATTCTTATCATATGACTGGACTAATCAAGCATTTTTAGCACATAGTTCAAGCTCGTTAAAAAATAAACATAGGACATGAGCAAATGTTTCCACCTGCATTTAAGCTCATTAAAAAATGAACTATCCCCCGGTAAATAACCACCGTGAATGAAGCATTCCAGCCATTAAAGCCTTAGTCGTGTTTGCACTGTCACCTCCACTTTTCCATTGGCCGATCATTCACCTCCATTTGATTGTTTACCCATTTTAAGGAATAGCTACGAAGACTGATTTCTCTAGCCATCCTTGTGACATTGCTGTGATTGGGAAATTCGAAACCTTACCTGGAATCAACTGCTACCCTTTTTATCACTCGTTCCTCAAAAGACGAGTCTTCTTTAAGCTCTTTTCAACTAACTCGTAACATATGAAAATATTGCCGAGTTTTGGCCTTCCAGCTCGTTAAAGCGACTGGAAGTGCTATCCCTCCTCTAGATTTTAATCTTTTTGGACCTGAGGGATTATTGCACAAAAAGATCGAGCGCTTGTTTTGTTCGGCTCGTTAAAGCTAATCGAAAATTCATCCTTTCTGTATTGTTTTATACTTTTTCGGGCTTAAGGGATTAGATGACGAAAAAGGAATCTTGGAGTTACCTTTACGTACCTTTTCAGACTCTCTAAAAATGAAAAGGACCGAGTTGTCTTTGTCGTTAGACTCGTTAAAAATATTAATAGCGACAAACTTGTCTTTAGACGAGAACGAGTTTCACTATCGCTAGGCTCGTTAAAACATAGCGATGGGTTTGCCCGAAGGGCAAATTATAGAACAAGCATATGTTATCCTCCTCAAGCTTGACAAAAATAAAGAGGTACTGGTCAGCAATGACTGGGGAAAAATTGGGAAGAAAACTCAAAGAAACTTTATTGGTAGCAAGTCGCTCTTGAACATGACACTTCCACTCCATGCCCGAGTCGAGTTGGGTTGTTTCATTCACCGGTCACATCGCCATGGTCTCGCCATACCATCCACATTTGGGGTTAATGCTACCAATCCATCACATAAGTGTCGCCGACATGTTCAAGAGAAGTCATCCAGAAAGGCCACCTGTGTCCCGCCCACTACCATACATTATACTCCATTCTTTCATGACCGCCACCCTGAACCATATATCACCAGATCGTTTTCACCTCCATCAAAATCATTTGCTCCATTTCGTGTCATTGATGTGGGATTCATTAAGGCCCTCCTATGATGGATCACTTCTTGTCGACATCAGCTCATTATCCAAGAAGTTGATCTAGGAACACCCCATTCAGTACTTTGAAGCTTGCATGCCTCAATGGCAAGTTTCTCACTTCCGGCGACAGGTATACATGAATGACCTTCGACCAAAAGATTTTACGTGGTGTTCGACGCCAAGTCCTTTATTCACACCACATGAATTGTACTGCAGTACCTTGAGGGCCATTATCATTATCGGTGATTCCTCTCGCGCTTGTTAACAGTTTACGTCATTGACTGGTAATCAAGCGATGTCTTTCCATGTTCGACTTCAAAACATTTCTCACATGGATCGACTTGTACTTCGAGTGAAGATCGGACGAGATTGAAGACCCCGGATCTAGTTTCATCCATCTGGGCTGCGATATATATTCAGGAAAATAAAGACATTGAAATGTACAGCATTGCAGCACAGATAATCATCCTACCAAAAGGATGATGGATCTATCAGAATCATCAGTCTACTATCAGACGATTGTCTGTCCTATGTACATGAAAATGAATTTATAAAGCTGAGCATGGGAATGCCTGCCTCAGCTAGATCTTGAAAATAGTACGAAGATAATGTATTGTATTGTATCTTATTAGAGGTCTCCTCCCAGCATTGAAAGAACTTCGGATCCTCCTAATAAAGCATGTCACCCGATAAACGGCCTCATACTTTAGGGGGCAACTGTTATAGACATTTTTGTGCCTTACAGCTCTAAGCATGAAATGTCCATAAACCAACGGCTCCTAAGTCCCTAAAAGTGTTGTTCTAACTCCTAAAGGAACAAGGTCAACAAAATACAGCTTCTCCCAGAAGTTCTCCACCAGAAACTGCTCAGAACTAGTCAAATCAGGATCATTTCAGCTGCTCCACTAGCCTAGTGCGTTGCATAGCACCTAAGTCCACTAGCTAGGTGCATTGCAACGCACCTAAATGCACTACGAGGGTATGTTGAGCGGGAAATGACAAGTGGCAGAGTCATTCCACGAGGTGGAGAGACAATGGAAGCTTCCAGAATCTTCTCCAATGACACTTGCCTCACTGAATTTGACCAAGGATGAGTAAGAGGCTCTCAGTCTCCAAGTGGAAGCAAGAACTGACAGAGAGAAGCCACTAATCAATTCATGAGTTGACTCATCCTCCTTGCATACATCTATATATGGATCCCTCATCCCAGAGATCCAGAGGCTGGAATTTTGCACATTCTAAGGAATTACTGTTGGTTTTGAGATACATATCAGAGAATTGGGTGATCTATGCTTTGTTGGGGTTGAAGAAGGGACTTCTTTGCTGGGAGGTTGATGCTGGGTCAGGAATCATCGGTTGTAACTCCTCCTGGATCTTCTTCTATATCAATAAAACTATTTGAGTTTCTTCTCCATGCTTGTGTTTCATTGATGTTTGTTACATTTGTATGGTTAACTTAAATCTGATCCTAAGTTATTTATGCATATAAACCCTTTTCTTTGTATAGTTTCCTTCTTCTGTGATCTTGCAAGTACTTGGTGAAGCTGGGCAAGCAAGGGAGCAGGTAGTTGGGAGCTGTCAAAGAGGAGAGAGATTGGATCAAAGGACTAGCGCAAGACACAGGTTGGTTCATCCTATTCCTGTTCATTTATAGTTCATAAAGAAGAATACAAAAGTAGTTTTCTCTGTTTGTTTCTAAGGTTGCTGTCACACCTTAGTGGGATAGAGCAGATCTAGATAGACACTTTTCCCGATAACAAATTTCCCTCTTTTTTGAAAAATGTTCTAGCTTCATTTTCTTTGGTTCTACATGTTCTTAAGGAGGTTTAGGATCTAGGCAAGATTTCTTTCTTCTAACACTTTGTTTTTCATTTTTCCGATTACATTTTTCACAGTACCGAGAGAGAGGGGTGTCATCTTTAAACAGGTCCTCTGCTTCCTCTGTTTCATTCTGTTCTAGACATTCTTCTTCAGTTTTATCTTCACAGTTAGGGTTTGATGCTAACCTTCATCGACCTCTTTTAACCCTTCTACTGGTTTGTTCTTATTGAACTTCCTTCAAAGTGGTTACAAGCGAAAATGTCCTATGAATTTTCTCCCTTAGCTTCTAAATGTGCTTCTATGAGAATTTTGATTAGTCCATGATAGTAGACGGTATTATAAATATATTTAGACTCTATTTGTATACTAGATGTCATCTTTGTAAGAGTTTGAAGTAAAAATTAAGGCAAATTGATTTCATTCCCGTCAATAAAATGCATGAAAAGTCGGGCATGGTAGAAAAACATAGCTATGAACCTTCCTTCATAAGTTAAAAGATTCTCTATAACCAACAATAAATTTCTCCATTTCTCTTTTATTTTTGTAACTAGAATTCCATTTTTAAAGTGGATATATCCATTCCTAGTTGTCTGAGGAAGTTTAAGCAGTCATTCTCCTTGATTTTCTATTTTTGAACCAACTTTATCCATTTCTAGGCAATTTTGTATCTTCTGCGATGATATACTTTATCAAGATAAGCTTGATGTCTCCAATTTCTACCTCTACTCCATCAAACTCCTGAGAAAAATATTTGGTGACCTCTATCTCATGCCCGTCAAATTTTTCAAAGAACTTAAGCCACCCTACCTGCTGCAATTGGTCTCTAACCCTTGGATATACTTGAATAAACTTGATTCTGTTTGGTTCAGACCGGATGATGATACCCATGGTAGAGGGAAATCTTAGTCTTCGATTGTTTCCTTTTGACAAGGATGATGGAAGGTTGATCAGAATTGAATGGTGAGGGTTTCAGAATGGAGTGAAATGGGATGAGGTTTACTAAAAGGATAACAGAGTAAGGTTCTTACGAAGCATTTGTTTCATGATAGGACTACACTTTTTCACATGATCTCCCATGACTCTTAGATCTGATTTCATACGATCGGTGAGATGTATGCAATTTTTCAGTAGAATTGATGTGACCGAACAAGTAATGATGATGGTTTCATTTATTTTGGATTTCTAATGTTGATGTAGATGTAGAATTCAGAATTGGCTACAAACTTGAAGATCAACTTCATACTGTCATAAATTTTGTTGCTCTGATCAGAGAAATTTTTTTTTATTGTTGTTATTTCTTTGGTCACCAGTGAAGAAAACTCATCATCGGAGGTATTACTTATCACCTAAAATTTATTAAAAAAATAAGGATACAAATAAATAGGGACAAGAAAAGGGAATTATGAAAATCTAAACCATCAAGAAATCTCAGTTTTCAGTTAATATTTTGTGTATAAACATGGCGACATAGTTGGCTTTCATGTTTATAACTTTTTTTTTAATATATATTATTTAACAAGAAAAACTACAATGAAGTTGGAGAATGAGGAGAAGAATCTCCTTCATTGACCAAATTGAATTCAAAATTCTCTTGCAAATATTTGACAAACTTTTCATTTATTTGTGGTTTATGACAAAACCTTAATCTATTACAATTAACAAGGAAAATGACTTGTTAATCATCAATAGTTTTGATTTTGACTACTCCATTATAGAAATTATTATCAATCTCACAAGGAACAAGCCAATGAGTTTTAAATTTCCCTTGAAAATCTTTGAATTTGGAATAGAAAAGAAGAGCGTAGTCACCTTGCTTGAACTTTTAAGATTTGATAATTTTTTCATGCCATTTTGATCTTTGTTGCTGAACTATGTTGGTTCTTTGGATTCCATCTAGCTCATTCAATTGTGATTGTCTATGCTTTTGAGGTTATGATAGATCAAGGCCCAATTTAGTTGTGCTTGTGAGGTATTCAGTTGGAAGAAAAACTTACTTCCCATAGACAAGCTCATAAGTAGTATTTCTAATTTTGTTCATCCATGTGGTTTGATATGCGGATAGTGGTTATGAAACTTTTTTTGCCCAATCCTTCCTATGAAAATGCACACTCTTGGTTAAAATTGCTTCGAGTACTTTGTTGGTGGTTTCCACTTCTCCGTTGACTTGTGGACGATATGGAGTATACTTTCGATGCTTGATCTTATATTTCTCCATGATAATTTGTAACAATTTGGATGTGAATCAAGTATCTTGATCTATTGCAATTTCTCTTGTAACACCAAAACGAGTAAAAATATACTCAAAAATAAATGTAACTACAACATTTTCACTTGCAAATAAAAGAAGTTTAACTTCTACCTATTTTGTAACATAATCTGTCCAAACAAGCATTAGAGGAAATTTAAGCCTAAAAGTGGCCACTTAAGGAAAAATAATAAAATAATGGAATAAGAGTTATGAATTTTGGAGGGAAAAGAAGAAAACTACTTTTTTTAATTGTAATTTTGGTTTATCTCCTTATTGGTTTACTCAAATTTCAAGTGTAGAGACTCGTTGGATGTGGAATTAGATCGCACATCCAACAAGTACCCATCATACATAATTTTAAGAATAACCACATTGATAAAAATTGAAGATACATTAAAAACACGTGTTCAATTTTTATCAACATGTGTATTCTCAAAAGTATGGATGATGGGGACTCGTTAGATGCAAAATCTAATTCCGTATCCAACAAGCGCCTACACTTGAAATTTGAGTAAACCTATAAGGAGATAAGACAAAATTACAATTAAAAAACATATTTTTTCTTCTTTTCCATCCAAAATATTTACATGTACTCATTTTTAAAGTTAAATAATTTTGATTGGTTTACATATTATGACATGGAATTTACGTGAAAATTTCATGGGCACTTTTACGCTATATTTTCCTCTAATGTATATACCTTTTCTATTTAGATGGAGGATTTATTGGTCTAACAAAATATATAGCCCATTTTTTAAATGGCTCTACAAGTACGTGTGGTCGAAGAGGCATTTCATTTTATGGAATAGGCTTCCCCATTGTTTGAAAACTATCCCATATTTTGACATATTCTTTGGCATCCTTGAAAATGGTGGAAAATGGATGGCCAATATATCCAAAAAGAAGTATCTTATAAGAATTTATTCTGTTAGCAAAGTGTCCTCCACATAGCTCATTATGACAATCTTTCATGATATTAGGTACTTCATATTCTCGAACACATCTCCGAATGATCAAAGCAGGTCCAGTTTTGTACAATTCTCCATCTATCCAAGAATACGGTGCATTGATTTTTATCATTTTTTGTTTTTCTCTAGATGATAGTTATGGAGGTAACTTTCTTGTAGCCAAATAATTAGAAATATATGAAAACCAAGGTGTTTTAGTATATATTGCAAAAATATATTCATCAATAAAGTTATCTTTTATAGGAACATCATCATTATTATTCTGCATTCTAGAAAGAAAATCAACAACTATATTTTATTTTCCTGGTCTATCAAGAATACTAATGTTGAATTTTTGTAACAATAGAAACCATATTGTAATTATACCATTAGTAATTGGTTTTTTCATTAGATATCTAATGGAAGAATGATCTGTATGAATGCCATTTTCATAACCAATTATATAATGATGAAATTTATTAATGGCATGCACAACAATGAAAAACTCATTTTCTGTTATAGTGTAATTTAACTCTGTTGGAGTCAACTTTTTTCTTGTATAATAGATAATAAAGGAGTTAAATCTTTTTGTCCCAACGCAACTCCTAAAATTGCATCTGAAGCATCAATAGACACATGGAAAGGAAGATATCAATAAGGTCCTCTTAGAATTGGTGCTTCAATAATCTTTTGTTTCAATGTTTCAAATACTTTTTGACAGAAAGAATTCCAAACAAATTCCCAATCTTTTGCAAGGAGTTTAAAAAGTGGAGAGGTTGTTTTTGTGAAATTTTCTATGAATATTCTATAATATCCAGTAAATCCAACAAAACTTATAACATCTCTTTGGCAAACAAGAATCGGAAACTTGGAAATTATTTGTACTTTAGATGTATCCACTTTAATTCCATCACTTGAAATATGGTGGTCTAAATAAATCCCTTCATTTAATATCATAAAACATTTCCCATGGCTTATTGAAAGCTTTGCCTCTTTTCATCTAATAAGAACTTTTTCCAAATTTTCATTGGTTTCCTCAAGAGTATCACCATCAACAATAAATTCATCTATGTATACTTCAACACAATCATGAATTAGATCAGAAAAGATACCTAAAAATGCTCTTTGAAATGTGACAGGTGCATTATATAATCCAAAGGGAAGTACCCTATAGGCATATGTTCCCCATGGACATGTAAAAGTGGTTTTATATTTATCTTGTGGTGCTCGATGGATTTGGTTATATCCACTAAAACCATCTAAAAATGAAAAATACTTCTCCCCTTCCAAGGTATATAATACTTGATCTATAAAGGGTAGTGTAAAATGATCTTTCAAAGTAGATTTGTTTAATTCCCTATAGTCAATACAAACTCTCCATTTTCCATTTTTCTTTGGAGCAATCACTAAAGGCAACACCCATTTACTATCTGATATTGGATAGATGAAATTCACACTAAGTAACTTTTGTAATTCCTCCTTAACAATTTCTCTCATATTAGGATTCATCTTTCTCTGAGGTTGTCTAACTGGTTCAGAATTTTCCTTAATATAAATATTATCCATACAAGTTTTAGGATCAATTCCTTTCATATCGATATACACCAATGCATAGGAGGACGAGTGTTTATGTAGCATCTGTATCAGTTTCCTCTTTTGAAATTCTTCCAATTTATTATTAATATTCAATGTTTTATCTTAAAAAAATTCTACTTGAGAATTGCCAAACTTTTCAATAGAATGTAAAGCCATTTGGTGAGATTATATATCTTCAATATTTAATCTCTTAAAATTATCACTATGGTGGTTAAGAGTTTAGTTGTCCAAGCTCAAAGTAGGATAGTTGAGGAGAAGAGAGTTACAGTAATATCACAAGTAGAAAAATGACTCAAATCCTGCAGCAGACCCTATCCAATGCAATGTTCACTGGAAGAATTTTCTAATGATATGCGGAAGTCCAAAAATGGTTTCCTGGATTAAAACATATGATCTATCGAAATTCAGTGATTTGAATCTCAATGAAGGAAGGAATATCTGTACCTTGACGATCAGCATATCATATATCAGGATATTAGAGATCAACATATCAGGAATATCAAATATCGAAACAAACCCCAAAAGATTAGCACATTGGGACATCGACGCATTGGATATCGGAACCTCCGAGTATTAGAGTAGGTGGAATATTGGAGGTTGGAACCTTGGGTTATAGGAAGGATTGAGGCATCAAAATATCAGGATATCCAAGGACTGAGACATCGGAATATTGTATCTTCTTAACTAAGGTACTTTAGGAAGTTACGATGTCCAATAGTTATGATAGTACTATGAAGCACCAAGGAATGTCGAAGAAGATTAATAAATAATTATGTTGAAAACCAAGGTTTGCTGGACCCTCTTCTCTCTCCTCTGGTAGGAAACATGGCAACATGATATTGCTTCTGAGGAGTTGAAGTGGCATCTAATCTCAGCACGACGTGGTAGTATGATAGAACACGTGGTTGAATGGCTCAATGTATCTAGGTTTCCTAATGTTCTAGATTTTGGTGACACATGTCATCACTCTGAAGCTCCCATGTGGAGTAATGTTGTCATATCGGAGGTTGGGATATCGAATGATGAAAATATCGTAACTTCAATGAAGATGATTTCAAAAATTTATGATAAAAGGGGCTTCCGATATTAAGTTGCCTCTTGGTCCCAAGAAACCAAATAACCAAGGGAGCAAAGCATTTAACGAAAGAAGATTGGCTCCCAAGAGAAAAAAATGCCTTAGCACCTAAAATATAAGCTGCAGGTCATGTCTCTTGTTACTATGGAGGAGAAATTCTCAAAGAGCTAAGGATATTGGATCAGAGGAATATCGTAACATTTCACCTCTATGAAGTTGCGATAAGGAGTTTCTCTGATAATGTGATATAACAAGTTAAAGGATGTGTGGGTCGGAAGATGTAACATTGAAAATAGGGTTAGAGGGATTGATCATTTAAAAGGGGCTAAACTTGTAAAAGACTCTATGACAAGAAATCAAGGATGACATTTGTGGCAGAGATGAATATAGGCTGCTTCATGTGGATGAATGGTTGTGATAAATGAGAGTAGAGTGGTCACCTCTGTGATCTATCAAGATCTGTGCAGCGATAAATGAAATTGGGACTCTGGGAGGAATCTGCAGGTCACCTAAGAATTAATTCCTTAGCATGGATCTCTACGCAGTCAAACTATGAAGAATTGCAAGGTCCATCTCTATTTGGGTACTGTGACAAGAAACTAGCAGTAGATGCAACAATGGGAAGGGGAGCCATGCCTAAGTACAATTGGGTCACTAAAGGAAAATTTTCAAAGATTGCCTTGTTAAGAGTACCTCAATGGAACAAAACCATCACCTGTAATGGAGAAGATGGCGTAGTGTTAAGAAAATTGCGAGTGAGTGGAATGAATTGAGATAGAGAGGTTAAAGCACTAAGGAGGACACAACATTATAGAGAAAGTGTCGAAGAGCAATGTGTAGAGAGATCTTGATAGACAAGGCAGAGCAAAGAGGAAGTGTTGTTGTGAGTAGCGAAAAGAGACCTGCCACAAGTGAGCACGCAAGGCAGAGTGCAGAATTAAAATCTGCGAACGACCATTGTTGGTTTTTTACTTGTATTATTGTATGCCTCTATTTTCAGTTTGTAAATTGTATTTAATAGTAGAGCAGTGGAAAGAGCAGGTTTGTGCCTACATATTGAAGTGTTTGGTGCCTCTAGGTAAGTTGTTTCTTGCTAACCAAAGGGGGTCGGTGCCTCCTGTGAGTGGGTGCTAAAAAAAACATATGTAATTAAGTGGGTGCTTAATTTACATCATAAAAAAACAACAAATTTGGTGGTTTTTCCCATCTGGGTTTCCATGTGAAAAAAACTGTGTCAAATGTGTATGTGCTACTCATGAGATTGTTGTATGAACATGCATGTTTAAAATACTATTGGTTCACTATTTTTGTGAATGAATGATCTCACAAGTAAAATAAAATAAAAAGGGGACTGTAAGCATAATAACAACAAAAAAGGATAAGACTTCTGTAATTACTGATTCACCCCCCCTATCAGCAATTCCTCATTTCAACAATTGTTATCAAATGAATGGTTCCTTCAGGAAAAATCTAATCAGTGGAAGGTAGATATATAAGGAATTATGTCTAGGAATGAGAGTTAAGAGGCTTACTCAAGTAGAATACCAATCTTTGATGGTACAAACTATTCCTTTAGGAAAGTGTGAATGGAAGCGTATCTTATGTCCCTGGGAGTAGATGTTTGGACTTTAGTACTAGTAGACTACAATGTCCATGATATTCCTGCCACTGATGTAGAGGGTAAAAAATTATATGGGAACAATTCGAAAGACAAAAATTTCATTCTCTTTGGCCTTAGTCAATCAAAACTTGTAAAAGTTATGCACTATAAATCTGCTAAGGAAGTGTGGGCAAAGCTTAATGAGATTCATGAAGGATATGATGAAGTCAAGCACGCAAAACTTCAAACTTTTAAAATGAGGTTTGAAAGCTTGAGGATGAAAGAATGGCGGAATACTTCCTCAGAGTTGATGAAGTGACTAAAATTATTAGAAGACTTGGTGAAGAGGTCAAGGAAGAGATGATTGTTGATAAAATATTAAGATATCTACCCATGAGATTTAATGCCAACGTCTCATCTATTGAAGAGATGGCTAATCTAAAGGATCTCAAGATGGACCAACTCCATGGTAATCTCACAACCTATGAGATGAGATTAAGAAGAGAAAACTTTGAACCGAAGGAAGTGGCATTCAAAGTATCTAGAAAGGGAAAGGAGCATAAAAATCATCAAGACTTCTCCATCTATGATTCTAATCAAGAGTTGGTTCAACTAGCCATAAAACTGAAGCATGGCTTAGGAAAATATAAAGGGAATTTTCCCTTTAAATGTTTTGACTCTGGAAGAGTTGGACATTTCTCATCCAAATGTCCTTATAAAGAAAAGACTGAAAAGGAATAGGATCTAAAATTTTGAAACAATTATAAGACACATCAGAAAAAAAAATCTCTATAAGAACAAGGGGTTCTACTCCAAGGAGGATAGCTCAACACCAAAGTTAGACAGTGAAAACTCATCGGATAATGAGTTAGATAAGCATCTTCTTATGGGTTTCAAAATAGACCCCAAGAAAAAGGTATTATGGACTCTAAAGAGGAAGAAGAATAAGAAGTAGTGGACCTTGAAGGGAACCCATCAGTTCCCTTGATAAGTTAAATAAAGCAAGAAATAAGAATAAGCAACTGAAGGAACAATTAAAACGTGTAGAGGAAGGTATGCATTATCTGACAATGATGAGTTTTCCTATCAAAAACAAAAGTTTGAGGAAGCTATCAAGATAAAAAATAGTTTAATACTTCTACTGGATGAAAAACAAGGAAAATGTGAGAGACTAGAAGAGGAGAACAAACAATTGAAATAGTAGTTTCTCAAGTGAAGGTATAAAATCTCATAGAAATCCAAGGATGATATTCTATCTTTGAAATTTAAACTGCAGGAGGATAAATGAAAATAAGAGGTTCTTCAATATCAAATCCAAGAATGGGAAGAGAACTATTAGAGTCTTGATGCATAGGTTGTCTCTCTGAGAACTGATCTTGAGAGAACAACGACTGAAAAGTGTTTAAATGAAAAAACTTTTCGAAGGGAAAAGGAGGCTAAATCAAATATTGAATATTTAGAGGCCCTCAAGAATCAAAATCGGTCTGGGTTACTCTAATCCATAAGAATCCTCTATTGTGAAGATAAAATTCAGGTCCATAGGATTCGAAGAACCACAGAGCCATGGGAAGAAGCTTCATGAAAGAATTAATGAAGAAAAAAGAGAAGCCGGGAAAAGAGGAGATCATCAATGGAGAATGAACCAATTAGTCAGACAACCAAGATATTTACCTACACAATCCCATAATGCTTCCAACAATAGGCATTCCTATTTGTGTTATGGTCATTGTTATAAGTGTCATTTATTTGCACATAAAGATATTTATTGTAGAAGGATCAAAGTTGAAAGAGTTGAAAATACCATATATAATACATATCAAATTTCTAAACCTAAAAACTCCTCTTTCCAAGTCAAGTAGAATGCTACAAAGGTAATAATTTTGCGCACAAAGTGAGTGAGTGTAGATGCAAATTGGAACACCTATCTAAGTAACAATATGTTATACAGTCAGCTATCCAAAAGGATAATGAGAGCTGGAAACGAAAGACTAAAAAGAGCATGTACTGTGGACTTGCCTTATCAGCTCATAATCAAGAAAACAAATGGTATGTGGATAGTGCTTGTTCCAAACATATGTCTCGGGACAAAATTAAATTCATGTTGCTAAAAGAAAAGGACATAGGAAACAATGTCACCTTTGGAAATAATGCTCCCCCAAGAATCAAAGGTAAAGGTGTAGCCAACCTTGATCATAAAACAGAAGCACAAATTGTTTTGTATGTAGAAGGTCTCGAGCACAATCTTCTGAGTGGTAGCCAAATATGTGATAATGGCTACAATCTGACCTTTTGATATAAAGACTATGAGATATGCAAGGTAGAGAATGGAAAACTGGTGGGAAAAGCAATTACAACCCAAAATAATGTATATGTGTTTGACAATTCGAGGGTGGCTACTATTTAAACAAAACAAGTGATGTATGGTTGTGGCACAAGAGGCTTGGGCATATGAATTTAGACAGTTCGATAAAAGTGAGCAAACCTAGACCAGTGAGAGGATTACCAAGGCTGTCAATGCCTAGTAACACAATCTGCAAGTCATGTCAGTTTGGAAAATAGACTAGGACTAATTTCAATACAAAATAGGTCTCCTCATCCAGTCCTATAGAGATCATTCGCACAAATATTTGTGGCCCAACTAGAGCAAAAATCTCAAAAGGAGAGAGGTATTTCATGTTTCTCATTAATCACTTCACTAGGGACACTTGGATTGTCCTCTTGAAATAAAAATTAGAGGCGTATAAACATTTCAAGAAGTTTAAATCTCAAGTAGAAAATGAGAAATAATTAAAGATAAAATGCTTGAGATCAGACATAGGGGGAGAGTATACCTCAAGAGAATTTGAGGACTTCTACGAAGATCATGGCATCAGAAGGCATTAATCAGTGGGTAGAACTCCTCAACAAAATGGAGTAGTCAAGAGAAACAACAGAACAATCGATGAAATGGCCGGAGCAATGTTGGATGAAGCAGATGTGTCTCACAACTTATGGGGAGAAGTAGTCTAGGAAAAAGTCTATCTACCAAAACAGAACTCAACTTAGACCCGATAGCAAAAAAAATCCCTATTAGCTTTGGAATGGAAGACCTACGTCAGTTAAACACCTCAAGGTGTTTGGAAGCAAGTGCTTCATTAAAATTATTGAAAAGAATCCAGGAAAGTTTGATTCACACACCGAAAAAGGAATACTGCTCGGGTACTCTATTCGAATCAAAGGATATAAGTGTTACAACAACAGGACAAAGAATATTGAGGATTGCATCAAAATAATAATAGATGAAGTAGGTTCACAACCTGAGTACTCTAAAAGAAATATGAACTTAGATGATGAAGAAAGTTCATACTTGAGGTCCGCAGATCTAGAGAAAAAAAATTCTGACAATGAAAGTGAGAAAGCAAGCATGCCATCACGGCCAAAGACACCCTCTAGGTATGTACAGAAGGAAAATCCTAAGATTCATATTCTTGGAGATCAAATACACAGTGTACAAACCATAAGGAGACTTACTGAGGATTCAAGTTATTTGAATATGGCTCTACTATCACAGATAGAACCCAAGATCCTCTGTGAAGAAAGTAAAGACAAGTTCTGGGTGAAACCTATGAATGAAGAACTTGATCAGATTGAAAATAATGACACTTAGGAGCTTGTTCAAATGCCAAGAGAGAAAATGTTCCTAGAACCAAATGGGTTTTCAAGAACAAAGTAAATGATAAGGGTCAATTAATCAAGAAGAAAGCTTGATTGGTCTGCAAAGGGTATGCCCAAATAGAAGGGGTAGATTTCAAAGAAACCTTTGCACCAGTAGGTTGACTGGAAGCTATCAGGATCTTTCTTTCTATTTCAATCCATAAGAATATCAAGGTATATCAGATGGATGTGAAGTCTGCATTTCTCAATGGATATTTAGAAGAAGAAGTTTACATTGAGAAGCCAAAATCATTTCTTCTCTCCTCCAATGAAGGCTTCACATGCAAACTAAATAAGTCCTTGTATAGGTTAAAATAAGCCCCTCGAGCTTGGTACGAAAGGCTAGATAAGTACCTTCAGTCACAAGGGTTTAAGAAAGGAACACTTGATGGTAACCTTTAAGAAAAGTCTAATGATGACATTCTAACGATAGTAGTTCTGTGTGTGGATGAAATAATATTTGGTAGCAAAGTGGAACAATTGGGGAATCAATTTGTAGAATGTATGCAATATGAATTTGCAATGTCCATGATTAGAGAAAAGTCCTTCTTCCTAGTTCTGAAAATTACCCAGTCTCAACACAGAGTGTTTATATCCCTATCCAAATATCTCAAGGAAAATTGGAAGAAATGTGGGTTAGGAGATTGCAAACCATTCAACACACCCATGACTAGAGGCTACAAGTTATGCAAAGAATTTAGAATACCGATAGTAAATTAGACTGAATACAGGTCAATGATAGGAAGCTTAATGTATCTAACATCTTCAAGGCTAGACATCATGCAAGCAATACTGCGTGTAGCATGATTTAAAGTGTTCCCACATGAGGGTCATGTTGTTGTTGTCAAAATAATTTTCAAATGTCTTCAAGGAAGAATAAAGTATGGACTATGGTATGAAAAGAGCGAAGAATTCAAGTTGAAGGCCTACATGGATGGAGACTGGGGTGGAAGCCTTGATGACAGGAAGAGTACTTCTGGTGCAACCATCTTGTTGGGAAAAATGTTTAGTGTCATGGGTCAACAAGAAACAAGCCTCCATTTCTCTATCGACTGCTGAAGAAGCATATATTGTTACCGCTACTTGTTGTACAGAGATTCTATGGATGACAAAAACCTTGAAATATATACAGGTATAGCTGAATAATCGCATTCCAATAATGTGTGATAACATAAGTGCCATCAACATCTCCAAAAATTCGGTCATGCATTCAAAAACTAAGCATATTCCTATCGAGTTCCATTTCTTGAGAGAACAAGTTGCATCCAACACTGTCAAACTTGAATTGTGGCCACTAAAGAACAATTGGCAGATATATTTACCAAGTAGTTAACAAGATAACCATTTGAATATCTCACATAACAAATAGGAATCGTTACTCCTCCTTGCAAATGACTTCATTTTGGTAGGTGGTGGATGTTACTCATCATGTGGAACTCGTTGGAGAGTATGTTGTAATAGTTCAAGGGGAGAACTCAAGAAGTATAATTTTCTGTTAATGTCAAAGGGGGGAAGATTACTGGAGCATTGGGGAAGATCATGCCTATCCTAAGCGGGAGCTTATGGTGTTGCCATCAATGCAAAAGGAGATTGTTGGTACTTGAACAATTGATGGTGGTTAAATTAGTATTTAACAGTGTAAAATTTAAAACCGGAACTGTAAACTCAAAATGAGAACCCCGGCCAAAAATCCCCAAAAAAACATAAAAAACAACCTAAAAACAAAAAATGTTGATGCTAGAACACTCACATTATGGAATATTTTTATGACTAAAAAAAACTTTAAATGAACATCTGAATGAAAGAGTCATTATACCAAGAGTAGTTTATTTTTTAAATGTTAAAAATATGATGACTTTAAAATCTCTTTTTTTTTTAACAAGATCGGATAGTTGTTATATTATCAAGAACGTTTTTGGAGCAAGCTCCTTTTACATTCATTGTTCTGATATGATAGACTGAGCGCTTAAATAGGCATGCAGACCTTTCTTCTATGCTTGGTATCAAAACTTCAGATTTTTTTTTAGCTTTTCTAGAGCATTGTTTTACATATTGACCCACTAAGAAAACAAATTTACATAGAATATTTCACAGAAATTTATGGTTTGTAAACTGGGAGAGTATATTCTGTGGCCTTTTCCATATATTTTGCATTTTTCTATTCCTTAAGTTTGATGTTCCTTGTGCTGTTATTCTTTCTGCTTGTTTTCCCTTGCTGCTGTTCCAATGACGTGTTGTTCCTTTGGTCTATTTTTCTTTCGTCTATTGTTCCTTATGTTGTTGTTCCTTGTTGTTCCTTCGACCTACTATTCCTTCGTTCTATTGTTCCTTCGGCCTATTGTTCCTTCGGCTACTATTCTTTCTGCTGCTATTCCTTTTGGTTGTTGTTCCTTCTATTGTTGTTCCTTCATCTTCTTGTTGTTCCTTCTGTTGTTGTTCCTTTGGCCTGCTGTTCCTTCGGCCTGCTGTTCCTTCAGCTGTTGTTCCTTATGCTGTTGTTCCTTTTGGTTGTTGTTCCTTCTGGCACTGTTCCTTCTACTGCTGTTCCTTCTGGTTTTTGTTCCTTCTACTGTTGTTCGTTAGTCTTTTTGTTGTTCTTTCTTCTGTTCTTCCTTCAATTTGCCCCAATTTTCCCTAGTGCCTCTGCTTTTCTCGTGAAATTTGTGATCTGAGCTGCCATCACTGACATCTTTCATGTGCTTTTCCTTGCTGTCATGATTCTTCCTTTGACTATCCGAGTTTTTTTGAATTTCTTGATGGTTGTAGATTCCTTGTTGCGTTGTACATTCTCTTCCTTGATGTTTCTCCCTACTTCTTCTGCGCTGTCCTATTGTATACCAAAACTTCATTCTTGTCATTTTTCGATGGGAGTTATGGCACGCTGAGATAGTATTCCTCCTGATTCTCTCTGATGATTCCTTCTTCCTTCTCCACATCCTGATTTGCATGATGATCCGCTTGCTTATTATGCATCCTCAAGATGTGTTTGAAGGTTGCTTTCCAGATCCTTCTAAATTCCTTCTAGTTCTTTGAATGATTTGAATCATAAACTTGTTGATGGGGTTCCTCTTTCGAGCCATAATCTCGATTATGATGGTTGAGTCTCCTATGATGATAGGATTTTGAATTCCTTTTTTTTGAATCAGCCTTGTTCCCATCAGTAAACTGTATGCTTCCACCTAATTATTTGACATTTGTCCCAGTTCCCACTCGTACGTGGTTATTTTTCCCCATTTGGATCATAAATTATTCCACCCGCTCCTACTTTTCTGGGATTATACTTTGAGGCTCCGTCAAAATACATATAGTGTATATTCTGAGTTTTCTTCTAGCTTTCCAACTCCTCTTCCATCATTCTTAATTTCCATTTTCCTTTTGTATTTTCTTTTCTCTGACCTTTCTGCCCATTGTTGTCTATTATGGCCTTATTGAGCCAATCCCTTTCCTCTTGTTGGAGAATGCTATAGCCCGTTGGTGCAGTTCCTTTTGCGTTGATAATTTTGGAAGTCATTCCAAAAGTTTTGGATAGTGTTTTCCAAATTATTGGGTTTTGATTTTTGAAAATGCTCTTATTTTGAGCCAACCAGATTTGCCAACATAGCATTGTTAGTATACATTTCCGTATTCTTATAATTGTGGCTTTATTCTTTGTTTCATAAGGGTAAGCTTTCTCAAAGTTCTCGAGAAATTCGGCAATGGTTTTTCAAGACTTCAGTTAATTTCTAATGGTTGTATTAGTTGCTTCTAGCATTCCTTTGAGAATTCACACTCTTGGAATAAATGTTGTATGTTTTCTTCCGCTTGCTGGCATAAAGGGCATCTTGATGGCCCTTCAATGCCCCATTTTTAAAAATTTTCTGCAGTCAAGATCTTCCCTTTTAACAAGGTCCATATGAAAATTTTATTTTTGGCAGGCTTTCTAACTTCGAGGCTAGTTTCCACGGGTCCCATTCCCGGTGATCAATCTGCTCTTGGAGGATATTATATCCAGATTTCACTGTGTACTGCCCATTGTTTGGATCCCATAGGTAGCTGTCTTCCTCATCATAGTGGGTAGGAGGTGCCCCTTTTAAATGTTGTTTGATTTTTTTCCATTATCCTTCTAGGTTTAATGGAATGGTTGGAATTTTCCACTCTTGCCACTCCTTCTGGTTCCATAGAGAGATTGAATGGATAATGTTGTATCCATTTTCTTTTAGCCATTCTTCAATGTCTTCAACTTCCAGGAGATTTTGGATTTGATCTTTCCCCATGACCCTATCCTCCCATATCGAAATGGTTTTCCTGTTACCTGGAATTTTTGAGATGTGGCTTCTCATAGAATTACCTTTTTGACTAGCTTCCATACTTGGGAACTTTTTCTGATTGGGCTGATTCCTTTCAACAACTTTTCTTTGGATCCATCCATGTATTTGTTAATTAGGATTTTTTTCCAGCAGATTTCTTTACCTGTTATGAGTCTCCACATTATTTTCATACCAAGAGCTGCATTCATTAGTCCAGGCAATCGAATAGATAACCCTCCCTTTTCATATGGTAACACTACTTGATCCCACTTTACCAGGATGAACTTCTTGTTTTCATGCTTCCTCGCTTTCCATAGAAAGCTTCTTATAATTAACTCCATTTGTTTATGAGCGCTTGTTGGTGCCATGATTATAGAATATTGATAAATCGGTAGTACTGCAAGAAGAGCTTTAATTATTGTCACCCTTCCAGCCATATTTAACCACATCATTCCCTAATTTTTTATTTTAGCTTGCATTTTTTTGATCCGTTTTGTCTATGTTTCGCCTTTAATGCTCTCTTTGGAGATTGGGAGTCCTAGGTAGAGGAAATGGCTCCATCTTTCTTGTGTTGGGATTTCCATGATTTCGGATATCCTTTGCATAATTCTAGGCGGAACATTCCAACCATAAATCCTACATTTAGTGTTGTTTAATAGCCCACCTGACACCTGTAGGAATTTATCCAATGTTTTTTTAAATCTTCTGGCTATTATTGTTGATGCTCCTCCCAGTAGCAGAGTATCGTCCACAAACAAGGAGTGATTTATGGTTTTTATTCCTTTTGCTATTCTTATCCCTGTTATAGCTCTTTCTTTCCTCTGGGCTTCCAGAGCTCTGCTTAAAGTCTCTGCCATTATTATGTAAAGAAAAGGGGAAAGAGGGCAGCCTTGCCTAAGACCTCTTGTGCTTTGGAAGAAATCATCGGGTCTTCCATTTATGAGAGGGGCTATCCATGGAGTGGAGATGCATCCCTGAATCACACCTGTTATTTCTTCTGAGAAACCAAGATTCTGGAGTACAACGATGAGATAAGGGTGGCTGACCCTATCAAAGGAATTTTCCATGTCTAGTTTAACTATCATGCCTTTCTCTTGCTTCTAGATACTAGAATGGACAACTTCCTAGACAATTATGACATTATCAATGATTTGTTGGTTTGGGACAAACCCTCATTGGTTTTCAGATATGATTTGAGGCAGCACTTTCTTAATTTTGTTTGCCACTAATTTGGTTATTATATTATAAGATGAATTACATAGAGATACGGGCCTGAATCTATTGAAAGAAATGGGATTTTCCTCTTTTGGGACAAGCACCAGATAGGAGGATTTTGTATTGCCTCCCATATTTTTTTTTTGAAGGTGTCTTTTCCCATTCTTATGAAGTCCTTTCTTATTGTATACCAGTGATTTCTGAAGAAAGCTATGGTGAAACCATCTAGCCTTGGTGCTTTATCCAGGTGTAGACTCCATATGGCCTCCACTATCTCTTCCTCTATTGGCTCTTTACACAAATCTGCGTTTTGTTCTCTCTTTATTTTCTTTTTTTGTGTGCTGAAAAATTTCTTCATACTCAGCCGTTTCATCTGTGGCTGATAGTAGATCTGTGAAATGCTTGTGGGCTGCTTTTTTTATTTCTTTCGCTCCTTTAATTTCTTGATTTTCCACTTGGATCTTTTCTATCTAATTTCTGGCTCTTCTAATCTTCATATAATTATGGAAAAAAGACATGTTCCTGTCACCTGCCTTGAGCCATAAACTCCTGGACTTCAATCTGGCCTCTTCTTCATCTTTCCTGTTTTCCAAATAGATTTCCCAAAAGATTTCTCTCTCTTTTAAATAGCCTTGCCTTCTTTCCTCTTTGCCCTCTTTCTCCATTTGCATGCTATGCATTTTTTGTTGGAACTCTTTTTTCTTTTCTTTTCTTCTTTTTTCCTCTATTCTTGCCCATTCTTTTAACTTGGCTCTTAAATTTTAAATTATTGTCTCCCATATGTAGTGGGGTGAACCTACTACCCTTGGTTCCCATACTGTTTTTACTAACTTGCTGATTTCTATGTTGTTGTCCTAGGTTGAGTTGTATCTGAAGGGGAGCGAGCCCTAGTTCTCCAGCTTACCCAGAGCTATTAAAACTGGTTTATGATCTGAAGCAGAGGTGTGGATGATTTTTTATTTTATAGAGTTGTATTCCACTGCTATACCTTCTTGAATTAATATCCTATCTAGCCTTTCTTTGATATTACTTTTACCTACTTTTTTGTTGTTCTAGGTGTATTTCCCGTTATTTGGGGGAATGTCAAGAAAGTTAACCTACTCCATAATTTCTTCTAGAGAGTTCCTAGAGGGGTCGATTTGATAATTTCCTCCAAATTTTTCCTCAATACTTCTTACTAGATTTAAATCTCCTCCTAAAATCACCTTCCCTGCTTGATTTTCCTGTAAGATTTCCTTCAATGAAGCCCAACACTGTTCTTTATCCTTATAGTGATTAGGGGCATAGAAGTTTATGACCCTGTACCTCTCCCTTGTATTGATTTTCTTGAGGTCCGTTATTATCCAATGCTGATCTGTTTTCTTTTGAATCAATTCCCACATTCCTTTTTCCATATTGTGCATATGCCACTGGATGCTCCTATTGCCTGCATGGCTTCCACTTCATACTTCCTAAACTTTTTTTTTGAGATTTTCGGTGCCTTCATTGCCTGCCTTTATCTCCTGGATCATTAGAATATATGGGTTTTCATTTATTAATATATCTCTTGTTGCATTTTACTTAATGGTTGACCCCATTCCTCTACAATTCCAGGAGACTATTATCATTATTTACCTGCTTGGTGGTACACGGTGCCCTTACCCTTGGGTTGACTTCTCTCATTGTTCCCTGTGCTCTTCCCTAGGAAAGTGTCCATCGGTTGCTGCATTCCTAGAGCCATTTCTTTTGCCGCTGATTCGTCCCTTATTTCCTTGTTTGTCTTCCTTCCAACTTTTTTTGATTTTCAGTATTAGGGAGTGCTTCCTTTGCTTGCTTTTTGGTTAAGATTCTGTCTACTGAGGGGGGTGGAGAGAGGAGGGGATTTGAGATTCTAGGGGAGTGTGGAGAAGGGTTGGGGGAATGAGGAGTTCTAGATCTAGATATAGATCTAGATTTGGAACGGGGAGACGAGGGAGATGAGAAATCCAATGGATCGAATGGGTTTGCAGTTGTAAGGTCTACATTCGGCGAGATAGGCTGGGCTTATGTGGATGTTTAGGGCTGCGAAGAAGAGTGGTTTGGTTGCTTGTTTGCAGTTTTTTCTTCTCAACTTGTTCCCATTTATTTTCCAGTTCCTTCGTTTTCTCACTTTCATTTTCTTCTTTTTTGTACATCTATTGGCGAAATGACCGTATTCATGACATACCTTGCATTTGAAGGGAATCTTCTCATAATCCAGCTGTTGTATGTATTTCCACTTGTCCACTTTGATTTTGATAGCTTCAAGGAGGTCTCTCCCTAGATCCACTTCGACACATATTTTGGCGCATGCATGCATCTTTTCCTTTGGATCGCATCGAACGATATACTTCCCCACTGCATTTTCTATGGCTTTAATTGATTCGTCTCCCCAGCAGCGGAGAGGGAGGTGCGGTAATCTAACTCAGACAGGTACAACGTTTGGGACATCCATTTCAGGATGAAAGTCTGGGGTCCATCTATTCACATACAACCCCCTCGTATCCATGAAATACAGACCATTCCTGAAAATCAAGTCTCCATCCTCCTTGGTCTCGAAGTGAAAGGTATAATATCCTCTGCCACAAAACCTAATCGAGATCTTCCTGTTTATTGAAGTCAACCAGTTTCGTTCTACCCATTTTGGGACAGTCCTTGGTGATGGCCACAGCCCCGTGAACTGCCCTACTAATCCTCGTTCTACTAGGGAAAGAGCTGCTTTTCGTGGGACGGCCGGAGGAGGAGATATCTCTACTATTTCTTCCATTCTTTTAACAAAATTTGAGACTGCTAGTTTGTTCTTAACCGGTCCCATTGCTTAAATGAGGGAGGAAAATGCTTTGGCTGTTTCCTCTGATTCTTGATGGTGGACTAAATTATGATCTTCATTCTCTTGTGGATCCATTTTCTCGAGCCTCAGCAGCAGGAGGCCGCTGAGGGCAGCAGTGAATTGCATGCTGCAAGGAGGTGCGCAATCTCTCTAGTCCAGAAGAATTCGATCCTCAACAGCTGGAGGTTACTGAGGAGAAGTAGGCCTGTGTCTCTAAGAGCTATAGCAACAGCTAGGACTGCGCGCGGGTAGCCTCAGGAGCTGTCATCTCTCTGGTTTATCAAGGACTAATTATTGACTTTAAAATCTTAGCCTAAGAGAACTTAAGACATTACAAAAATGTTTAAAAGTCAATCATCAAATTGACACAATGTAGGCAAACTCGACCCACTGTAATGAAAACATAAATATCAACCATGAAATTGACACATTGTGAGGGAAAACTTGATCCTTTATAACAAAAGCGTTAAAAGGAACAGTCAAATTGACACATAATAGGACCAGGTTGCTAGTTGAGAATCGACATGGACCCTATAGGAAAAATAAAATAAAACAATATAATACAAAAATAGAAGAGAAGAATACAAAAGAAAACAAAAATTAAAAAATTGAAAAAAATTAGAAAACAAAATATAAAAAGTTAGAAAAGAAAGTAAATAAAAATATATAATTTAAAACATAAAAAAATAATGAAGCTTGACCCAAGAAAAAAGAATTAAAATGTTGACAAACATAAAAATAAAAACATAATTTTTTTTTAAATAATAATAAGTAAATAATATATATATTAGAACAAAAAAAATTAAGAAAATGGCAAAAATAAATAAATATAAAAAACATGGAAAAAAGAAAAAAAATATAAAAACGCGTATAAAAAAGACAAAAAATAAATCAAACATAAAAAATTCCCCCAAAAAAATTTACATATAAAAAAAATTTGAATAAAAAAAGAAAATTAAAAAAACTATAAAAAAAAATAAAAACAAACCTAATTAAAAGATGAAATTAGAAGATTAACAAAATAAACAACAAAAAAAAAACTTATAAAACAATTTAAAAAATAAATAAAAACAAAAAATAAAATTAAAAACCATTAAAATAAAAATAGAAACATTACAAAAAACACAGAAACGTTATATTAAAAATAAAAATAAAAAAGAAAACAATTTCAAACTAGAAGAAAAGCCCATAATTAATAAAAAAAATGAAAAACATTAAAAACAGATACATAAAAACAAATAGACAAAAAAAGAACCAAAATAAAAAAATAAATTAAATTAAAAATTAGGGGTTCGTCAGCCCTAGGCTTGGTAGCCTGATTCTCGAAATCATCCTTTCAAGCCCACGACCGGCCAACCCAGTGGTCGTGTTGCCCTGGGACTGCCTGGTCGATTTCGAAAATCGGCTAGTCAGGCTTAGGGTCGACCGACCATGGAGGTTGAGGCAACCTCCACGGTCGTCCAACCCAACGACCAGATCGCCCTAGGCTTGACTGGTTGATTCTCAGAATTAACTAGGAAATCCCAGGGTAGCTTGGCTAGCCCAGAGGCGAGGCTGCCATGGGTCTACCTAGCTGATTCTTGGGAATCGACCCTGGGTTACTGTGGAGCGATAAGAAGGTGTCTTTTGAACTCCTAATTACCTTCACATTAATTATCAACCCAGGGACGAATTTTTATTTCAAGAGTGTACTCAGTCTGAGGCGGCTATTTACTCAAGAGTAATGTTTTGCAGTATAGTGCTCAAAATCCAAAAATAAATGAAAGCTGGAAATAAAATCTACTTACAACAAAACACTTTAAGACTTAAGTCATGCATTCGGAAAAATAAGCAATGTATCAGTCAAGGGTCCAGTAGTAATAACTCATCCCTTTGGAAACTGATCTAACCAAAAGTAATCAAGGAACAGATCATCAATCTGGGGACTAGATAACAAATGCCAATGCCCACTACAGTTTCAGATCGTTCTTCACACCAAAGCAAAGATACTGCGAATAACAGGAAATGGAACGGTAGATAAGAAATGAAACAACAATTAAGAAATGGAATAGCAAGAAACTGAAATGTTCTTAAACTAAATCATTCACTCAAACAACCATCAATCGAGTATACAGTAGCAATAACTCATTCCTTTGGATATTGATGCAATTGAAGTCAAACCGGAACAAGACAATCAATCTGGGAACGAGGAAGCAATAACCAATGTTCTCTATAGTTGAAAGTCCTGCTTTAAAGCAATCAAAAGGAAATCAAAATTGAACTAAAGCTGCCTTTGAAAGTAAACTAGGAAAACTCTTTAAAAGCACTCTTTCAATGAATCAACAGAAATGAACAACAAAGCTTCATCTAACAAAAATGATTTATTAATGGAAAGGAATAGCAATGCTAAAATACTAGAATTAAAAAAAAATCTTAAATGGAACCGAACAGAAAAACTAAGTAATTAGAAAAACACAGCAACTATAAACGTAATTGAATCAACAACCTCTCAGCATGAACATTAATTGCAATTATTGAAGTAACAACAATCGTAGTTATAATTGAATAGTAACTTAATTGAACAACCATTGCAATTATAAATGAGCAGCAATTAAATGAACCATAGTCTTAATTAGATAGCGCAACATTAGATCAGAATTATCAACAGGACATTTCAAGTTATAATTAATAATTCTATCACTGACGCAATCTAATTATGATTTCAACGAAATGTTCATAAACAAAATATTACTGAACAAAACAATTTAAAGAAATGAAACGGAAATCAAACCATCACACGGAAGCAATTGTAAAGATATGATACATAGCAGCATCAGCATACTCCACCAGAGGCTGGGCCCTTAGCCGCCAGCGGATGCTGCTGGGTTACTTCAGAATGAAAAGAATGAACAGCAACTCCCAAATCATGTATTGATCAACCAATTGTGGAATCATTACAGTAGCAAAAGCTTGATAATTACAGCATGCAACAATCCCTATCCTATCATGAAAAATCCACCATCATTCTTCATCATTTTTCCATCATTTTTCATCCCCATCTCTGACCTCTGTTTTGATTTAAATAAAGAGAGATCAGGGAGTAGTTACAATAAAGATAAGTACAACATGATTTCTATTACAAAATTGGATTGTTTCCAACCAATTGATAAACAAGAAGATATATTTCCATCTAGCTTTCAACAAGAGCAAGACGAATTTGGCTTTGCAGCTGAGATTTGGAGGACAGCCGCAACAACAAATCTGAGAAAATAGTGCTCAAAGAAACCTGTGTTTCTATCAGTACAAGCCTAATTTGGGTGAACCATTCTTCGTTAAAGTTAATTGGGTCCATTCTGGACAAAACCCACGTTTCGTATTTTCCAGATTCTGCCTCATTTGCTCAGAATCTCAACCGCAAAATCGTCGCTTCTTATTCCAGCGAATTTCTGAGTTGGCACTTTTAATGATCAAATATTCAATCTGGAAATTATCTTGGAGGCCAAAAATGGTGAATAATGGTACAACTGATTTATTAAAACTATTATTGATAAAATCATGCATAATCATCAATTTATTAGAAATAAAGGAGAATAAATAATATTCATCCATAAGAGCATAAATCATTTATAAAATGGATTTAAATGATAAATTATAACCGATGATATAATAGAGAAGAGTAAAAATGGATGAAATAAGTGTTACAAAGTGGTCGTATTCATGGCCCAACATACCCCCACACTCAATATGTTGCATGTCCTCATGTAACGAAAACTGAATATATTGCATATCCTCATGCAACCCAAAGACAAAAACCCATGTGTTAACCAAGCAATAAAAAATATGTTCATCTCAGCTCATGAAATGGATAGAACAAATGAATTCTTCTGTAATTAATGAATATTCACTTTTAGTAATACTGATGAAGGCATAACAATTTTTACATTAACATTCAACTATATGTATATATGAAGTTGCAACAAAATATGATATAAGTAACAACAAACTTCATTAACCATTTTCTCAAAAACTACAAACCAACTTTTGTTGAAATTTGGCAAGTAAATTTATAATATATGAATGCCTTTATGATAAAAAAATCAGACTGTTTTGATGCACGGATCATGGGATATAAACAAAATGGTTGTAGGTGAGAGTGCATGATTTCCAAAATTTTATGAACCAATTTATCTTGAAATTGTCTGGGTTTTTATTAATGATACGTCTGTGTTTTCCAAAAATCACAAGAATTGAGCTCATAGCTTTAAAAATATTATGGAAATCGATTTCTATATTGAAATTGTATGTCTTAAATGAGAAAGAAAATAGAAAACATCCATCATACGTAGCAATTCCTCTCCCCCTTTGAAAAATTAGCATGCCCTCATGCGATGCTAGAAAACAAATAGAGGTGGTTGCTACTAGCTGTTGAATTCTATGCTTGGTGTAAAACAACATGGAATAAGGGAGGTGTTGAGAATGAATAAGAATAGAAATGGATGATAAAGAATATGAATGACATGGTCATAAGAAAGAAATGAATGAAAGCAACATTCCCCCAAACTGAAAGATAATATGCCGCTAAAAAAGGGGAAGTGGTAAAGATGTGGAATGAAGGATGATAAATAATGCTCAAAATGGATTTCATTGAATTCTCCTATATTCGTAATAAATCAAAAAATTATGCTATTTTACCTCAAGTTTTACCTCCAAAAATAAAAATGTGGAATGACATATATGTACTGGCATTTGTTGAAACTGATGTAGGCAGAGTTGGCACTGAAAGTGATGCAAAAGGTGGGATCCAGGTAAGCACATCATGTCGGAAGAATTTTTCACGTTCACGAGTTGCGCAAGCCTCTTCTGTTAGTTGCAATAGTGTGGTCATGTTGCAAATAGAGTTTCCCCCCATACTTGTTCTCCTGTAAACAAATCACTATTTTGCACACAATGTTCTTGAATCCATAGTGTTAGATTTGAAGAGAAATAGATAAGATGCATGCAAAAATTTCAGTCAGAAAAACTTTTGTCAAATCAACAAGTTATGGCAGGGTGTAGTAATCATAGCGCATACAATCCCATAATGCATACATTCCCCTCTCCAATTGAAAAAGGGATTTCATGACCATAAAGCCTATAAAACGTGTTATGCTGATGGCAAGGCAAGGGAATGAACAATTCAGCAGTAGAGTACACATATCAATGATAGGACGACGAGAGTTATGGTTATAATGAGAGCAGAGTGTGTAAAGATAGTTATGAATAAGAGATAGGATGCTTTGAATTGATGATAAGTGATGAAAAAGAGAAAAAGAACAACAATATGCCAAAAACATGCTTTACTGATAGTATGCTAGCTGAAAATGATGCGATTGATCATAAAACAATTTCTCATGCATAAAGGTTCAAAATAGGGAAAAAACAATTAAGGAAATAACTTCTCTGATAAAAAGAAAAAATAAGAAAAGGGTATTATAGTAATAATTGACGATAAGATATAACTTCAATACCATAAGCAGAGCCTCTACTGCCAGTAGGCGTCCATAGCCTCGGCATGGTTGCTTTTTAACCCATATCATCCAGAATCCTCAATTTATAACTAGAGAGTTGCAGTGTTGTTCTACAGAAGAGATCAATGTGCTGGCGTGGTAACGAGATAACCACACTGCCATTCACTAGGATGTAGCAAAAGTGATCAGGCCGGCTCGTGATGAGACCTCTTGTTCCAAGGATAATTTGGCTATCCAATGGATCATAACCCTGGTGTGGTGGCCATAATGGGAATGTCACTTTCTTACAACCTTATGAACATGGTAGGCTGGCTCGTAATGAGACCCCCTATCCTCCATCTGCGAACAAAATTTTGTTGTTATTACACATTTTTATGATAAAAAAAGGGAGGCTCAATACTCCTTAAGAGCAGGGATGGTGGAAGAAGTTAAACATGTCAATAGAAAAAAAAATATACCCATAATCTCATTTATTACAGACAGAGAAGATTATAACCAGGGAGGATGGGACCAGCATGGTATTAATATGATCAATCAGTATCATGTACAACAGAAAACAATACAGTAAAGTAATATATAAATAATTGTGTCCCTTTTGAAAATAAGCTATCATCAAGGAGCTGTCCTATTAAAGATCATAACATGAATATATTAACTCGCTTCAATAGAATCCATAATTCTTGTCCTCATAAAAATAGTGTACCTCATTCCATGAAGGGGGATCAGTAAAATGTGGTTGAGATGAACTAAGAATAATTCCACAAGAGGAAGGAAGGGTTGCTCTTGAAAATAATCCCAAAGTGTTGCTCTTTTGAATGAACAGCCAAAAAACTCAAAAAGTGGTGTTCCGTGTAAGGAACAGCAAAGGAAATGCACACAAAAAAAGCAAAAATACACACAAAAAAAAAGTGTGAAAATGTGAATGCCGTTCCTTTGGAAAAAGGAAGAGCAAAAACTAAAAGTGTCATTCCTTTAGAAAAGGAACAACAAAAATGCAAGTGTCGTTCCTTTAGAAAAGGAACAGCAAAAATGAAAAGTGTCATTCCTTTGGAAAAGGAATAGCAAAAATGCAAGTGTTGTTCCTTTGGAAAATGAACAGCAAAAAAGGAAAAGTGTCGTTCCTTTGGAAAAGGAATAGCAAAAATGCACAGCAAAAATGCAAGTGCCGTTCCTTTGGAAAAAGAACAACAAAAATGAAAAGTGTCATTCCTTTGGAAAAGGAACAGCAAAAATGAAAAGTGTCGTTCCTTTGGAAAAGGAACAGCAAAAACACAAGTGTCGTTCCTTTGGAAAAGTAACATCAAAAACATGAGTGTCGTTCCTTTGGAAAAGGAATAGCAAAAATGAAAAGTGTCGTTCCTTTGGAAAAGGAACAGTAAAAACGCAAGTTCCGTTCCTTTGGAAAAGGAACAGCAAAAATAAAAAGTGCAGAAGTGTTGTTCCATTCGAAAAGGAACGGCAAAACGTGAAAGTGCAGAACTGCTGTTCCATTCAGAAAGGAACAACAAAACATGAAAGTGCAGAAAATGGACAATCATAAAATGCAAACATGCAAAAAAACAAATTAGCTGTTCACGACATTGATGCTGAGGATGAATGAAGAAATACCTGAAACACTAAACATAAGAGAAATTAGAAAAAAAAAACAACATTTTATTTAAAAACAATATGTAAATTAAGTTACAACAGCTATGATATTATGTAAAAAAATGATCTTTTTGAAAAATGTTTTGGCAACAGTGACAAGACATGAATCTTCAAATCGAAATAAATTCTTCATTTCTTCTATTATGAATCCATTGGGTAATGACTTGGATGAAATTCCTTTGTTTCATTAAAATTTCTTTCAAAAATCACTCGTCCATAAATTGACCTTCTTTATTTTCCCAAGACCTGCAAAAAACGAGTGTCTACCTGCAATAAAACATCAAATCATGGAGAAAGAGAGGTGATCGGGCTCCCCTAATCCAAGAATTATGCAAAAAACTAACAAGTAGTTACTCTATATAACAAATCGATAGAGAAAATAATAAAGTAAAATTTATTTGTCACCTGCGGGAGAGCAGTGGCCGACCATACTAACCAGCGGTGTTTTAATCACAACTTCTTTGTTTCTCGTCCAAATTGAGTGATTTCAAAGCAAAATGAGAGCTAATTCAAAGGAGTATCTCCAATAGAAACAGGTTTTAAAAATTCAATGATATGATATGTCAATCTTAGTTAGAACAACCTGCATAACAGAGTCATTTTCGATTACCTAGCTCAGACCAACAGTTAATGTTTTAAGCATAGGTTTTTCGTTTGATGTTGGATTCAAATGATTTAAATTGGAAATGAAATTATATTCATTTATTTATCTCCAATAGAAACAGGTTTTGAAGACAAGAATAATTGATAGGTCAAATACTTTAAGGAACAACTGGAAAGACAAAGTTTTAAGAGTGTTGATTTACGATAGACAGTCAGTATTTTGATCATAACTTCCCCAAAAGATATCAAAAATGAGTGATTCTAACTGAAATGTAAGCTAGATTCATAGGGGAATCTACCATAGTAACAGGTTTTAAAAATTCAAACATTTAGGCCTCCAAAAACGGACTGTCCCAACTCTGTTCCTGAGCTACCCACTAGACACCCTTTCAATGTTTTGTTTCTAACTTTTTCGTTTCAAATCCAAAGTGAGTGGTTCAAATTGGGTTAGAAAGTATACATCAAGGGCTACCTAGGGTAGAAACAGGTTTTAAAAATATTCAATTTTGGTCCCTCAAAACATGACTGTCCCGACTGTTTTTCCAGAAATCTTATCAAGCCCGCAAGCCAAAAAAATGATATTCAACCATTTTTTCATATTGTTGATAAAGATGAATATAAGTGTTTGTAGAATTGTTATTTCTATTATAAATCATCTACATACACAAATGAATTGAAACATTTATCATCGATGTTCATTTCAATAATGTGTTGCAACAAAAGAAACAACTAGTTTTACATTTAAAAAAACAAAATGCATTTATTTATTCCCTTATTTATTTTATTTTCTACACTAACCTATTTTGATTTGAGAAATGAATATGACTACATATAGGAGTACTTCCAATGGAACCATTTTCGAAATAGGGTTTCATGTATGCACATACACAAATTTGAAAAATGCATGTTAATGGATATTAGGGTATGAGAAGCCAACTTCCCTTCAAAAAATGGTATCAAAAATTGTTGAAGCATAGAGTGATGTTGCAAACAAATGATGGAGTGAAACCAATGGTCAATGTATCCGTTACTTTCTTGATTTCTCATATCCATCAGATCATGAAGTTCTTGAGCTTTTAAAATAGCTTGTTGATACATACTATAAGAAACCTCATTTTCTTCCATGGCTTCTACAATTTTTGAATTTGAAACATTCTGAATCTCATTACAAGTTTTCTCTAATGGTGTATGTGAGATAGAATGGGTGGGAAGAGTGGTTAAATTTGGCAGTTCAACATTGTAAGCATGTTGTACTGGTTTATTATGGTGAGGATGTGGAATTAGTTGAGCAGGAAAATGTGTAAGGAATGGAGCATTGTGATGATGTGGTTGATTGGGTTGAGTGGATGAATTTGGTATGCAAGCAGGATGTTGTGGAAGAGCTGGTGGAGAATATGGAGAATGTGTTTGTGCTACAAGATGAGGGAGAGTAGTCATGCAATCATAAGGTGAACCATGCCAAACTTGTAGATAAGATTGGTGGTTATATTGAAATTGACATGGCTGCCCTAACACATTAGTATTCCATAATGGATTATGCAAGTAAGATAATGAAGAAAATGTGTTTTGAGCCATACCTATAGGCCTTGTTGCAGCTTTCCCATCTCTTTGATATGCAACTTCCATCCTAGATAAGGAACACTGAGTATCTATGAGATGCTCCTTTTGGTCATGAGGGCAAAACACTTCATCAAATTCTTTGTTTTTATGAACCTGCAAAACATCCAATTTTTCATTTAGAGAGCTAATAAAATCAACTTTAAAATTTTCAAATAAAGTATTGATTTCAGCTCTTATGTCTCTTATTCTTGTAGCAGATTTAGAAAATAAGGAACAAACATCTCTAGAACTCTTACCATCCTTGAAGATTCCTCTTGAATACCTTATGCGCAACTCACAAACATCATCATATGATAACTGAAAAACATCACCTTTTCCTATCAAATTTAAGAGTTCTAAAAATTCATCTTTGATTCCTTTGAGTAGGAGTGTTTTTAGGATCTCTTTTTCCAAATACTTATGTTTTGATTTTTGAAGGTTGTATTGAAATCGATCTACATAGTCCTCGAAGATTTCATCTTCCCCTTGTATCATATTGAAAATATCTTCATTGGTCTTGCAATAGTCTTGGCACTTCTTCAAGAATATGTTCTTCATGTCCTCCCATGTTTGGATGCAGTTCCAACCTAGGCTCATGAATCATCGGAGAGCTGCTTCTTTTAGAGTAAGAGGAAACACTTTCAATCTTTGATCATTAGTACAATAATCATATCCTCTACAAAGTATTTCGAACTGAAATAAGAATGTATCTGGATCTTCATTTGTCAAGCCATGAAAATTTGGTAGAGACAATGGGGGAATTATGTGCATTTGTGTCACTCCTCCTAGATCTTTGATAGGAAATTCCAAAGTAAAAATGTGATCCATTTCTTACCATAATAGAAGATGTTCTTCATGAGTTTCTTCAAGGCCCCTTCTTCAAATGTTCCTGTCAATCGGTTAGTGAAAGGGGTGGTGCTTACATCACCACTTGAGAGAAATCATGAGATTTGTTTTTCAAAATTTCTATTTTTTTTTTAATTCATTCACACAAAAATTCAAACATCTATTTCTACCTAACAAAGCAACAAAAAATCTGTTAGGAAAGTGGACAGTGGAGCAGGGATTTTACATGCTCTACACGCAGGTTCTTACCTTCCGTTTTTAAGATCCAACTCTTCCCTAGCAGGCACTCATCAGATTCACACTACTCTTTTAAAAATGGCTACACTCTCCCCGGAAACGGTGCCAAAATGTGGAGCGATAAAAAGGTGTCTTTTGAACTCCTAATTACCTTCACATTAATTATCAACCCAGGGACGACTTTTTATTTCAAGAGTGTACTCAGTCTGAGGCGGCTATTTACTCAAGAGTAATGTTTTGTAGTATAGTGCTCAAAATCCAAAAATAAATGAAAGCTGGAAATAAAATCTACTTACAACAAAGCACTTTAAGACTTAAGTCATGCATTCGGAAAAATAAGCAATGTATCAGTCAAGGGTCCAGTAGTAATAACTCATCCCTTTGGAAACTAATGTAACCAAAAGTAATCAAGGAACAGATCATCAATCTGGGGACTAGATAGAAAATGCCAATGCCCACTACAGTTTCAGATCGTTCTTCACACCAAAGCAAAGATAATGCGAATAACAGGAAATGGAACGACATATAAGAAATGAAACAACAGTTAAGAAATGGAATAGCAAGAAACTGAAATGTTCTTAAACTAAATCATTCACTCAAACAACCATCAATCGAGGATACAATAGCAATAACTCATTCCTTTGGATATTGATGAAATTGAAATCAAACCGGAACAAGACAATCAATCTGGGAACGAGGAAGAAATAACCAATGTTCTCTACAGTTGACAGTCCTGCTTTAAAGCAATCAAAAGGAAATCGAAATTGAACTAAAGCTGCCTTTGAAAGTAAACTAGGAAAACTCCAAAAAAGCACTCTTTCAATGAATCAACAGAAATGAACAGCAAAGCTTCATCTAACAAAAATGATTTATTAATGGAAAGGAATAGCAATGCTAAAATACTAGAATTAAACAACAATCTTAAATGGAACCGAACAACAAAACTAAGTAATTAGAAAGACACAACAACTATAAATGTAATTGAATCAGCAACCTATCAGCATGAACATTAATCGCAGTTATTGAAGCAACAACAATCGTAGCTATAATTGAATAGTAGCTTAATTGAACAACCATTGAAATTATAAATGAGAAACAATTAAATGAACCATAGTCTTAATTAGATAGTGCAGCATTAGATCAGAATTATCAGCAGGACATTTCAAGTTATAATTAATAATTCTATCACTGACGCAATCCAATTATGATTTCAACGAAATGTTCATAAACAAAAGATTACTGAACAAAACAATTTAAAGAAATGAAAAGGAAATCAAACCATCACATGAAAGCAATTGTAAAGATATGATACACAGCAGCAGTAGCATACTCCACCAGAGGTTGGGCCCTTAGCCACCAGCAGATGCTGATGGGTTACTTCAAAATGAAAAGAATGAACAGCAACTCCCAAATCATGTATTAATCAACCAATTGTGGAATCATTACAACAACAAAAGCTTGATAATTACAGCATGCAACAATCCCTATCCTATCATGAATAATCCACCATCATTCTTCATCATTTTTCCATCATTTTTCATCCCAATCTCTGATCTCTGTTTTGATTTAAATAAAGAGAGATCAGGGAGCAGTTACAATAAAGATAAGTACAACATGATTTCTATTACAAAATTGGATTGTTTCCAACCAATTGATAAACAAGAAGATATATTTCCATCCAGCTTTAAACAAGAGCAAGACGAATTTGGCTTTGCAGCTGAGATTTGGAGGACGACCACAACAACAAATCTGAGAAAATCGTGCTCAAAGAAACCCGTGTTTCTCTTAGTACAAGCCGAATTTGGGTGAACTGTTCTTTGTTAAAGTTAATTGGGTCCGTTCTGGACAAAACCCATGTTCCGGATTTTCCAGATTCTGCCTCATTTGCTCAAAATCGCAACCGCAAAATTGTCGCTTCTTATTCCAGCGAATTTCTGAGTTGGCACTTTTAATGATCAAATCTTCAATCTAGAAATTATCTTGGAGGCTAAAAATGGTGAATAATGGTACAATTGTTTTATTAAAACTATTATTGATAAAATCATGCCTAATCATCAATTTATTAGAAATAAAGGAGAATAAATAATATTCATCCATAAGAGCATAAATCATTTATAAAATGGATTTAAATGATAAATTATAACCGATGATATAATAGAGAAGAGTAAAAATGGATGAAATAAGTGTTACAAAGTGGTCGTATTCATGGCCCAACACTTACTGGCTGTGGGCTTGGTAGGTTGATTCTGAGAATCGACCTGCCAGACCCAGGGCTAACACACCCTCGATTTATTTATTTATTTGGATTTTTATTTTTATTTTGATTGTCAAAAAATGCTCCCAAAAAAAAACTGTATTATGAATAAAGACTTTTCAAAATCGGATGCTTTTTTTTCTACCCCAAAAAAAGGAGTAATCGTATAAGTTCCCGTTTTGAAGATTACATTGTTATTGGCAGGTATGTTGGCACTGATTTCAACTAACTTGGAAAGAATGTGTGCTGTAGCAAATGTGTGGCTCAAGGGGGTTCCTATGGTAACTGTGAATCATCACAGTAGCAGGCTTACTAAAGAAGCCATAAAATGATCACTATGGTGATTAAGAGTTCAGTTGTCTAAGCACAAAGTAGAAGAGTCAAGGAGCAAAGAGATTGCAATCATATCACAAGTAGAAAAAGGAATCAAAGCCTACATCAGACCCTATCCAATACAAAGTGCTCTGGAAGAGTTTCCCAATGTTATGTGAAAGTCCAAAACTAGTTTCCTAGATCAAAAGATACAATCTACCAAGGTTCGGGAATTTGAAGCCTTAAGAAAGGAAGGAATATTGGAACCTCAAATTTCAGCACATCACATACTGGCATATCGGAGATCAACATACTGGGCATATCCAATATTGAAACCCCAAGATCAACAAATCAGGACATCAACACATCAGATATTGGAACCTTCGAGAATTAGTGCATGCATCATATCGGAGGTTGGAACCTTCGGTTATCGAAAGAACTGAGGCATTGAGTATCGGGATATTAGAGGACTGGGAAATGAGAGTATGAAAACTTCTTAACTAGGGTACTCTAAGAAGTTACAATGTCCAGTAGTTCTGATAGTACTATGAAGCACCAAGGAATGTTGAAGAAGATTAACAAACGATTCTGTTACAAAACCAAGGTTTAATGAGTCCTCTTCTCTCTCCTCCGGTAGGACACATGACAACATGAGATTGGCTCCAAGGAGCTGAAGTGGCATCTGACGTTAGCATGACATGGCAATATGATAGGACACGTGGCAGGTCAACTCAACATTATTGGGTGCCCTAATATGCCAAATCCAGGTGACATGTGTCCTCACTATGAAGCTGCCAAGTCAAGTAATGATGTCATATCAGAGGTTGGGATATCAGATGATGAAAACCTTTTTACCTCAGTGCAGATGATTTCGAAAAGTTACGATAAAAGGGGTTTCCGATATTAGGTCGGATCTTCGTCCTGAGAAACCAAAGAACCAAGGGCGCAAAGAATTTAACGAAGCAATATTGGCCCCCAACAAAAACAAAATAGCTTAGCACCTAAAAGCTATGTTGCGGGTCATATCTCTTAGTTCCATGGAAGAGAAATGCTGAAAGAGATAAGTGTCACATGAGCTAAGGATATTGGAGCAAAGAAATATTGTAATGTTCCACCTCTCTGAAATTAGGATTTGGAGTTTCTCTGATAATGTAGTGCAACAAGTTAAAGGATATGTGGGTCAACAACTGTAAAATTGAATATAGGCTCAGAGGTATTGATCGTTTAAAAGGGGCTAAAACTGTAAAAGATATTGTAACAAGAAATCGAGGATGACCTTTGTGGAAGAGACAAATACGGGATGCTTCGTGTGCATGAATGGTTGTGATAAATGAGAACAGAGAAATCACCTCTATGATGTGTCAAGATTTGTGGATTGATAAATCAAATTGGGACTCTCGGAGGAGTGTGCATGTCACTTGAGAATTAATTTCTCAACATGGAGCTCTATGCAGTCAGAGTATGAGTTAATACAAGGTCCATCTCTATTTGGGTACTATGACAAGAAACTACTATTAGATGCAACAATGGTAAGGGGAGCCATGCCTAAGTACAGTTGGGTAGATAAAAGGACATATTACAAATAATTCCTTGCGAATAGTGCCTAAGTGCAACAAAACCATTTCCTGCAATGGAGAAGATAGGGTAGTGTTGATAAAATTGTGAGTGTGTTGTGGTGTGAGTGGAGTGCATTGAGATAGAGAGGTTGAAGCACCAAGGAGGACATAACATGATAAAACATGGGATGAATAATAGTGTATACAGATCCCTTGACAGAGGTGGCAGAGCATAGAGGAAGTGCTATTGTGGGCAGTGAGAAGAGACCTGCTGCAAGTGAGCATAGAGGGCAGAGTGTGGAAGTCAAATATGCAAACAACCATTGTTGGTATTTAACTTGTATTATTGCATTCCACTATTTTCACTTTGAAAATTGTATGAAATAGTAGAGCAGTGGAAAGAGTAGGTTGGTTCCTTCATACTAAAGAGGTTTCTACCTCGAGGCATGTTCGTTCTTGCTAACCAAAGGGGGTTGCTACATCCTGTGAGTGGGTGCTCACAAAATAATAGATGTAATTAAGTGGATTCTTAATTTACATCATAAACAAACAAAAAATTTGGTGGTTTTTTTCGTCTAGGTTTCCACGTGAAAAACACTATGTCAAATGTGTTTGTGTTGCTCATGATATTGTTGTCTTAACATGTGCATTAGAAATACTGTTGGTTCACTATTTTTGGGAATGAATGCACCCATAGGTAAAAGAAAATAAAAAGCGGATTGTAAGCATAATAGCAAAAAAAAAGAAGGATAAGACTTTCATAATTACTGATTCACCCCCCTGCCCCTCGCCCCTTCTCAATAATTCCTTATTTCAACTTTCAACATGGCTTCCTAAATTATTCTTAGGAGTTAAAATCTTGAAATCCACAAGATATTCTGAAGAATCTAGAGAAATAGACACATCTTCTAATACTCCATCTAGTTTGACAACATATTTATCTGCTAATTGTAATAATGTAGGGGTATATTGAATATTAGGAAGCTTAGGTTGATCCATTGTCTGTTTACTCATAATTTTGATGGTTTATCGTGGATCAATCTAAGTGTTTGGAATTTCAATACCATTGATATGGATTTTCATAATGGGACTACCAGGATCCAAATATTTTTCAACAATAGGTCCCCCATCATGATATCAACAATTTTTCCTACCAATTGGATGTTTTTAACATTTTTTTTTCTTGATGGTTTTCTAATGCATAGCTTCTTAATAGTTTTTGCAAATATTGGTATTTCCTTTATAGCTTGGAGTAAATCAATTTTGATGCAAATATTCTTAAGTTGATATAGCATATCATGGTCTCATAAAACAATTTTCCTTTCTATTCCTCCATCAATTTTGAGCCTTTCAAGGAAAGATGGATCCTGCAACTAAATAGAAGGTTGTCTTACTAGAGGAATTCTAGGATCTTGCTTTATTTTCTCATCCTTTGATTGTATAGGAACATCTTCCTTTAGAGGAATATTTTCTTGATCAAGATTTGCATATTTTTCATGAACTTCATCCTCTTTAGATTTTTAGATGGTGATTTTTGGTGACTTTTTTTGCAAAACCCTACCAGATATGAGCTAAACATCATTTAGACCTAATGGGGTAGTCATACAAGCTTCCAAATTTTGTCCTTGAACATTATAAATAGCTTGTTGATTCTTAATGTTTGGATTCAGAAGCGATTGAGCAGGTAACTAATTAGGTTTTTGAGGAAATGGTAATGAAAGTTGTTGATTTTGATTTTGAAATTGAAGGGTTTGGGTTGGTTGAGTGGAATAATATTTTAGTGGAATAGAAGGAGAAGGTTGTTGGAATTAAGGATATTTTCCATAAGGATTTTTCCAACCTTGTGCCCAAGATGGATTTTGAGATTGTGGGGGCCAAGGCTACCAATGCATGTGTGCAGTCCAATTATTGTGTGGTTGTGCATATGATTGTTGATTCATATTTGATTTTTTATTTTCACATGGTATTTTTGTGATAAAATAGTGTTTTAACTTTTCTTTTTCTAGCCTCATCTTGAAAAATAACGTTAAGACGAAGTATCAAAGGACATTCCTTTCAATTATGATTTTCAGCACATATGACACAATTTCTACACTATCAAGGGGACATTCTCTCAAGGAACGTTTCTTCTTAGATCTGGGATAGAAAATAGATAATGCAACACTCTCGGCATTTTGATTATTTTGTATCTTAAGGGTATCTAGTTGTTCACCAAGACTCCCAAGAATATATGTTTGTAATTTTTTAAGAAAATTTCCTATTTCAACTCTACTTATTGTTCCTGTTGCATATTTACTACTTTTGGACGTCACATGATCCCTTGGATTTTTACCATTTCTAGACTTACCCCTTGAACTATTCTTCCACAAATCAAAAATTTCTCCAAATGAAAGTTGTGAAACATATCCCTTTCCCATTAAATTGAAAAGGCCAATCCATTCATCTCTAGTGGATTTTAACAGAATAAGTTTTAATGTTTCATCATCTAAATTATGCATCTTAGCCCTTTAAATATTGTAATAGAATCTTTCAAATAGGTCCTCAAGGCTTTCATCCTCTTTCAGCATCATCTTAAAGAATTCATCCTAAGGTTATGGGGCATGCAATAATCCTTATGTTTTTCTACGAACACATTTTTCATTTCTTCCCATGTTTTAACAATATGTGTTCCTAATCCCATGAACCATTTAAATCCTCCATCCTTAAGAGTAGCTGGAAATAATTTCAATATTTGAGGATCAAGTAAGTAGTCAAAAGATCTACATAAAACTTCAAACTCAAAAAGAAATTATTCAGGGTCCTCATTTCTCAAACCATGGAAATTAGGAAGGATGGAGGGTGATATGTTTTTCATTCTCGATGTGGCACCTTCATCGAAAATGGGGAATCCATAAGGATATAGTTCTCCCCCACCACCTCTAGCACCTCGACCTCCACCTCCTCCTATGCTTCTTCCACATCCAATCCTAAGTTCACCATTTACATTGTCTACTTTTCCTTCTCATCCCCCTCTTATTGCAGATTCGTTAGAGAAAATATAAGGTTCTATAATAGGATTGTCTAGCTCTTATTCCGGTTCCTCTACTAATGGTATATTATAAAAACTTTCATCTTCTTCTTCTTCACTAGGAACCTCTAGTTATTGCCCTAGAAGTTTCTTTCTAGTCGAAGAGAGGAAAATTAATTCTTTTGTTGGGGATGTAGGTTTTTCAACAATATCTTCGGTCGAAGAAGTTGGTGAATCTTTTCGTTCGAATTCATATCTATGTACCTCAACAACTCTATATCTACCTGGAAATGAAGGAATTCCAGTATGAGTGGATGGTGTGGCACTATGAGTTCTGTTGGGGGCGAGTGGTGATGTTGGAATTGAACTTATACCTTTACTTACAAATCTACCCCTAGAACCCATTTCTCTATGAATAAATGATTTTTACCATGATTTAGTTATGCATATACAAAATTGAATGCACCTAAAATGATAAGAAAACCAATAATGGAATGCTATATACACCTCCCAAGTAATGATGAAAAAATGTTGGCTAATTTAATTTTTCTTAAATTAGTCCATTAATTGTCATCCAAGGTTCGTGTACTTGTGAGATGTATGTGCACCATATATGTTAGGAATTCTATCTATGGATTGAATTATCCTAAGTATGAAATTATCCTAAGTATGGACAAACGCTTGAAAGAGATTTAGAGAGTAATCATGCACAAATTCTTTCTATTGAATGTTACATCAAAATCCAATTACTTAACTAAAATGAAATCTATTGCTTGTAGAATTAAAAATCTAGTTTAATTGAAGAATTCAAAACATATTTCTACTCACATAAGAGGAAATGCTAACACTACATTTCAGGAAAAAGATTTTAATTCTACTTGAAGAATTAAAAACACTACAAAACTACCTTGCATAAATGAACCTCTACACTAATTGCATAAAAGGAAATTGCATAAAGAAAACTTAACTCCTAATTGCAGAAAGAAAAGAAATTAACTATAATTGTAGAAAGGAGTGCTATTGAAACTACTTGTGAAGGAAGAATCAAATAACAATTTGTAACTCTAAATGATTACTAATGTGTGCAATTAACTCAGTAATGAAACAAAATTGCTAGAAGGAAAATTCGTATGAGAATCAAATATTTTTGGTATTTCTCCTTTATGAGTGTTGTGAAATTAAAAGAACAAAGGATTAAAAAAAAACCATTCAAGGAGAAAAACTTCATAAAACTACCATGATATGAGCGAATTAAAACATAATGGAGTAATGAAACTACTGTACTATGAGTAAATTAAAATAGGAACAAAACTAGCTATCCTTACAACTCGTCAGGGGGACCTTCCGTCAGTGTAACTCTATGACTGATCAACTAATTTCTCAACCGTGCATTGAAACAGAGGATTATATTGATTCAAAATAGAGTTTCATAATACTGAAAATAAACCACATTGTACTTGATTTATGAACTCTCTTTTGGGTTTTGCCTGATGGATTTTATACAAATTTCATTTAAACTAATTCAAGAGTTCTATGTCAATAAGAAATGAAATTATTCTACCGTCTAGGAAATATGTTTGAATTGGAAATTTATCTCTTCATGATTTTCTACTAAAACAAAAAATCATGAGGGATTCTTCTTGAATCATATGCTCGTGATTGAATATGTCTCTTGCACGCTCACCTGATGTGATCACAATCTCCATATTATCTTTGCTTGACTGTTGCATTGTCATACTTGAAGTTTGACTTTGCGATTGACTCTCAGATCTCTTAATCTCTATAACCCGCCAAGTCATGTCGATAGGTGGTCATCCATGTGTTTAAAATATCTAATATTTGTAAACCCGTCCTCCCTTTGTTGATGCATTGCAACCTGTCTAATCATGGATATGGATGTGGAATTCAATATTAGTTTTGGAATGATCAAGATTTTGTTTTGTAGAGATGTTTCCATTATAATTCAAAAAGAAACATAGATTCTAAAACATGGATGATTAGTACCTTTTATAAGATGAAATAACATTGAGTATGTTGAGATTGCTACAAAAATGGCCACAAAAAGGTAGAGGAGAGGGAAAGAGGTAGTAAAAAAGGAAAAAAAAATTAGACTTCAACAACTTGGCAAGGAATGGATCACCCGAGGGACTATGTAGAAAAGAAGGGGATGTCAGAGAACTTGGAAGGTGAGTGACTGCCTGGAGGGGGGTTGCCATCTTTCCTCAGGGATTGTGTAGCAAAGAAGGGAAGTCTAGAGAATGAATTTTTTTTTGTCATTAGATTTTCCATATGGAATCGAAAGGACATTGGGAGTGTGTTTATGAACACTGAATTGGTAACTGTTCACTAAGAGAATAAGTAGCGCAAGGATGGTAGTTCCAGACATTGGATGTATAATTTGATTGTGGTGATGGCGATGGATTTTAGACTTCTTGGGAAGGAGGTGAATCCTGGTACTACTTTGAGGGTGGAGGTGTGAGCCTCTATATTCCCTTGCCACTAATGTAGGAATCATATCCTTTTATTTGTTGATTAGAATAAGTGTGCATATGTATATATTTGTATATTATTGTAGATACTATATCGAGTTGTGTCTATAAATATCCATGGAAAGTATGATTATTTTTTGGTTAAAAAAATGTGCATAAGTCTGTGTTTTGTCATTGTAAATATTTTATCGAGATGGGGTTATAAAGATCCAATGAGCATTATGGTGTTCATGGTTTCAAATGTTTGGTATGACATAAATTCTATATTGATCTATGTTATAAAGCTCCATGGGTTGTTGGTTATATGCATCATTGAACACTGAGGATGGTGTTCCTCTATAATGGGGGTTTTGTGACAACCCTTAGTTGATTTTCCATGTAAATAAAATAATACCAAGTTCATGGCACATGTATTCCAAGTTGAACATTAGGTAAAAATTATATTGGGCATCACTCGTGATTAATTAATGGCTATGGAAATTGTCAAAAGCATTTCGTAAGTGAAAAGAGGAAATAATTGGCCTTTAATTATGAAAATAAAGGAAAATAGGAGAAAAGGAAGGTGAAGAGGCACAAATTTGCATGCAAGGGAAGTTAGAGGAAAAATGAAGAAAACAGAGACCTCAATGATAAAAAGGCTTCAGAGAATCAATTCCCAGTTTTTGGTTTAACTTTTTCCAATTAAGTTTTTTTGTTTGTTGAGAAATGATGACAAAAAATTCTAGTTTAATTTGTCCTTGAATTAAACTAAAAATTAAAATCGAATTCTATTCTCATAGAACTAGTAGAAAATGATGAAATTAGTGACTAGGTGATTGAAAAAGTTAGTCACCATAGCTTTTCCAACTGAAATACTACCAAAAATGAGAAATCTTAAGTGATTAACTAAAAATGACTAGCATAAACAACTAATTTAGTCTCGGGTAAAAATATATGACTTTATGATAAGTAGTACAACTAAAAATTACTAACGTGAATGACTAATTTATTCTAGTAACATAAATATGACTACTTAACAACTAATACAATAGTACAAATCGATCATTTATGTTATTCATTTTAATCATGTCACTTCAACAATATAAACTTACAATTGATAGGGGATTCAAAAGTTGTTATAGATCGGCTAAAAGGTTATACTTCTTTAAACACTTCTTTACTGCATCAATGGACTATAAGAGTTATGAAGTTGATTAGAACCTTCAAGGTTATAACCTTTGATCACATTCACAGGTTATTACATTAAAATGTTGATAGATTATCCAAAATGGGAGTGGGCTTATAGCTAGGTCAAATACATTATGAAGAATACATATAAGGAGAAGTGTTGATTAACTAGTAGAGGACACATTTCCTTTAGTTGAAGACTTAAAATTTCATGCATATCTACATTTTCTGTTTTCAAGGGCATATCCACTGAAATTAGGATACTAGTTTTAACTTGGATACCATGTTGTTTATCTATTTTTAAAATACATTATGAACATAGTAGTACTCTCTCTCTCTCTCTCTCTCTCTCTCTCTCTCTCTCTCTCTCTCTCTCTCTCTCTCTCTCATTTTTTCTTCCCTTATATCTCTCCCTCCATCTATGTGTCTCCATGTTTCTCTCTTCCGCTTCTCTCCATATCTCTCTCTTCCCTCCTCTCCTCTCTCCCTCGACCTCTCTCCATATATCCCTTCTCTTTGTCTCTCTGTCTCTCTCTCTCTCTGTGGCCTCCAGATTTGTCACTATCTCCCTCCCTCTCCCCCGTCCATCTCTCCCCTTCAATTTTATTTTTCTCATCCCTTGGATGCTTAGTTAAGATAGATCTATGTTGGCGCTTACTAACACTATTTATGTTATATAACTTTCACATCTTTAAATATAAAAGTATTCACATTTTTAATTTTATTAAAACCTTAATTTAATTTCTATGGGAATATTTTTAGTAGTGGTAAGGATGGAGAGTTTAGGTATATCTAAAAAGTAATTATAACCTTTTTCCTTTTAGCTTCAATTTAAAAAATGTTATAAAAGTAAATTAAAATAAATTATTTTTATTGTGAAATATGTTATGGTTTTTGGGCATGTGTTAATGATAAGCCTTGGTATTAGCCCCATGCTATTATAACAAATCCTATTCACAAGTTCATAATATCAATGGAAAAGTGAGGGTGAATGTCCATGATTAAGAATCTTGTCATATTGTTATAAAATATTTTGATTGTGAAATAATTTATGGTTTTTGGGCATGTGGTATTGATAAGTGATGGCATTGGCTCATGGTATTGTAAGAAATCCTATTTACAAGTTAATAATATCCATGGTAAAGTGGGGTTGAATATCCATGGTTAATAATATTTTCATATTGTTTTAAAATATTTTGATTGTGAAATAAGTTATGTTTTTTTTTTGTATGTGGTATTTAAGCCATGGTATTTGGCCCATGGTATTGAAACAAAGCCTTGTTTTATTGGCTCATGGTATTATAAGAAATCGTATTTACAAGTTAATAATATCCATGGTTAATAATATTGTGATATTATTATAAAATATTTTTGTTGTGAAATAAGTTATGGTTTCTAGGCATGTGGTATTCATAAGTCATGGTATTTTCCCATGGTATTGTAACAAATCCAATTGACAAGTTGTTGGGATGGGGTCCCCTAGGTCAGTTTTACGGTTAAAAACCCAACTTTTGATGTAGTTCTGTAAAAGATGTAAAGTCTTCGCAATTTGTGGATGCGGAGTGTGTATATGGTTAAGAGTCAAAGGGGTGTTAGCCCCTTGTTTATGTAAAAGTTGAGTCAATTTTGAGATCCACCCATGCTCCATGGACCATGGGATTGTATGTAAAAAGCTATAAATAGGTGTGTCTTAGAGAGTCTAAGGCATGTCACGATAGAAGATAAGTGAGAATATAATGGGTCAATAGAAGAGAGGACTTAGTGCAGAGAAGTGGGTCAGATAGGAGAGAAAGGCTCTGTAGATGACTACACAGAGGCCTTGGTAGAGTCCATAATTGAGTGTGTAGACCCCTGCAGCTGAGTGCACACGGATGTTCTTATTGTATATGCTAAACTGCAAATAAATAAAGAAGTTGTTTCTAGAGAGATCTTGTGTGTTGTTGCTTACTTCTGATTACATCTTATGATGTTGATAAATAACATGTTTATGAAATATTGATCTAATGATGCATGATTCTATCCAGTAATTGTTAGATGATGTATGGAAGTATGTTTGTGTAATTCGCGAGGATTGTGTTGAACTAGACATACATGAACACTAATTAAGGGTTGTTTTCTGATGCACGTAAGTGGGTAAATCGAATGATAACGGTCCACAAAAGCCGATCGTTAACCTTCTCGGAGGTCTAAGCGCTGTTTAGATAGAGTTGCAGTAACAAGCCCTGGGGGCTTATAGGTCTGTGCAAAGACAGATCTAGGGCGGTAAAAGACATCACATGATCTCTGGATGTAGAAACTTGGTTCCAGTATCCCACCATATTTCTTCGAGTGAGACTACAACATGCACTACGCGGGTTGTTGCCGAAAGGGCCAGTAGTGTAGGGTTTTGTTGGCTAGCACAACTAAATTTGAACCTGAGTCAGCATCCCCTAAGCCAACAAATGGTTTCGTTGCCGGTATTGGGATCTGCCTAAGGAGATGTGTGATGTCGCATCACTAGAATCCAACCAAGAAGGAAATTGAAAAGCGGTTGGGTAGAAAGATTCACGAATTTACGGTGCAAGAAAATAGGAATCTGCACCTATCAAAGTAGAAGTGGTTGGATATATATTCGTATTTGAAAATAAACAAAATTTCCTTCTACGCCTTCCCAATCGAATTATACAAGTGGTTAGCTAAGTTGGCAGACGGTCAAGGGAGGTGAAAGCTTGATGGTCCAACAGTGTGGACTCGAGAACTAGTACGAAAATTAGAATCCTCTGAAGACAAAATCGCATGGGATTTCGGCCACTGGCTTGATCAAATTATAGGAGGATTTGTTACAGAATTTACAGTTGATACCTTAGTCAGCTACAACGAGGCAGAGTGAAGGTTTCTCAAGGGACCACAAGGTAAGTATTTAACATCTTTGAATACTTGGATTAAGATGTTGTTATGTGAAAAATGGGTTATGACATTGCCTTGATATTCAGAGCTACGCGAAGTGGGAAGCTCTTCAAAGATCGAGAGAGATCAGGTCCTGAATATAGCCCATTAATTGGACCTCCTTCAAGCAACGAGAAGGGAGCGGTAGAAGCCTCACCATGGAGTGTTGTTGAGTTGATAAGATAGGGTTTTCCATGGAAACACCATCCAACCATTCCACCCCCACCTCCACCTCCACCACATACACCTTCACCCACACCTCCACCACTACCACCACCATTCAACATGTCAAACACAATGAAGCTATCGATTTTCAAAGGCATAGGGAGCGAAGATAGAGATCAGTTTTAGTTTGTTGCAAATGATGTGTGGAAAACACAACATATTATTGACTCCATTATAAAGAAGGCATAGTTTCTTATTGGTCTGCAAGATCACGTGCTAACTTGGTATATTAAGTATTGTTATGATTGTCTTATGGCAACGCTTGCAGAAACTAACGATGATTTGAACAAAGAGTTTAGTAAGCCTAAGTCTGACTCATAGTTAGTAGTTAGATTTAAGGAGATAATGATGAGGGTTGATGAGACGCCTTGGGAGTTAGATCAAAGGTTGAAGTGTGTAATTCATGAAGCTAATATGCAACTCATAGATGATCAGCATCACAAGTGTTTCATAGCTTTGCTTCTACCCCACCTAAGGATTGTTTTGTCGTGAAAAAATATAGGAACTTAGGCAGAAGCTCTAGAAATTTCAATGAGGTTGCATGTGATGCTAACGTAGGATGTGACCTTTGGAGTACACAAAATTCACCCTCAGTTACATAGCCTATGCTTAAAATTACAGAGCTTTAAAAAAGACAAAGAGGCTAAGCCAGAGGTGTGCGCAAAAGTCTATTGCTTGAAGTGTAAGAGACAAGGGCATGATAAAGACCATTTTCATGTATTTTCAAACTATATCATAGCAGGGGGACCAATTACCCTGAGGCCAAAAGTTCCAGCAAGACTGAGCGTCCGAGTTGTGTTATGCTGCGCTATATGACAGGTTGTTAGAAAACACACAACAGATAATTGTCATTTGCTTCAAAAGTTCATTCAGACACCACAACAACTATTATATGACTTCTTTATATCTGTGGGCCATGATGAGCGCCACTCTCACATCTATGAACTGATGATGGAAAGAATGCCTACGTACCGAATACAAGTTGAAACTTGGCCTCCAGATCAGGGCACAAGAGGAGCGGTTCGATGTTATCATGGAAGAATATGGGGCCGAGGAGGAGGAGGAGGACCTGGTAGAGGTCACGAATAGATTATTTTATATAAGTGTGGGACACTAGGGAACTACGCGTGGGAGTGTCAAAATCAGACACGCCCGTCATGTCAATACTGCAGCCAGTTTGACCACACTTTAGAAGAATTCCTGGTGCTGATAGCTAAGATGCAGGAGCAAAAAGCACAGCCTTAGCAACCTACACAGAACTTACAGATGATGAGAGTTGAGGCCCGCGAGGAAGTTCAGAGTTTGCATTTAGTGCTGAGAAGCAGGATAATAACTAGCGATGATAAAGGGAAACAACCTGAAGAGGATGGATGGGTTCGCAAGGCCCCAGAAAGGGAATAATTTTTTTATTTGGCGTATGTTAAGGAGATATTTATGGATATCAGGAAAAGCTCCGTTGAGGCCTCCACCTCAGGAAGCCAAAATGATGTGCAAGAAACCAGTGCGCCTATAGAGGTTAATCCCTCTTTCCTTACTACATTCTTGGAGACTGGCATGAAACTAATGCGCAATAGCGAAGCTGTGAAACACCCACATGAGTTAATAAACAAATGTGACGCAAATAAAACACCCCTAATGGACACTATGTAGTTAGAAAAGTTTGCAAACATCAGGCTAGAACAAGGTGGGAGATGAGGCTCACCATGTAGATAGGAGAATATGAGATGGACCAGGTCATTTTGGATCTAGGGTCCGATGCAAAATTTTTACCAAAACAAACATGGGAAAGAATGGGGAGGCTTTCACTATCGTGGTCTCTGATTCAGCTCAGAATGGAAAACCAACAGAAGATCATTCTGATGGGATGACTATATGGGGTAACAGTTGATATAGAAGGTGTGAGCATAATGGTTGACTTTAAAGTGATAGGTATCATTGGTGACAACAATACGTACCCCGCGCTCCTAGGAATTGATTGGGCGATTGACATGAATGCGGTCATCAACTTGAAGAAGAGGACAATGTTGTTTGAACATAAATCACTTTAGTATGTAGTTCTGATGGACCATGCAGAAGGAGTGCGCTACATTGAACCAGTCCGCGACTATGCAGAGTGTGAGGATGAGCTAGATCATATCTACAAAATAATAGCACGAAACTAGGACTGGATCAATCCAACAGTAGACAAATGGATTGCATGGGACCGGGAGAGTTCATGTACTTCTGATATCCCTAGAAAAACCTAAGCCAACAAAGTTTATATTCAACTTTGATATAAGCCAACAAAAGTTAACAACCATCATAGCCATCAAATTTGAATATAAGCCAACACATGCTAATGAAAAAATCAAAACATAACAAATTGATTTTATTATTTTATTATTGTAAATTTTTATTATTAATTAACCCAACATTTAAATGTCTATAGTCATCCCCGATATCACTTTTAATTTTTTTCTATTTTCACATCTACTCTATATTGGGCATTTCCATTATTAAAAAAATAATACATTAAACAATTAACATCAAATTTAATAACTTCTTTAGTAATTAGTTCCAATTTCTTCACAGTAGCTCTATAGATAGTCCAAATTATGTAATGGAACCTCTTTGGAATGATGAATTGAAAGGGAAACCAAAAAAAAAATTTAACGTGGGTAGATTAACTATCCAACCATAGCCATCAAAGTTCAATATAAACCACTTAAAAATTTAAACTAATTTGCAATAAAAAATTCCCAATAAAATTGTTTGAATTATATTTTTACCGGGGAAATTTGAAACCCTATGTTACCTAAATTCTTGAAAATCCCAAAATTGGCCTCGATCTTAAAAACAATTTGCAGTAAAATTGTTTGAGTTATATTTTTATGGGGGAAATTCTAGGACCCTATGTTACCTAAATTATTAAAAATCCATAACTATAACCTGTATTTATAAAGTATTCTGTAAGAACCATAGGAAAGGTATATTATTCATAAAGTTATACGTACAACTGTGAATAATTTGAAAAACCACTTTACATTTTCAGCTACCAAAAATATACAAATTGTTAAATAAGGTTTGAGAAATAAATGAGGAGGGCTCCCATGAAGAAGGCATTGCTCTGCTTGAAGACATAGTACTCCAATATTTGCTCTGAGCACTCTGAGAATTGCTTTATCATTACCTTCATCATTTACCAATGGCTACCAAGGGTTTTATGGACAAGAATGTTGTATTCAGAAAGCTCTGTGTCAAACCCGAAAACAAGGTTCTATTCATATTTACTGATGTTTTTTCTCTTCAAATTGTTTATGGATAATTTATTTCTTTAGTGGGAACAAACTATTTTCATCAGAGCAAAAGAAAAATTCATTGTGGGTGCATTGTTTTTTATCGTTCACAACAAAATTTAGTGTTATTTGGCTAATTTGGGACCAAATCTATATAGGTATTTATGAATTCCTATAGATATCATCTGATCTCATGTGATTTTTATTCATGGAAGATGTGCTTTCATTGTAATACAAGGAATCCCACATGGGCGTGGGCCACTTATGGGATTTTCATTTTCCTAGATTGTTCTGCACCTCATCATAGTCTTGATGTTCACATTATCTTTGTCATGCATGTGTTTTAATATTTACTACTAAAATTGCAAGGTGTATTCCTTTGTTTAGGCACTAAAATTGCTTAGGGGTGCTTGTCCACTTTGTGGTTCCTTATTTTATCTATGATGTCTATAAGAAAATTAATTAAAAGTAAAGTAGCATATTCAGTTTTGAGGGTTTTGTTGACTTTGTGATGAATTCTTCACAAGTTTTTTAAATTAAAATTAATCTGACATATCCCTTTTTGAGGATTTGTTTTAGCATGAGTGCCACTATATCCTTGTAATGCACATTGAATGATACATTGAAAATTTATTTGTTAAAAATGCACATCAATGAATATGGTAATCTGATATTTAGCGTAGCACAATAGCATTTAGAATAGGAGGACCTTCATCACATATCTGCCCCTAAAATCAATGACATGAGAGATATGTTTTTGAGAAGATTTTGTGGCCGAAATCACATTATAATATTTTTGTCAACGCGTTTCAAACCAACGAGTGTGGTTCATCGTCAGGACGAGTTGAAGAATCAGATCATGGCTGCATGTTAAATAAGGAGAGCAGATCTTCCAACAACTATATTTGACTAGGAAACGATTATATTGGACTGGGAAATTTGACTGAGAAACGGCTAGATTTGACTGGCCAACTTGACTGACTAGACCGAGGGAAAAGGAAAAGGACTGGCCCTAATCCGTAGATCTAAGGAGCCCTATACACAACCAAGTGGAGCCCCTAATCCAGAGCAAAGAAGGGAGATCTGTTGGAAATGATACTGAGAGGGGGGGTGAATCAGTATTATCTAGCAATTTAACAAATCTTCCTTATTTGATCTTTTGAATTATTCTTGCATATCAGTACCATAAAATAATGAGCATGAACAAAGAAAATAGACAGTCACACCAAAGAACACAAGATGTAAGGTGGAAACCCAATGTGGGAGAAAACCACCTGCTGCAATATGTCTCTATCTTCTTTCAATTTAGAAATTCTTTTACAATGATTTTGTACTGGTGCAGTCCTTTACCAGTACGCAGGCTGCAACCTGCAGAGAGCTACAACTCTCTCTCATTTTCCAGTTTCTCCTGGAAGGGAGCTACAACCCCCTACTTCTTTTCATACAAGGACCACTTTTCATAAATCCATAAGCATCAATTGATCATCAAGTGTAAGAGTATCACCCAATCAACTGTAGTAACCAGAACAATGATAAACAAAGATTTTAAGAGAAGGAAGCACCCTGCTCAACTGCCAACCTGAGTCCGGACTCACCCTGCTCAACTGCTAGCCTGAGTCCCTGGACTCACCCTGCTCAACTGCTGACCTGAGTCCTTGGACGCACCCTGTTCAACTGCTAGCCTGCGTCCCGGACGCATCCTGCTCAACTGCTAGCATGCGTCCCTCGCACTGGGTCTATTGAACTGCCTGCGTCCCGGCGCACCTGAACGCTTACTGCACCTGCGTCCGACGCACCTGAAATCTTCGCTCCTGCGTCTCGGACGCATCTGAACCCTTACTGCACCTGCGTCCTTCCGGGCAAAGAGAATTTCAAGACTTTAGAAATAACCCAGACAGTCAGATCACAGATCCGAGCAAGAGTCGAAGAGATCTCGGTCCATCAGATTCGCTTTGTTTAGATCTAGACCAGATCTTACCCTCATAAGATGTTCAACCAAAAACATGATTAATCCAAATGAACTCCTTTGCTTTATATAGGCAAGCTCCTCCCCAAAACATGGAACAATACCACGAGCCGACACCATAGAAACACAAAACCGTCGGCTAGATACCACACAAGAAACCCCCACGTGCTTTTCTCTGTCTTGAAATGTGTGCACTGAGTGGACGCACCCCCTGAACGGCTGGCCTGTGTCCCTGGACGCGGGTTCTGCATGGTATACCTGCGGGGACGCACTTTCTGAACAGATTGCCTGCGTCCTTCTTAAAAATAGAGAGCTGATCATCAAGAATAATGATCTACCACCTGAATGGGTTGCCATCAAGGACAACACCTGAATCATAATGCCAACAATCTCCCCCTTTGGACTTGATGGCAACCTCATGATCTTCAGCTTCATTCTCCCCCTTTGACATCAAGGGCAAAGGGTATGCTCCCCCTACGCTCATGCTCCTCCAGATCTGCAAATAACCAGAAATCCACCATGAAAGAGATAGAGACATATTGCAGCTATTTCCAAGATCTCCTTCTTCATAATGCCAACAATGCATTATGTGCTCCCCCTGAGCCTATACCACCAATAAGAAGATGTTCAGCAATAAGATGATGCATCAACAACCCCTAGCTTTTGCCTGAGGTATTCAAAAGTGTCCCTGGGCAACGGTTTGGGGAAAATATCAGCAACTTGTTCCTTAGAAGGAACATACTCCAACTTGACCTTCTGTTCAAGTACTTGTTCCCGGAGAAAATGGTACTTGATTGGTATGTGCTTGGTCTTTGAATGCATAACCGGATTCTTTGAGATGCTGATTGCACTTGTGTTGTCACATAAGATAGGGATTGGAGGTGTACAAGTGATTTGATAATCCTGCAAAGTCTGCATCATCCAAAGGAGTTGGGTGCAACAAGATGCAGCAGCAACATATTCCGCTTCAGCTGTAGACAAGGCAATTGAGCTCTGTTTCTTGCTGAACCAAGATACCAGTCTGGAACCCATAAAGAACGCACCACCACTTGTGCTTTTCCTGTCATCCACGCTTCCGGCCCAATCTGCATCTGTATAAGCATGAAGAGTGAGATCTGTATCTCTAGGATACCATAAGCCATAATTTTGAGTCCCTTGAAGATATTTGAAAATTCTCTTCACTGCCTGAAGATGAGTCTCCTTCGGATTTGCCTGAAATCTTCCAACTATTCCAACTGCATGCATGATGTCTGGTCGGGTACCTGTCAAATATAGTAAACTTCCAATCATAGATCTGTAGGTTGGTTGATGTACTGCTGCAGATTCATCATTTGCACTGAGACTACATCCTGTGACCATGGGTGTACATACTGGTTTTGCATCTTCCATGCCATATTTCTTCAAAATCTGCTTGAGATACTTGGTTTGAGATAAAAGGATTCCTCCTTCCTTTTGTTGGATTTGCAAACCAAGGAAGTATGTCAGTTCTCCTAGTAAGGACATTTCAAATTCTTTCTGCATGACCGAGGCAAAGCTTTGACTCATAGCTTCTTCATTGCTGCCAAAAATAATGTCATCTACATACACAACAAGTATTAGCAATTTGTCATTTTCAACTTTTATATACAGATTGCTATCTGCTGAACCTTTTGAAAAACCTTGTTGATGAAGATATTTGTCCAACTGGTAGTACCAAGCCCTTGGAGCTTGTTTGAGACCATAGAGAGCCTTTTTTAATCGGCATACAAGATTTGGATCATTTCCAAGAATGAACCCATCTGGCTGTTCAATGTATACTTCTTCATCCAAGTCTCCATTCAGAAAGGCTGATTTCACATCCATTTGAAATACTTTGAAGTTCTGAAAACTTGAGAGAGCAAGGAACATTCGGATGGCCTCAAGTCTTGCAACAGGAGCAAAAGTTTCTTCAAAGTCTATTCCTTCTTGCTGCGCATACCCTTTACAAACAAGTCTGGCTTTGTTTCTAATTACTTCTCCATTTTCATTCAATTTATTTTTGAAGACCCATTTTGTTCCAATAACATTCTTATCCTTTGGTCTAGGAACCAGCTCCCAAGTGTTGTTCTTTTCGATTTGCTCAAGCTCTTCATCCATTGCTTTCACCCAACATTCATCTTTGCATGCCTCTTTCACATTTTGTGGTTCAGTAGAGGAGAGTAATGCTAAATAGCTTGAAGCTTCTGTAACTGTTCTTCTAGTTTGTATACCTGCTTCTTTCTGTCCCATGATCTGAGATTCTGGATGGTCCTTTTAACATATCTGGATGGAGTCTTTTCTTCTATTCTTGTTTGTTCTTCTGCATTTTCGTGAGGTTCTTCTTGAGATTCTTCTTGAGGTTCTTCTTCTTCATCATTCTGTCTTTGAGGGTAGCTTTCATCTTCTTCGATGTCTTCTCGATGTATTTGCCTAGGAATATATCCCTTCTCATCAACCACTACATCAATGCTGTCAACAATTCTACCAAGTCTTTTATTGTAGCATTTGTATGCTTTGCTATGTGGAGAATAGCCAAGAAGAATGCCTTCATCTGCTCTAGGATCAAGTTTGCCAAGCTGCTCCTCAGTATTCTTGATATAGCATTTGCTCCCAAAGATTTTGAAGTGCTTTACCGAAGGAATTTTACCACTCCAGAGCTCATGAGGAGTTTGAGTGCTGTTCACCCGGACATTTGTCTTGTTGAGAATAATAACCGCAGCATGTGCAGCTTCACCCCAGAAAGTTGCGGGAGTTCCTGATTCATCAAGCATAGCACGAGCCATTTGTTGGATTGTTCTGTTCATTCTTTCAACAACTCCATTTTGCTGAGGAGTTCTAGCTGTAGAGAATTCTCTCCTTATCCCATGTTCATCACAGAAATCGAAAAATTCATTTGAAGTAAATTCCCCACCTCTGTCGGATCTGAGGCACTTAATTTTGTGACCTGATTCATTTTCAACCAAGGCTTTGAAGGATTTGAATTTTTCGAATGCTTCATCTTTGTGCTTCATAAGTCCTAACCAAACAAACCTGGGGAAATCGTCAATAAATAATATCAAGTATTCCTCTCCTCTAGGTGTTCTTTTCCTGAATGGTCCACATACATCTGTATGTACTAGCTCAAGAGGCATGCTAGCTGATCCTTCTTTCTCTGGAAAGTTAGTCCTGGTTTGTTTTCCAAACTGACATGATCTGCATATGGTGTTGTCAGGAATTTTGATATCTGGAAGATTGCGAACTGCCTGATATTTGCATGCTTTCCTTATTTGTGAGAAGCTTAGATGTCCTAACCTTCGATGCCATAACCAGTGCTCTTCATCCTTGCTTAGATAGCATTGTTGTTGTCCTTCTTCAAATATGTATAGATTATTTGGAGTTCTTTTCCCTTTGAGAACTATTTTACCTGTATCAAGATCACGAACAAGACATCCATTTGATCTGAATATAACCTCGGTTCTTTGATCACACATCTGGCTGACACTTAGTAGATTATGCTTCAATCCATCAACATACAAAACATTTCCAGCCTTAACATCTTCTTTTAAAGGAGCAATACCTTTTCCTTTTATAGTTGCAGGAGTATCATTTCCAAAAGAGACTTTCTTTCCCTTTTTTAAAATAGAATAAGACTCAAGTTTTTCTTTATCACCTGTCATATGCTTTGAACATCCACTGTCAATGTACCATAGATTTTCCTGTCCTTCTGCATAAAATGCTATCCCACATCTTTATGTTTGAGGTTCCTTTATTCTCCATGTTTTGGTGCCTGAGGCTTGTTCCTTTTTCCGCTCTTGTTCCTTTCTTTCCTGAAACCTGCTTCTGCATTCAAAATCTTCATGACCAAAATTATTGCAAATAGAACATTCAACTTCATTTTCAAGGGCCGAAAAGTTGTTATAGGTCCTTTTTGTAATCCCTGTCATACTTCTTTGTTTTTGAGCTTCCCTAGTCATGATTTTTTTATACGCAACACATTGAGCTGCTTTGTGACCAAAGTTATGGCAAGAAAAGCATTGTCCATTGAAGAAGCTTCTGCGGTTATTGAATCTACCAGCCAACTGATTGTAATTTCTATTTTCATCTATTCTTGAACCAAACTGGGAAGATTTTACCTCTGGCTGATTGTGGCTTTTGTTCACCCTTAAGCTGGATTGCCCTTGATAGTTTCTGTTTGAAGTTTGTCCCTGCTTTACTTGATGATCTTCATTGTGCTTTTGCTCATTTCTTCTTGCTGCATCAAGATAACTTTTTGAAGTGGATGCTTGAGAAGTTTCTCCATTATAGCCCAAACCTGTCTTATTTAGTGGAGACCGCTGCACACTGATAATCTCATCCAAAGTTTCAGATCCTTTGACAAACTTGAGATTAATAGCTTTTGTTTTCTCAATTTCTTTTCTAAGACCAACAATTTCACCTTCTAATTTTTCAAGATGTTTTTCCTTTTCATCAATTTGAAATTGTAGAGTATCAATGATCATGTTCTTTTCTTCTATACATCTCTTGAGTCTAGTAATTTCATCATAAAGGTTATCCACATCTACAGCATCCTCATAATCGTCATCTTCATATGCCATTAACAACCTATATTTATTACCTTGTTCATCTTCATCACTGTTTGATAAGCCATCACTATCTTCATGGGTGTAGTAGCTTTTCTTATTTGAACTTTGTTTCTTGTTCCATCTAGCTGGTTCCTTTCCTTTATCCTTATAAGGACATTTTGCAGCATAATGACCTACTCTTCCACAAGCAAAGCATTTGAAAGGTAGCTTACCTCTGAACCTTCCAGAACCCCTTTGAAGATTTCTGACAAAATTTGATTCTTCTTCCTCTTCTTCTGGAACATGGCTTGCTTCATAGTGATCTTCTCTGCCTGATGCCTTAAAAGCAGCCTCCCTTCTGTCTGATGGACCTCCCTTTCTCATTTCATAAGAAGTTAGAATTCCATGTAGCTGAGACATAGTGAGAACACGGAGATTTTCTTTTTCTTCTATTGCAGATACTTTAGTTTCAAACTTGGGGGATAATGATCTTAGAATCTTTTGAACTACTATAGACTCTTTTATTTCTTCACCCAAATTTTTCATACAATTAACAATCTCATCTACCCGAAGAAAATAATTAGCCACACTTTCATCATTATACATCTTGAGAGTCTCATATTGAATCCTGAGAGTTTGAAGTTTAGCTTGTTTTACCTGTTCATCTCCTTCATAGCTCGTGATCATTTTGTCCCATATTTCTTTTGCTGATTTGAAGTGCATTACCTTCATGAATTCTGTTTGAGATATACTTCCTAATAGAGTACTGACTGCTTTTGCATTTGTTTCATACTTCTTTTTCTCAGCTGGATCTGTAGGAGTAGCTGAAGGAAAAGCATAGCCTGTTTCTACAATGTCCCAAACTTCTATACCAAGAGATTGAAGATATGCAGTAACTCTTACCTTCCAATAATTGAAGTTTGTCCCATCAAAAACCGGTGGCCTGATTGATGCTTCTCTCTCGTAGTTGCTCATGATGAATGATCTACCTTCAAGCGATCAGGCTTTTCTGAAGGACCTGCTCTGATACCAATTGTTGGAAATAATACTGAGAGGGGGGGTGAATCAGTATTATCTAGCAATTTAACAAATCTTCCTTATTTGATCTTTTGAATTATTCTTGCATATCAGTACCATAAAATAATGAGCATGAACAAAGAAAATAGACAGTCACACCAAAGAACACAAGATGTAAGGTGGAAACCCAATGTGGGAGAAAACCACCTGCTGCAATATGTCTCTATCTTCTTTCAATTTAGAAATTCTTTTACAATGATTTTGTACCGGTGCAGTCCTTTACCAGTACGCAGGCTGCAACCTGCAGAGAGCTACAACTCTCTCTCGTTTTCCAGTTTCTCCTGGAAGGGAGCTACAACCCCCTACTTCTTTTCATACAAGGACCACTTTTCATAAATCCATAAGCATCAATTGATCATCAAGTGTAAGAGTATCACCCAATCAACTGTAGTAACCAGAACAATGATAAACAAAGATTTTAAGAGAAGGAAGCACCCTGCTCAACTGCCAACCTGAGTCCGGACTCACCCTGCTCAACTGCTAGCCTGAGTCCCTGGACTCACCCTGCTCAACTGCTGACCTGAGTCCTTGGACGCACCCTGTTCAACTGCTAGCCTGCGTCCCGGACGCATCCTGCTCAACTGCTAGCATGCGTCCCTCGCACTGGGTCTATTGAACTGCCTGCGTCCCGGCGCACCTGAACCCTTACTGCACCTGCGTCCGACGCACCTGAAATCTTCGCTCCTGCGTCTCGGACGCATCTGAACCCTTACTGCACCTGCGTCCTTCCGGGCAAAGAGAATTTCAAGACTTTAGAAATAACCTAGACAGTCAGATCACAGATCCGAGCAAGAGTCGAAGAGATCTCGGTCCATCAGATTCGCTTTGTTTAGATCTAGACCAGATCTTACCCTCATAAGATGTTCAACCAAAAACATGATTAATCCAAATGAACTCCTTTGCTTTATATAGGCAAGCTCCTCCCCAAAACATGGAACAATACCACGAGCCGACACCATAGAAACACAAAACCGTCGGCTAGATACCACACAAGAAACCCCCACGTGCTTTTCTCTGTCCTGAAATGTGTGCACTGAGTGGACGCACCCCCTGAACGGCTGGCCTGCGTCCCTGGACACGGGTTCTGCATGGTATACCTGCGGGGATGCACTTTCTGAACAGATTGCCTGCGTCCTTCTTAAAAATAGAGAGCTGATCATCAAGAATAGTGATCTACCACCTGAATGGGTTGCCATCAAGGACAACACCTGAATCATAATGCCAACAAGATCTACACACTGTTTAGGGGAACTTTTACACGCAACAAGGCAACCCTAATGCACATACATGAGGAAGCCTTAAGGGATCCTTAGCTGCATATCTAAGGAAGGGTTAAACATGCCCTAGATGCAGCCTATACATGGTTGAATGCAGGCCTAAACACAGTCACCTTAACACTATTCTAGGCCGCATTTGTGGAGGGTTTCATGTGCCCTTATACTATTGTGAGAAGGGATCTGAATGGTTCCTTATATGCAGTCTCATGAATGCCCTAGCCATAAGAAAAGAGAAGGTTACAACAGTTCATTAGTGGGACGATTTTTGAGGTCTACTATATCAAGGAGGACTATTATGATGTAGCGTGGAGGGAAACAACTCATTTGAGGACTATGGCCAGTACCATAATCAGTCCCTAAAAGGCAGCATTACAGCATGTTCAAGAGTTGAAATTTCTATAGACTAAATATTGCTACATTAATAATGATTGGACTCTATCTAGGATACGTTTTTTGGTATGTGCTAGGCCACAGGCCATATCACCATAGCAAGAGTTGTTATGGGCAGTGTATCAGGGTGTGCAGCACAAGTGTATCAAGGTGCAGTGCAAGGGGATGCAACATGATAGGCATAGTAAGGTATAGTTTGAATATGCAGCACAAGGAGGTGAAGCATGATGATATGGTGCAACATGATGATATGGTGCAGCATGAAGATGAAGAGAATAAATATGGGTACAACATGATGAGGTACAACTCAGCGGTGGTGTAGCATGGTGCAGCTCTGTGATGAGACATGGTATGATGGTGCAGCATGGAGCAGCACTGTGATAGGGTGATGGAATCACATGAGTCCATATTAGTTACCTCATGAGACATATTCTTAAAGAAGATATGTGTTTTTATCTTGTCAAGTCAAAGTGTTGACTTCCGATGTAATTTCATATCTCTCTCTCTCTCTCTACTGAACTATTGAAGAACATATAAGAAGAATTTATCAAGGGTTTCCCCACATTGGGGTTTTTCCCTGGCTAGTGCCACATCTTCTGTCCTTTTGTCTTGGCTTGTCTTCTGTGATTTATGTTTATGTTCTATCTGCAGTTGAATTTAATGCTGATGTGATTGCTAATGTGGAAGAGATATTGAGCCAACTGTGAAAATTGAAATAAAGTGCTCTAAGCATAGAACATACCTTAAATTACAGGATGGTCCATTGGGGATCATGACATATCTATTCTATAACACCTGAAATCTACTTTATGAGGCCCTAATCGATGTGAGTCAGATGGTGAATCGGATACCTGAATTCAAGAAGAGCATGAAGGTACAACTCTGAGATGTACCGAAGGAAAACCTTACAAGGGGACCATTTCCCTCATGTAGCAGGTCCGCAAGTTTAGAACATCATGAGGGGATTGATATTCATGAGTGGGAATCTCATGTATACAGGTGGAAGAAATCCCTCTATGGCTTGAAGTAAAACACCCCGGGCCGAACATGAGAGGATTGATAACTATCTGATGAAGCTGAGATTCACTAGAAGTGAAGCCGATCCAAACCACTGTTTGAAGGTTGTGGATGATAGACCCATCATACCAGCACCTTATGAGAAATGACCTATTTTTAATAGGTGCAGACCCTCTCACTTGCAGAAGTAAGAGGGAGTTGGATTCCAGATATGGAATGGTAAACTGCAAGCCCGTGACTACCTCGAGGATCTTAACTTTCAGAAGTTATATGGTGGTGATCCCAGACCAAATTTTAGAAATGCCTCTGAGTTTCATAAACTCATCTGCATTGATGTTCTTGGTGAACTTATGTCCGTATATATGCTTTGCAGTTAGCATGGTGAGCTCATATTTGGGATATGTCAAAGAGATATGCCTTGGTTTTCTGACTGGCTTAAGGTAAAGCTTTTATTTTTGCTATAATTGTAACATATTATCCCTCATTTAGGCACTAACATTGCTTAGAGGTACTTGTGTGTTTTTTGTTTCCCTGTTGCGTAAGAGGTTTTCACTTCAAAGGATTCTGTCTGTATTGGTGCTTGACATATCTAGGGTTAAGATAGATCTATGCACGATGATTCGAATTATGATACAAATAAATATCACTTTCTTATATATTCATCTCCATTTCTCTAAACCATGTTTGATATTTTCTTATTTCCTATTTTGGTTGGCTTTCTAGATTCTTCCCACATTTGTGCTTGTTTATTGCAATATATTGTTCAAATTTCTTACAAACAATATCATATTAATCGCCTTGGGCCTAGATCATATGAATTTAAAAGAGAATGAATTCATGGAAATATTTTAGTTATGTATTATATAAGTTGCGGATAAGAGCATACACAATGGAATAAAAGAAGAAAATTGGAAATATGATTAATAGAGGGAATGTCTTGAATTTTGGAAAATATCACCAGTAAGTATCTCCACTAAGGAGTATTACTAATAAAAATTCACACATTGTTACATAATAAAAATAAGGGTTAAGAATATTCATGATGGCTACTTGTAAAGAAAACAAATTAAATTATTTGGGACCATTCGCCAGGCCTAGATTCATTCTCTTAGGGCTTTCCCAAATATCTCTAGGAATCAACCAACTACTCCTACAAGCTATATAATTGATCCATAGACATCTATAATAATTAATTCCATTCATATTGTTGGGTATGTGTTATATTCTTTGTACCATTAACCTCATGCGTAGGTCATATATGTTAGGGGTAATGAGATCATACACAATTGAGATGCAACAAAAAATATTATCTGTCAAGATGCTAAAAAATCAGTTGGAAATGGTAAAATATGATGGTAAGTATAAGTCAACACTCTCAGAAAAGTTAATATCCCTTGCCACACAAAAAGAGAAACGTATCCACACAAAGGAACAGGTTCATGTAGTAGAACTTGAAATTTCCACCAGGTTGGGTTTGGATATTTTCATGATGCCAGTTGAGCCTATTTGATTGGTTTTCTTCCAACAATAAAGAAATATGGGTTGGAATCATATAATTAGTCATTGTTTTGCATCATGGATGTTTTATTTTCAGACCTATTCTTTTCTTATCTAAAACTCCACTAAGAAAAACTCAAATAATGCACATGTAGGAAAAGAGAAATCAAGAAAATGAAAGTTGACAACTCAGCCGATGTAGGAACTAATTCCTCCAATATGTGCTACGATTGTTAGTAAAAATGAAAGTGTGGAATATGAGAATGAAACATATACTATTTCTAAAACAACCTTGTGATATGCATGAAAGTTAGCTTCGACGTCCAATAAAGATATGGGAAAGAAAGCTGAAAATGAAAACTTGTATATATCTAGTTGGCTTCACTTACAATAATCAATAAACTGTATTAAAATTAGGATTTTGTTAGTTCTACCTACAAGTTTATATCCACTCTATTGTTTTTTAATATTGATCATCTCTATTAAGATTATTTTTCTATTTGAAATATTCAAGTTTTCCTTTTAACAAGAAGTCTTCTAAGAAATATTATACGCAATTTTTTACTTCCTTGAATTATCTATCACATGGTCAAACTATTTTTTTTTAAGTACAAGAAGCATTTTATGAAAATCAATGAAATTCATAGCTTCATTTGGCAAGGCCTTTGGGAAGCTTAAGATACCTAAAATATTGAATGTAAATTCAAGGTACATACAATATTGGCATTGACAATATTGTTGATGTTAAGGTATATATCAAATAAATCCTTTATACACTAGTAGAAAATGATGAAATTAGTGAGTAGGTGACTGAAAAAGTTAGTCACCATAGCTTTTCGAAGTGAAATATAACAAAGAATGAGCAATATTAAGTGATTAACTAAGAAAGAGTAGCATAAATGACTAATTTAGTCTTAGGTTAAAATATATGGCTAGATAATAAGTAATACAACTAAAAATAACTAACGTGAATGACTAATTTAGTCTAGTAACATAAATATGACTACTTAACAACTAATACAATAGTACAAATCAGTCATTTATGTTAGTCATTTTAATTATCTCACTTCAACAATCTAAACTTACAAGTGATAGTGGATTCAAAAGTTGTTATAGACTGGTTGAAAGGTTATACTTCGTTAAACACTTATTTACTGTATCAAGGGACTATTAGAGTTATGGAGTTGATTATTACATTCAAGGTTATACCCTTTGATCACATTCATAGGGAATTACATTAAAATATTGATAGAGTATCCAAAATTGGAGTGGGCTTGTAGTTGGGTCAAATACATTATGAATAATACCTACAAGGAGAAGTCTTGAGTAATTAGTATAGGAAAAATTTTCTTTAGTTGAAGACTTAAATTTTCATGCATATCTACATTTTTTATTATTAACATCATATCCATTGAAATTAGGATACTAGTTTTTAACTTGGATAGGATGTTATTTATCTAGTTTGAACATATATTATGAACATAGAAGTACTAGACTTTTATGAAAATATTTTGAATCCTATGGGGATTTTGATATTTTCCAAACATTAGGTGTTGAACATATTATATTATCATGTCATTCAAGTATAGAAAATTTAGTATATGCTAAATGCTTTAAATTACATCTTTACATTAATATTAATACAAAAATGATGTCTTCTTCTTATTGGAAAAACAATTTATGGAATTTCCCACCGCCTAAGTTATTAGACATCATTAATATAGGAATACATGCAACTACAAGAATATTTTCTTAGTTGCTAAATATGGTTTGGTTTCATAACAATGATGATTATTATTTGTCTTCTTGGTACCATATGTCACTGTTGGGATTCCATGATGGCTCTATGATGGTTGGGATTCCTCTTAATAGGCATGTGGACCCCTAGGTTTGCACACAACTTGTTGAATGTGAATATGGGGTTTGGAACTTGGTCGACACAATGTTGTCTATGTTCTATGAAGGGTTGTTGTGGTTTCAAGACATTACCTTGAATCCTACAAGAAAATTGTGCCACCCCTTAAACCCTATGTTAAACACTCAATGATTTGTGTACAAAAGAAAATTTCATCAAATTTAAATATATATTTATAATTTATACAAAACCATGCATCAAATACATGAAATTATGATAAAATTATGCAAAAAATCCATGTATGATTTTCCTCATAAAGACTTCAAATACATATAACTAGCCTAGATCCATCATAACCCCAGATCTATCAAGTGTAAAGAGAGATCCAATCTCTCGAGGTGAAAACCTTTTTTTAGTGCAAAACACGAGGAAAGGTGTGCACCCTAAGACATTTGATCCCTCTCAGTGCTTAATAGATCTGGGGTTAAGATGGATCTAGGTAGGTTATATAATACTCTATAATATCTATTTTTGTATTTATGTGTCTCTTTCATATTCAATCTCTCTAATTCACCTCCAAACATGCACACAATCTCGTCATATATATCTATCTCTCTCCACATCCCTCTTCCTCTCTGCCTCTCTCTCTCTCTCTCTCTCTCTTCCCTCCCACTCTCCTCTCTCTCCACTATTCTCCCCTTATATAATTCTTCTTCCTTCCCTCTCTCTCCCCTCCTCCAACTCCATCTTTCTCTCTTTCTCTCTCTTGATTCCTCTCTCCCCATTTCTCTCCCACCTCCCTTTATATCTCCCTCCCATCTCTCTCTCCCTCTCTCTCTCTCTCTCCAACTCTATCACTATCTCCCTTTCTATGATGCTCTTGACCTACGAGAAGATGCCAGAATACCAAATATGCGAAGAAATACAACCCAGAACACATAACAGATGAGAAATAACAGCACGTATTTCTTTATCTAGAAAGGAAAGAAATGTTCACTTGCCTCTTCGAGGGGGAAACCTCCAATAGAGCAGGGCTCGATTACAAAATAAGACATGATGCTTCCAAATAGGGAGTCTCTATCCTTTATATAGGATTTGTACATGCAATACCATGGGTCAGTACCATGGTTCTTATTAATACCATCTATATAATACCATTTCCCATTTGCAACTAACTATGGTCCCTTCTTTAAATGCAGGTCAACCACTTACAATTATTAATATGGGCTTTAGTGACTCTTTAACTAACTATAACTATGACTAGACCCTATTACATAAATAAGGGGGTTAGGGTTGCACCCTAACATGCCCTTCCCCATAAAAACATCCTTGTCCTCAAGGGTGAAGCTGCGGAAACTACTATAGAACAATGGCTGGTTCCCAGGTCACATCTTCTTAATAGGTGTCTTTCCACTTGACGAGGACTTCCTTGATCGTGTGGCCGCGCAGGTGCCATTCTCACGTGTCAAGAACATGTTCAAGATGGAGCTAGATTGAACCTTCTTCATCCAATTCCAGTGGACTGGTTTGAATTCTGCAATTGTTCCCAACCACTTTCTTGAGGCATGAGACATGGAATATGGGATGGATTTTTGTAGTGGGTGGCAAGGCTAGCTTATAGGCTACTTCTTCGATGCACTGAAGTATTTAATATGGTCCGTAGAATTTTGGAGATAATTTCTGACAACCCTTGTCTTTGAGTGATGTTTGCTTATATGGTTGCAGCCTCAAGAATACCTGATCCCCTTCTTGAAATGTTCGCTCTGAACGATGTTGGTCTGCCTATTGCTTCATGCGATTTTGAGCTTGATGGAGATTATCTTTGAGGTGGGCAAGCATGTTTGCACGATCCTATGAGAGTTGATCCACTACTGGTACCTTAGAGCATCCTGGGATATAAGAAGTAGGTGAAGGGGAGAGTTGACCATAAACTGCTTCATATGGAGTCATCTTGGTGGTGGCATGATAGTTAGTATTATGCCACCATTCGGCTAGAGATAACCACTGTACCCATAGATGTTTCTCTTCTAAAGTGAAACACCTGAGGTAGGTCTCCAGACATTTGTTGATTGCTTCAATTTGACCATCAGTTTTGGGATGATAGGAAGTAATGAGTTGTAGTTGGGTACCTTGTAGCTTGAAGAGTTCCTGCCAAAAGTTACTAGTGAAGATCGGGTCACGATCAGACACAATGGAAGTGGGCATGCCATGCAATTTGAAGATCTGGTCCATGAAAGATTGAGCCACCAAAGTGGGTGTAAAAGGGTGGGGTAGGGCCCAAAAATGAGCATACTTAGAAAGTTTGTCCACAACCACCATGATGACTGACTTGTTGGTTGACTTCGGAAGGCCAGTAATGAAATCCATAGAAACATCCGTCCCAATTGAGGCAGGGATTGGCAATGGCTGTAAAGTGCCTGGGGATTTGACTATTTCTCCTTTGTGGCACTGACACACATCACATTCATCTACAAAATTAAGAATGTCCTTTTTCATTCCTGTCCAAAAGAATGAACACCAAGTGCGAGCATAAGTCTTCTGAAAGCTTGAATGGCCTGCAATGGGAGATGAGTGCAACTCTGCCAAAATGTGACTTTTGAGGGTGGATATTGGTGTTATCACTACTTTGTCCTTGTAGCTAGGAATCTCATCCTGCCAAGAGTAGACCGCTATGGAATTTGGATCTGCTTGCAATTTAGTAATGAGTTGGGAGAGTGAAGGATGTGAAAACTATTCCTTGTGAGCCTCTTCAATCCACTATGGAATGGGAAGAGATATTGCTAGCAGGGTGCTTTCCTCCTCAAATTGGTGTGATAAAGCATCCATTATGACATTTTCTCACCCTTTCTTGTCAATTATCTCATAATCATATCCGAAAATTTTGGCTAGCCATTTATTTTGTTGTGGCGAGGATAGGGGTTGTTGGCTACTGAAGGCCAAGGGTCAACCTTCCTGGATTAAGACAGCCCCAATACCCATACCTGAAGCATCACTTTCAATCACAAAAGATTTGGTGAAGTCGGGTAGTGCCAATAAGGGAGTGGAATACATGCCATGTTTGAGAGTTATAAATTCCTGTTCCGCTTCATCATTCCATAGGAATGAATTTTTCTTGAGAAGGTGAGGGAGGGGTCTAGCAATGCGACCATAATTGCGGGAAAATTTGCGATAGTAGCCGGTGAGACCCAAAAATCCTCTCAAACTCTTCAAGGTCTTTGGTTGGGGCCAATCCTACATTGCCTGGATCCTTTTGGGATCCACCCTGACACCTTCACACCCCAAAATGTGGCCCAAATACGCGATTGATTTCATGCCAAAAGAGCACTTGGACAATTTGAAAAATAATTTATGATTCTGGAGTAGTTGCAAGAGCAGGTCTACATGTTCATGATGTTTTTCCTAGGTGAGGTTGTAGATGAGGATGTCATCAAAGAAAACAAGGACAAATTTTTGTGAGATATGGTTTGAGCAGGTGATTCATGAGGCTCTGAAAAGTGTATGGGGCATTACAGAGACCAAATGGAATTACCAAGAATTCATAATGGCCTTCATGAGTTCATAAATTAGTCTTTGGAATGTCTACTTCTTTCATCCAAATTTTGTGATAGCCCGAGTGAAGGTCTAGGTTAGTAAAGAATTGAGCCCCATTTAGTTCATCCAGAAAATCATCAACAACTGGGATGGGAAATTTATCTTTGACCGTCAGCTTGTTGAGGGCCCTGAAGTCTGGACACAAACACCATTCCCCATCTTTCTTGAGCACCATGACCACAGGCGGTCAATAAGGACTAATGCTAGGATGAATGACACCGGCTCCTAGGAGATCCCTGATGATTTTTCCAATTTCATTATTTTGGGCGAAAGGGTATCTATATGGGTGCACATTTGGTGGTCATCCCCATGGGACAAGGTAATGCTATGATCATGCTCCCCTCTTGAGGGTGGAAGCTCATGAGGTTTTTCAAAGACCTGCAGATGGTTGTTTAAGACTTGTTGCATCTCAGAATGAATATGAAGAGAAGTGGGCTCGAAGGCCTGGATGGCATTAAATTGGGTGATAACTCCATGGTGGCCCTTTTTTAACAACTTTTCCATCCGATGCGAGCTGATGATAGAAGGAGCACCTACCTGGAGTCCGCAGAGGGTATGCATGTGGTCATTTTGCTTAAAGCTCATATATAACTCCTGGAAATCCATTGTGATTGGGCTAAGTGTGCAGAGCCATTCAACCCGCAAGACAATGTAACACCCACCCATGTTGATGGCAAACATGTGGATCTTTAGGTGGTAATCTCCCATCTGAAGTTTGACATTTTCACAATGGCTGTCACATTTCATTATCCCCCCATCAGCAATCTGGACCTGGAAATTAGAGACTGCTCTGAAAAAACAATGCACTGCTTTTGCGACTCTTTGATGGATAAAGTTATGCGTGCTACCACTATCAATCAAGACTACTACAGGGTGATGTTTAACAAAACCTCTGATTTTGAGAGTTTGGGGAGAAGAAATGCCTGCCAAAGCATGGAGCGATATAACTGGTTCTTTTGGTGTAGCCGGGAGCTCATTGTCCTACTGGTTGTCCTCATCTTCCTCCTCTGGTCCCTCACAGGGTGGGGCTTCCTCAGTAGCATCAATTTGAAAGAATTTTGGTTCCTTGCATTTATGCCCTGGGGAGTATTTTTCATCACAGTAGTAACACAATCCTTGCTTTCTTCTTTCCGTCATTTCTGTTGGTGACACCCTTTGAACCTTAAGTGTTTGGGTAGTTCTTGAAGCCTGAGTGGGGCGTCCCTTGGCTATGAAATTTGGATGAGGTGACTGGGCTGCTAACATGCATTCCACTTCACAAGCCATCGTGCAAGCTACTAGCCATGTGGCTGGGTGTTGCATCCTTATCTGGGCTTGTATGGCGTCTTTGAGACCACTGATAAAACATTCCAAGTAAAATTCATCTGTCAGACCTGCTGTGCAGAATGCTAATGCTTCAAAGGTTGTAATATAGTCTTGTACTGTGCCTATTTGTCTCATCCTAGTAAGATGACCCAAAAAATTAGATTCATGTTCAAAGCGATTAGAAAGGGATTTTGAGAATATCTGCCAAGTAATTGGCCTTGCATAGAATTTTTGATGCCACTGCCACCATTGCCAGCTTTCTTGGTCCAGGTAAAGGCTTCCCACACATAGCTTAGTTTCATCATCTCTGATGTGATTCAATGTGAATTATTTGTCCATTTTTGATAGCCATATGGCTGGATGAGAGCCATCAAAAATGTGCATGTCCAGCTTGGGTGGTCGAGGGTGAGAATGTTGGCGGTTTCCATGGAAGTGAAGAGAATGGCTAGATTCACCCTCATGGTCTTCATTAAAAGCATATGCCTCCGCTTGTAACATTGACTTGCCCTTTGTGACTGTGTCATTTAATGACTGAATCTTCCTCGTTAACTCCTGCAACGTTTTTTCAAGGGTGTCCATCTTCTCATTGGCCATAGCTTGAGCTATGGTTTCTACCATGCATAGATCCAGTTCACTTGTCATCATTGTGAGAAAATTTGGGACCACCTGAAAATTTGAAGCTGACAAGTGAATGGTACCACCTTCCTCAGCCCATCGTTCTGATTCTTATGGGCTAAGTCTCCTATAAGCATCCCGAGAGGGCCTCGGAATTTTTTTTTTGTTTTTTACTCCGAAAGGAGTTTTACTCCTTGCTTAGGAATACTACAGTAGCTAGTTCTCATAAAAGTTAATCGTGACCAATGCCCTGTGACAATCACACCAAGGTATAGGAGCCATAACCCTTCCTGCACAAATAGTCAGATCTGTCTGTTAAACCCTCAACTGCATAGTGTGAGTAGAATGTGGCAGCGACTAAAACCCCGCTGCTAGATGTGAATGGCGGATCTGATTATTGCGGCTGTGATAGAACCCAACTTGCTAGATCTGATCTGGCAAAGAAGATGATGGACGATCCGTAGAGAGACAAGGGAACTATGGTCTCAAGGAGTGTCAGGTGCTATAGATCGCAATATACATAAGGGTCCAACAGTAGTATTCGACCCAATATTTCAGGGCACTAACTAAGGAGGATCAACCATACCCTTAGCTGTACTACCCAACTACCCTATCGTACGTGCGAATAATCTCCCTGAGTGTTGTTCTCGGTGTACTGTAGCAGCAAGATGGCTGACGATTTATCTACGACAATGTTTCAGGTGAGCCTAAGGGGCTTCCGATATACCCAGAGGGTACATGGAAGACAGTCCATGCGTGGTTCTGCCTAATGTGCTACTACTCGAAGGGGTACCCACAGGGGTTACAATGGAGTCAAACAAGCGTGACCACCTCTTGTATTTACTGCATGCATGCCTCCCCAAATCCGCAGGTTTATGCACTCAATGACAGATCGCGTGGTTTAAAGACGCCAGAACACGTCTCTAGCCAAAAACATTTCTGCTAAAAATGGAGATCCCACCGGCCCTAGAAAGTGCTCTGAAACCACTTGTTATGCTCTTGACCTATGAGAAGATGCCAGAATACCAAATATGCAAAGAAATACAACCCAGAACATAGAACAGATGAGAAATAACAACATGTATTTTATTATTCAAAAAGGAAAGCAATGTTCACTTGCCTCTTCGAGGGGGCAACCTCTAATAGAGCAGAGCTTGATTACAAAATATGACACAACGCTCGTCAATGGGCAGTCTCTATCCTTTATATAGGATTTGTACATGAAATACCATGGGTCAGTACCATGGTTCTTATTAATACCATTTATATAATACCATGGCCCGTTTGCAACTAACTATGGTCCCTTCCTTAAATGCGGGTCAACCACTTACAATTATTAATATGGGCTTTATTGACTCTTTAACTAACTATAACTATGACTCGACCCTATTACATAAATAAGGGGGTTAAGGTTGGACCCTAACACTTTCTCTTCCCTTCTATCTCTCTCCCCTCCATCTATGTGTCTCCCCCTTGATCTCTTCCCCTTCTCTCCCTATCTCTCTCTCTCTCTCTCTCTCTCTCTCTCTCTCTTTCTTTTCCCTCTAGATTTGTCACTATCTCCCTCTCTCTCCCCTTCCCTCCTTTCCCCTTCACTTTTCCTTTTGTCATCCCTTGGATGCTTAGTTCAGATGGATCTATGTTTGTGCTTACTAACACTATTTATATTATATATATTTCACATCTTTAAATATAAAAGTATTCTCATTTTTAATTTTATTAAAACCTTAACTTAATTTCTATGGGAATATTTTTAATACTAGTGAGGATAAAGAGTTTAGATATATACCAAAAGTAATTATAATGTTTTTCCTTTTAGCTTCAATTTAAAAAATGTTATAAAATTAAATTAAAATAAATTATTTTTATTGTGAAATATGTTATGGTTTTCGGGCATGTGGTATTGATAAGCCATGGTATTGGCCCACGGTATTGTAACAAAGCATATTCACAAGTTAATAATATCCATGGTAAACTGGGGGTGAATATTGATGTCTAAGAATCTTGTCATATTGTTAAAATATATTTTGATTGTGAAATAAGTTATGATTTTTTGGCATGTGGTATTGATAAGCCTTGGTATTAGCCCTGTTCTATTATAACAAAGTCTATTCGCAAGTGCATAATATCAATGGAAACATGAGGGTGAATTTCCATGATTAAGAATCTTGTCATATTGTTATAAAACATATTGATTGTGAAATAAGTTATGATTTTTTCGCATGTGGTATTGATAAGCTTAAGTGATAGCTTTTGCTCATGGTATTGTAAGAAAGCCTACTATAATAACCATGGTAAAGTGGGGGTGAATATCCATGGTTAATAATATTTTCATATTGTTTTAAAATATTTTGATTGTGAAATAAGTTATATTTTTTTGGTTTGTGGTATTGATAAGCCATGGTATTAGCCCATGGTATTGAAATAGAGCCTAGTTCTTACAGGTTAATGATATCCATGGTAATGTGGGGGTAAATATCCATGGTTAAGAATCATGTGATATTATTATAAAATATTTTGGTTGTGAAATAAGTTATGGTTTTTGGGCATGTGGTTTTGATAATCCATGGTATTAGACCATCGTATAGTAAAAGCCTATTCACAAGTTAATAAGAAAATCAAAATATAACAAATTGACTTTTTATTATTTTTATTATTGTAATTTTTTATTATTAATTAACCCAACATTTAAATGTTTATATCCATCCTCGATATCACTTTAATTTTTTTTCTATTTTTTAATTAAGTTGATATTTAAAATTGTTTGCATACTTACATTAAACCTACACATGTACTCTATACTAGGCATTTCTATTATTAAAAAAATAATACATTAAATAATTACCATCAAATATAATGTCTTACTTCTTTAGTAATTAGTCCCAAACAAGTGCAAATTATGTAATCGAACCTCTTTGGAATGATGACTTCAAAGGGAAAGACTTTTTCATTATTAACATTAAAATAATACATTAAAGAATTACCATCAAATTTAATCTCTAACTTCTTTAGTAATTAGTCCCAAAGAAGTCCAACTTATGTAATCGAACCTCTTTGGAATGATGACTTCAAAGGGAAACCAATGAAAAAATTTAACACGGTGGAATTGATATCCAACCATAGCCATCAAATTTGAATACAAACCACATAACAATTGAAATTAGTTTACCAATAAAAAATGGCATTGTCTACCAAGGAATTGACTATCCAACCATAGCCATAAAATTTGAATATAAACCACATAACAATTTAAATTAGTTTGCCAATAAAAAATGACACCGTCTACCAAGACCCCAGCCAGGATGGCCAAAAATTTGCAGGGATGGCAAAAAATTGGCCTAGATCTTCCAAAAAATTTCCAATAAAATTGTGTGATTTATATTTTTACTGGGCAAATTCTAAAACCCTACGTTACCTAAATTATTGAAATTGACTTGGATCTTGCAATTTCTTTTTCGAGTAAAATTGTTTGAATTATATTTTTACCGGAAAATTCTAAAACCCTATGTTACCTATATTCTTGAAAATACCAAAATTGGTCTAGATCTTGTAGTTTCTTTTTCTAGTAAAATTGTTTGAATTATATCTTTACGGGGGAAGTTCTAAAACCCTATGTTACTATATTCTTGAAAATCCATAACAATAAGCTAGATTTACAAAGTATTATGCAAGAACCTTAGGAAGGGTATATTATTCATAAAGTTATATGTAAAACTATGAATAATTTGAAAAACCAGTTTACATTTTCAACTACCAGAAATATACAAATCGTTACAAAAGAGTCGAGAAGGTCGAGCAATACTTGGGGAGGATTGGCATGAAGAAGAAATTGCTCTCCTCGAAGACATAGTACTCCAATATTTGTGCTTTGAGCACTTCGAGAATTGGTTTATCATTACCTTCATCATTCGCGAATGGCTACCAAAGGTTTTATGGACAAGAATGTTCTATTCAGAAAGCTCCAGGTCAAACCCGAAAACAAGGTTCTATTCATATTTCCTGAAGCTTTTTCTCTTCAAATTATTTATGGTTAATTTATTTCTTTATTGGGAACAAAATATTTTGGCCAAAGCAAGAAACGTTTCATTGTGGGTGCATTGTTTTTTATCTTTCACAACAAAATTTAATGTGATTTGGGTAATTTGAGACTAGATCTATATAGGTATTTATGATTTCCTGTAGATATCATCTGATCTGATGTGATTTTTATTCATGGAAGATATGCTTTCACTTCAATGGGGTGCTTGTCCATTTCGTGGTTCCTTCTTGTATTTTTTGTTTTTGTAAGAAAAATAATTAAAAGTAAAGTAATATATTCCTTTTTGAGGATTTTGTTTAGCGTGAGTGCCACTATCTCCTTGTAATGAATATTGAATGATACATTGGAAATTTATCTGTTAAAAATGCTTAGCATGGCATATGGATTTTTGAGGATTTTGTTTAGCATGAATGCCACTATCTCCTTGTAATGCATATTGAATGATACATTGCAAATTGCTCTATTAGAAATGCACATTAGTGAATATGGTGTTCTGATATTTAGCATAGCACAATAGTGTTTAGCATAGGAGTACTTACATGACATATCTGTCCATACACTAGAATGAACTACATGAGAGATATGCCTTGGTCTTATCATTAGCATAAGGTAAAGCTTTTATTTTTTGCTATAATTGTAATATATTATCCCACATTTAGGAGCTAACATTGCTTAGAGGTACTTATGTATTTTGTGTTTCCCTATTTTCTTTGTGATATCATTTTAATTGCAATCTAACTTAAAATAAAAATTTAAGTGACATATATTTCCACGAGGATTTTGATATGTATTAATGACATTATCTCCTTGTAATATATATTGGATGATACATTGTAAATTGCTTTGTTGAAGTGCATATTAGTGAATGACATTATCTCCTTGTAATATATATAATATATATTGGATCATACATTGTAAATTGCTTTGTTGAAGTGCATATTAGTGAAGGATTCATTCTGATATTTAGCTTAAAACAATAGTAATTAACATTGGATAGCCATGATATATATGTTGATACAATTAATAGAGATTAATAAACACAACATTGCATCATTTATGAGGGTGTACATTGGGATAACAAAATTGGATGAGGTGTTTTTGAACATCTCATGGTGTATATCCCTACATGTAAACTCATCAAATGCTACAGTGCTAGGTGCATATTCATTGTCTACAATCAAATAGGTGAGTGCCCTATTTCATGTAAAAGTTTGTATATGGTAGGAGATATGCTAGATTTGAGTTATGATGCTTATGTTTTGTAAGTGGTTATTGCATTTTTTAGTTGGAGACAACAATATTGTATACCACTAATCAACATGGAAAAATACCCTGTAATATTGAATTTTGCTGCCAGTGATGTACTATTTTACAAAAAAATACTGAATTTTACTGGATCAATGGGGGAACCATGAGAATCTATTTCGGCTGATTCCACCAAGAGCTTGCACCTAGGAATTTTACCCAGTGCCATCCCTTCCAAATTTGTGCCATTCATGAGCGGAAAAGCACATTCAAAATGGAATCCCGGTGGAAAAATTAATTGCTTATTGACATAAACATGTAACTAATACTTCATTTCCAAGTAGAGAGAGATTATGAATGAACCTATCCTAGAAATTTGGTGCATGTAGTGGTAGGAAAGGCATTGTAGACCAGAGCTATGAAGGTGCCTATTCAAATGCATGACTATTTTTGGTAATGTGAATTCATGGATGGGATATGAAAATGGTTACAATTAATGAAGAACATGGGATGCGCATGTGATTGGCTGATTAAGGCCACTCTAGATTATTTTTGTTGTGTTTTGACATAAATTTAACTCTTTTTCTTTGTCACCTTTAGTTTTCTTCAATATCTCCTAAACTATTTTAGGACTATTGTCTCTAAAATCCTTTTGCATCACTTGTTTGTCTTATGGTTGGGCTAGAATGACATGGCTTAAAATATCAACAACTTCTCCTACTAAAAACTTTCTTAATGATTTGTCTATCTTGAGTTTCTTTCTCTAGATTCTATGATATGAGACTTGTAATGAAACCATTAGAGAATATCCTCTCTTTTCAGTTTTTCAACTAAATATATTGACATTTGAGATTGTATTTAGAGGTGCATCTCCAGTATGCCAAAAACCATAAATATATAAAGTTGATGTATTATCAATAAAATATAAACTAATGTAGATTCCTATTAATCGTGTATCTATCATGTGTTGAGATTCAAGGTGCAAACATTTTTTAGAGTGAAAAAACTTAAGAAAAGGTTCTCACTTCAAAGGATTTTGTCTATCTTGGTTCTTGACAGGTCTAGGGTTAAGATAGATCTATGTAGGGTGATTTGAATTATGATACAAAAAATATCACATTTTGATATATTCATCTCCATCTCTCTCAACCATGTTTGAAATTTTTCTTACTTCCCATTTTGGTTGGCTTGCTAGATTATGACCACATTTGTTCTTGTTTATTGCAATATACTGTTCATATTTATTGCAAACAATAACATATTAGTCCCCTTGGGCCTAGAGAATACGAATTTACAAGAGAATGAATTCACGGAAATCTTTTAGTTATGTAATATAGCTGTTGATGGGAGCATACACAATGGAATAAAAGAAGAAAAATGGAAATGTAATGAATAGAAGGAATCTGTTGAATGTTGGAAAATATCACTAGTAAGTATCTCCACTAAGAAGAATTACTAATCAAAATTCACACCTTGTTAAATAATAAAAATAAGGGTTAAGTGCTTTCATCATGGCTACTTGTAAAGAAAAAAAATTAAACTAGTGGGTCCAATTTTGGACCATTGACGAGTGCTAGCTTCATTCTCTTAGGGCCTTTTCAAAGATCTCTAGCCAACAACCAACTCCTCCTATAAGTTTTAGCACTGTTCCATAGACATCTATAGTCATTAATTCCCTTCATATACTTGGGTATGTGTTATATTATTTGTACCAGTAGCCTCATGCATAGGTCATATATGTTAGGGGCAAACAGATCATAAACAATTGAGATGAGAAAAAAAGGATTATATGTCAAGATGCTAAAAAATAAGTTGGAAACGGTAAAATCTTATGGTAAGTATAAGTCATCACTCTCAAAAAATTTAATTTCCCTTGCCACACAAAAAGTGACATTTATCCACACAAAGGAACAAGTTCATGTAGAAGAACCTCAAATGTCCACCAGGTTTGTTTTGGATAACTTTAATGATGTCAACTGAGCGTAGTTGACTAGTTTTCTTCCAACAATAAACAAATATGGGTTGGCTTCATATAATAAGTCATTTTTTTGCATGATGAAATTTTTCTTTTCAGACCTATTTTTTTCTTATCTAACACTCCACTAACGAAAATTCAAATAATTCACATGCAGGAAAACAAAAATAGAGAAAATGAATGTTGACAACTCAGCTGATGTAGCAACTAATTCCTCCAATACCTGGTGCGATTGTTCATGGAAAAGAACATGTGAAATATGAGAATTCATCATATACTCTTCCTAAAATAGCCTTGCGAGATGCCTGCAAGTTCACTTCCACGTCCAATAAAGATATGGCAAAGAAATATGAAAACAAAAACTTGTATGTATCTAGTTGGATTCACTTAAAATAATCAATCAACTGTACTACATTTAGGATTTTACTAGTTTTACTTGCAGTTTTATATCCACTCTATTGTTTTGTAATATTGACCATCTCTATTAAGATTCTTTTTCTATCAAAAACATGCAAGTTTTCCTTTTAACATGAAGCCTTCTAAGAAATATTGTACACAAATTTTTTATTTGCTTTAATTATCTATCCCATGGTCAAACTATATTTTTTTCATTACATGAAGCATTTTATGAAAATCAATGAAATTCACAGCTTCATTTGGCAAGACCTTTGGGAAGCTTCTGAAACCTAAAATATTGAAGGTGAATTATGTTTTGAGGATAGGAGAAAGCATCATGGATAGAGAAAATAATTTGGAAGATGAGTTCTCCAGGTAGTATTGATCTTTGAATAAGATCACTAGTTGCAATGGATTTCCAATATAATTTATAGTTTTTTATCAAGCTTTAGAAAAAATATTGTCCTTTCTTGATTGATTATTAATTGATGGATTTCTTATTTCTACTTGTTTCTCTTTCTTGAACTTTTTTTGCTAACTAGTTTGAACTAATTTAGGATCAAAAATTGGTGGTATTGTTGTAGTAGGTGAAATTCTTGTTTGTATTGAATCAAGTATTTGTTGTAAAAGATCAATCGATGTGTTATAGCTTGGAAATTACAAGTATGGTAAACATGGGAAAACTATTGGTTCTTTTCATGTAAATATACAAAATAGATCAAAACTACTCTTATTTTATCTTTTCATTATAATGATCATTGATGTTTTGAGTTTGAGTGATTGAGGATGGCCACAAGTGTTCCCTCAAATTGGAATTTTGGTGTTGGAATTCAGTGTGGATTTTCCATTCAAGAATCATATAGCAACTGGAATCTAAAAGTTACATTCCAAAATAATCCTATTTGGGGGATTACTAGTGGTGATTGCTACATATTTTTGATGTTGGAAATTTGCTCCAAATCATAGCTAATATATTGTACCATAGGTCAGGAACACAATGGGAAGGGAATTTTCTTTGAAATTTATCCACTTATATTGTAGTGATCCATAAATATAAGAAAAACATTAATAATTTGATATAGACTAGTTGTCTTATTCATATGTGACAATGGACCCAAATAATAGTTCTTATCTGAAGAAATGCTCATCAGACTTGGCCATTCTTAACATTGTCGACCTCCAGCCTTGGCCTATTCACTTAGCCTTCTACATTATCTAGTTATATACATGTATATGAGGCTATCCTATTATTATATCCTTTTTACTTATTTTATTCTAGACTTAGCATTGGAATTTTCTAGGAGTTTTGTTTGCACTCCTACACTGTGTAAGTAATCTACATGTTGATATTTTTAGCATGTAAATTAGTTTGCATGATTTATCCCTAACATTCCTTGAAGTTTGAATAGTAATTTTACTAAGGTGTTATTTTCTATGGTGGTGTTTTATTTTCTCTGTTTATACAGGTCATCTGGCCACATAATGGCCACTATTTCCCAGCTGAAGAAAAGTTGCTCGAGTTTCTTGCTTTTATGGGGAAAATGGAATTGACAATATTGTTGATGTTAAGGTATATATCATATAAATCCTTTATAGTATGCTTTATTTTATATTCCAGCGTTAAGTATCTTTTATGTCTTATACTTTGCATTGTATCCTCTTTGTTTTTCAGGGAACTCGGAATTGACGGTAAGAAGTAGGAATTGAGGAAAGTGGAGAACAATAAAATTGGAGTGACAAAATGAAATTAAAGAGAGATAGAAGAGAACTGTTCTAGTGGTACTTGTAGAGCCAATATCCCACATAAGACACATACAAAGATTGACGGTCATGTCCTCATTGTTGGAGAATTCACATGTAATGCCTTAACAACACAGTGATAAAGTTTTGAAGTGCTGAAACATATTTCATGTGTAGATTTTATTCCAACCAATATTAAGTTGGAAACTCATATTGTAATACTTGACATTTTATATAATATAATTTTCGTCGTCGAAATTATTTATAGTTGCACTTGATATTATTTAGTATTTTAATTAACATTTATAACTTTGTGTTTTCATATTAGATGAACATGTACATTGTATGGAATTTTTTTTTAATTTAGTTACAAAATCATACTAATTAATTTATTTTGATTAATAATAAACACATAAATTCAATCTAAAACTACTAAATTAATAGTTTATTTAGATTAATGATGATCACAAATAAAATGAATGTTATGCACCAACTCACAAAAACATAGAAAAGATAGATCAACGACTTCAAAATCAGCCTCTTTGAGGGGGAAACCTCCTTTACATTACGCAAATGAACAATTCTTGGATGATACAAATGAATAAACCTAATTTCTATATATAGGAGTCTAAGGGGTCACAATATAATCAAAGCCGACATAACAATAATGATATAAGGGCACAACAATAACAATAGTGGGCTTCTATGGGGCACACTAACAACAATATGGGAACAATAGGGGAAAAATAATAACAATAAGGGCTACAATGAAAATACAAATGGGAGAATCACTAGTATTATAGGGACCTAACATGCCCCTCTCCTGCAAAAACATGTTGTCCTCAACGCTTGAGTAGTTTTGGATGCTTATGTATAAAATTATCATCCTCCCATGTGGAATCTTTAGTGGATAAGTTCTTCCACTTGATGAGATACTCCGAAATTGATCAATTTTGTAGCTGTCGAGTTCTTGTTTCTGTGATTGCTTCAGGTTCTAATATGATTTTTCCTTCCTCGTCAAGTTCTGGAAATATTGTTTGGATTGGGAGCTTGTCACCTATAACCTTCTTTAAACATGAAACATGGAAATATGAGTGCACTCGAGAAGCTACAGGAAGCTCCAATCTGTATGCCATAGTACCAATCTTTTGCAGCACCTTATATGGACCATAATACATTGGTGATAATTTATTATCCTTCTTAGCTTACTTGAGGGACATTTGTTTATATGGTTGTAGCCGTAGGAATACCTAGTCACCTACATCAAAACTTCTTTCACTTCGATGTTGATCTGCTTGTTGTTTCATTCTATTTTGCGCCAAAGTGAGGTTATCCTTTAGGAGTTGGAGAACTTGTTGTTGATGCTCGATGTGATCTTCCACTTCTTGAATATTAGAATCTTCTCTTAAATATGATGTGATGGATGGTGGATGATATCCATAAAGTGCCATAAATTGGGTCATTTTTGCTGCAGTATGGAAGGAAGCGTTATACCACCATTCAACCAAAGGCAACAATTTGACCCATTGTGTGTTTTTATCAAAGATAAAGCAACGAAGATATCCTTCCAATAACTTGTTTACTATCTTAGTTTTCCCATTAGATTGAGGATGATAAGATGAGCTATGAGCTAACTGAGTACCGAGACAAGAAAATAATTCTGTCGAAACATTTTCAGTGAAAATGGGATCTCTGTCGCTTACAATAATCTTTGGGTTTCCATGTATCTTTTGCATTCTTTCCATAAATGCACTAGAAACTGTACTGCCGTTAAATGGATTAGATCATGCACAAAAGTGTGCATGCTTGGTGATTCTATCAACTACCACCATGATGGAACTCTTTCTTTTGGAATTGGGTAAACCTGGGGTATTAATTGTTTAAACTTTATTTTGTTGGCAAGCCAAACATTCGGCCACAAAATTTTGAATATCAAATTTAATTCCATCCCAAGAAAAATCCTTCTTAACCCTGTGGTAAGTTTTTAAAAATCCTGAGTGCCCTCCTAAGGGAGAAGTGTGCAATTCCATAAGAATCGTTTGTTTGAGTTGGTAATTCTTACATAGGTATAACCGATCTTTTTACCATAACGAATCATTTTTCCAACTAAATGTATCAGATGTACTGGGATATTGTTGTAACTTTTGAATTAGTGCCCACACTTCTTCGTCATTATTCCATTCATCCCTTGCATTGTTTATCAAATTTGGTTGGATATTAGAAATGGTCTAAAGCAATGCTTCCACATCCTCATCATTTCTTGAGAGTGCATCTACCACAACATTTGGCTTCCGTTTTTCGTAGATTATTTGAAAGTCATAACCCAACATCTTTGCGACCCATTTTTGTTGCTCTTCTGAAGATAATCATTGTTTAAAAAAATATTTAAGCCTATCATGAGCTGTTTTTACATTGAAGTGTCTTCCCATTAGTTAGGGTCACCATTTCTTAAGTGCATGTAGTATTGCCAACATTTCTTCTCATAAATAGCTTTTTGTAAATAATTTCCTTTGATTGGACAAGTTTCAAAAGTAATGGGTCTTTCTTCTTGCATTAAAACAACACCAATTCCATTTCCTAAGGCATCACATTACACAATAAATGTTTTTGTGAATTCCAGCATAGCTAAGACCAGTGCTTGGAACATTGCCTCTTTAAGATGTTCACAGTCCTTTGTTGCTTTGGAGTTCATGAAAATGCATCTTTCTTCAATAATGTTGTTAGAGGTGTTGCTATTCTCCCATAATTCTTAAAAAAAAGAATGTAAACTTTGAAACGGGAACTGATACTGTTACCCGCTTCGTAGAGATAGCAAAAAATTGACCTGATTTTGAAAAGGGGCGATGCAGAACACACATATTTTTTTTTAGAGCATAGTTTTTGACACTTTAAATAATCGATACGATTACCCGTTTCGTAGGGGTAGTAAAAACGTGACTTGATTTTCAAAAGTGGTTAAATAGAATACACTTCATTTTGTTGGGAGCATATTTTTCACATTTTAAATTTTCTTATGTATCAAATATAAATATTTGTTTTTAAATATTAGTCATTTTTTGAAATGTGTAGATGCAACATGTTGATGCAACATACCTTTTTTTAGAGGACTTATTTTTCACACATTAAAATTTATTATCTCCATTTTTTTTTTAAATTATGATTACTTAACGAATTTTCAAGTTGTTTTATTCTCTTTTTTTAACTGTTGATTAGTTAAAAAAAAACAAATATAAAAATATATATAAAAAAAGACAAACAAAAAAATAAAAAAAAAAAATTATCTCATAAACCGTAAAAGAATATGGGAAAAAACAAAATTATATATATATATATATATATATATATATATATATATATATATATATATATATATATATATATATATATATATATATATATATATATATAGATATATATATATATATATATATATATATATATATATATATATATATCTAAAGTTAAGTGACTAAAAATAGAAAAAAAAAACATTAAAAAAAAACTTGAAAAAAATAATAATAATAATAATTAAAAACAAACTAGATTAAACAAAAATGGAGAATTAACCCAAAAAAATTTAAAAACTAGTAAAATTAATATTAAAAACATTTAAAAAAACTAAAAAACAAAAATAAATTGAAATTACAAAAAAAAAAAAATATACAAAATACAAAATTTTTAATAATATAAGTCTTTTTACCTTAAAAAAAAAAAAAAAAAAAAACATTTTAAACGTATAAAAAACTGTGTTTTTGATTAGAAAACAAAAAAGTTGTTTTTTATAAATTTTTCACTGTTAATTTAAAAACCATTAAATAAAAATATTAAAAATTTAAAATTTTTTTTTCTAAACAAATTTTTGTGTTTTTTATTTAAAAAAAAATTACTAAAAAATTTTCAATTTTTTTTTAAATTTTCAATTTGTTTTAAAAAAAAAAATTGTTGTTATATTATTAAAAAAAAAAAATTAACGCACCGCCATCGGGCGGAGGACGGGCGGCTGGCCGATTCCCGGAATCGGCCAGTCGCCCGCCCGCCGCCCAGTGGGGGCGCAACCATGGGCGGAGGGCTGCACGTAGCCCCTCTGCCCACGACTGCACCCCCACCGGGCGGCGGGAGGGTGGCTATGCGCAGCCCTCCACCCATGGCCGCACCCCCACCAGGCGGCGGGCGGGAATCGGCTAGCCGCCCATCCGCCGCCCGATGGGGGTGCATTAAATTTTTTATTTCTTTTTAATATAAAAACAATTTTTTTTTGTAAGCTAAGGAGGGACCATTCTTTTTCTATTACTTTGGATTGAAACCATTACATTATCCTGGTGGCCTCAACCCGCCCCGAGGGGAAACCGGGTCTATTGGCCACCTTAAGTTTTTGACAGCCATCCAAAAACAAAAAATACTAATTCTTCTTGTCCAGGCTGTGTAAACTAAACATTCGAAAAGATTACTATTGTTTCTTGTTTGCATTCTAAAATGGAAATAGAAACGAAACTATCCAACTACTTTAAAAAACTAAAGACAACATATACATATCTTCAAATATTAACCCGCCATGACTTCCTGCTGCTCCTCTTCCTTCTTTATGCCCGGGTTGATCTCCTTTATCTGCTGTTGTATCTCTTCCAGTTTTTTATCTTGCATTATCAGAGTGACCTGAATGTTCTGCAATTCTTTCTTCAAATTTGGAATTCCCTGGGACAGTTCTGCCATCTCCATGGCCACCTGTTCCATAGGCTTAGCCAGTAGCCTTTTCATGACCCAGTATACATGCAAGGCCTGTTTATACAGAGTCATGCATCCTCTCGTGTTTCCTGGATCCAGAAGGAGGTATTCCCAATATTCCATTTCCGACCCTGATTGACCCTAGGACGCATCTTCCTCCAGTTACTGAATTATCCTTTTGATGTCCTTATTGGTGTTCTCACAATAGGCTTGCTCCGCAAACTATATCGTTTTCTTAGTGTTTTCCTGTACTTTCTTGCTGGTGCTGGTTCATGCTCTTCCTATCTCCCTTCCGACCATCCTCTTCCTCTACTGAATCGTCCTCGTCCCCGTCGTGCTCTTCCTCTGTTCCTGTAATTTCCCCTACCTCCCCGACTCTTCATGCCTGGGTACTTCCGAATTAACCTCCCTCCTCTCACCCTTTGCTCCTCTTGTCTCCATACTCCCTGTCCTCCTGCGTTTTATCCTGTGTTGACCCCACATCCTTCCATATCTTCTTTCGTGGTTGCTCCATTCTATCTTGGTCTGAACCAAACATTTCCACTTCATCTTCAGTATTGTCCTAAACTGCCTGAGACTTCTCTGCCATTTCTCCATCCTCGATTCCTTTCCCTTTCTTTTTCTGGCTTCTCCATCCTATGTTGTCTTCGTCCCCATCGCTTCTCATTCTCCTCCTTGTTGCCATTCGATTCTTCCTTCTGGCGTTGCCTGCTCATTTTCTTAGCCTCCTTTGCCTTTCTGCTACCCTACCCAGAGCTTTCGCCACCCTGCTTCTTCACAACTCATCTGCAAACTCATTTAACGTCCTCCTCTCTTTGTCTCGCCTTCCTTCTTTATGATGTCTCCTCCACCGATTCTCCTCATATCTCCTCATCTACTTCACCTGCCACCTACCTAATTCATCACTGCCCACCTCCCTTCGTCCTTCTTCTGTGCCGTCGTACCCATGTCCAATCTCTGCCGCCTTACCTCCACCAGCTGCTTCCTTCATTACCTCGTTGTCGTCCCCCCTCGATGTGATACCTTTTTTGGTGATCTCTCTATCCTCTTTCATCATTACCTGTATACCTTTTGCCTCATCATCCTTCCTTCCCCGATCTGTATTAATTTCCCTGATTATCGTCATTATCACCCCGATCGGGTGTCTCTGGGTGTGTTTTTTATTAATGTGCGAATTCATTATGGTCTTGAGTGATTATAGTGGTAAGTTCATCCCATCCTGGTTTGTTCCTTATTGTTGGCCAGCTGTTGTCGATCTTTTCCTCCTGTTCTTTACTCCCCGAGTTTGCAAGGTAGTCTGTAGCCTTGTTTCCTTTCCTCCTGACGTGATTAATGATTTTGTATTCTATTCTCTTTAGTAATTCAGCCAAGTCTTGGACAATCCTAGCCGTCCTCCAGCTTCTAGCTACTTGCTCCCAGTCTTTCCTGTTGTTGAGTTTTCGTAACATTTCTACTACTATTTGTGAGTCGCCTTCTATTTCCAGATTCGTGTAACCGTTCCTTACTGCTATCCTTAGACCTTGATAAACAGCCCACAGTTCTTCTTCATTGTTGGTCATTTCGCCTCCCCCTTCCGCATACACCCATCTAGTGTGTTTCTCACTGTCTCTAAAGATGCCCCCAAAGCCTGCCGGCCCTGGGTTCCCTTTGGAAGCCCCATCAAAATTCAACTTAATGAAATTTTTCCCAGGGTATCTGAACTGTTCTGGACTCTGAGTTTGGGCTCGTTGTTGTATTTCTTTTCTAGGATATACCATGCCGAATTCCATATTTAGTTTTGTTAAGATTCTTCCTTCTTCCTGGTTCGCTTTCCAATCCTCCTCCTCCCAGATCTCGGCCAGAACAGTTTCTCTAATTGATTTTTGAATTCCTTTCCATATCCCTTCTGGATTATTGATCTTGTCAAGAAAGATCCTTCGATTTTGTTCCTTCCACAGGAACCATATCACAAATCCCACCGCTAAATTCCAAATTCTCCTTACAACCCTACATGAAAACTGTCCCTTGCCCCATTGAAAGATGGTCTTTTTTATGTCACTGGGGTCTCTATTTGATTTTCTGAAGAGTCTTCTGACCTCCTCCCATTGATGTTGAGCAAAAGGGCAGGTGTTCAGAATGTGTTCCTGGGTTTCAGTCCCCATTTTGTAAAGGCTGCATCTCGGGGGTCCGGAGAAGCCTCTCTTCTGGATCTTATCCCATGTTAGGATTCTTTCTCTTCCAACTAGCCATGCAAATATGGCTATCTTCGGCTACCACTTACTATTCCAAATAGCTTTCCATTCTGCGGTTTCTCCCTCCCTCTCCTGATGAGTTGTTAAATAGTATGCTTCCTTGACTATAAAGGCCCCTTTCATAGCTTTTCCCTATCTGAGAATATGCGGTCTAGGTCTGGCTTTGGTTTTCCTTGATTCCAATTTTTTTATATATTTCCTTACTTCTCTTGATCTATTTTTTCATCCCATTCTTCTGGCTTTCTCCATATCCCATTTGGTTCCCCTTCTTTCCAGTAGTCTCTTACAAGTTGTCTCCTATCACTTTTTGTTGTATATTTTGAAAGGCTTGTATACTTACCAATTTGTTTCTTTGTTGCCACTCCTCCTCTGAAAATCTAGCAATACCTCCTCCTCTTATTTCCCAAAAGGCATAATTATTTATAATATTTCTGTTCTGGCTTGCTAATTTCCAAATTGTGGAGCCTTTTGGGGTTTCTTCAACTCTGAGGATGCCTGCCATTGTTGTTGGCATGTTATATTTCTGGGTCCATATTCTCTTCCATAAGTCATTTCCTCCCCTCATCCACCTCCACCACAATTTTACTCCTAGCACTTTGTTCAGTATTTCCGGATCTCTAAGTCCTAGACCCCCTTCTTCTTTTCTTTTTGTAAAGCTTTTCCACGAAACCAGTGCCCATTTCCTCTGCTGCTTTGGCCCTCCCCATATGAACTTGCCAAAGATTTCTTTCATTCTCGTGCAGACCCCTTTTGGGACAACCATGATAGATAGAGGGTAAATAGGTATCACTTGGAGGACTAATTTCAGTAATACCAGTATGCCTGCTATGTTCAGTGATCTAAAAGACCAACTTGCAAGTCTATTCTTGAGTTTTTCTATGATTTGCTGCCAGTTTTCCATTCTTGTGGGGTTTGTATCTAGCTGATTCCCCAAGTACTTTGTTGGAAGTTCCCCATGTCTGAACCCTAGCATTCTGGTTAGATGAGCTTTGATTGTGTCCGGAGTGTTGAAGATGAAGGTACATGATTTCTCTTTATTTATCTCCATACCAGATGCCTCCATAAACAAATCCAGGATTCTTTTAAGACCCCTTACCTCCTTTATTGAGACTTCACAGAATAGCATGATATCGTCTACAAACTGCTGGTGGGTGATGGGCAGATTGTTTCCCCATAGCCTTAAGCCTTTAATTTTCCTTTCCCTCAGCTCTTTTTTAAAATACCTTCCCAAACCCTCCACAGCCATTATGAATAAGAAAGGGGATATAGGATCCCCCTATCTTATTCCTCTAGTAGCACTGAAAGTTGGTGATGGCACCTCATTTAACATGACTGAAAGAATAGGAGTTGATATCATACTATACACCCAGTCTATCCATCTGTTACTAAATCCAAAGGCCCCAAGAATTGTCTTGAGGTATTTCTAGTTTAAGCGGTCGTAGGCTTTTGACAGATCTAGCTTTATCATCATTCCTTTCTGTTTTTTCTGTTTTAGAGAATGGATCGTTTCCTAAGTTACTACTAGTCCATCAAGAATTTTCCTTCCCTCTACAAATCCTATTTGCTCTGGTGAGATTATGCTAGGGAGAATAGGTTTTAATCTTTTTGCTATCAGAGTGGCAATTACTTTGTATATTACATTGCACAGGGCAATTGGTCGAAAACCCTGGGCATTTTCTGAATTAGCATTTTTAGGGATCAAAGTAAGGAAAGTCGAATTAAGACCTGGCCATACCTTTTGCTTCATGCGGGATTCTTCTACTGCCTCCAAGATCTCCTATCCAAGAAAATGCCATCCTACTTGATAAAACTCCATAGTGTATCCATCTGGTCCTGGCGCTTTGTTTTTACTCATGCCTTTCACAATTTCCTCCACTTCCTCTAAAGTGGTTGCCCTCATCAATGCCTTATTCTGTTCTTCTGTTATTATTCTAGGGATCTCTTTACAGATAAGGTCTGTAGCTACTTCTTTGTCTACTTGTGGTTCTATTAGGATGTCTTTATGGTATCCTACCAATACTTGCTCAATTCTTTCCTGATCAATAATCCTTTCTCCTTCTTCATTTTTAATGGAAAAGATCTTGTTCCTTTGCCTATGTTGAATCATAGCTTAGTGGAAAAACTTAGTGTTTCTTTCTCCCTCGTGTAGCCATTTAATCCTGGATTTTTGTTTCCATAGGATCTCCTCCTGTTTCCTCCACTCTTCAAGTTGGCTTATTATGATTCCTTCTTCTTTACTTCTTTCCTCATTTCTGCCCTCTATAATAACTTTTTGTTGTATCTCTTCCATTTCTTTCTCTAGCTTATGTTTCTCCTCCATTATATTCCCAAACTCCTCCTTATTCCATTTTTTGATTTTCTCTTTGAGTTCTTTGAGTTTTAACTGAAAAGTATGCATCTTCCCTTTTCCTTTTTGTGTACTTTGAGTCCACCATTCCTCTACCTTAGATAAGAATTGAGGGTTCCTGAGCCAAAAGGCCTCAAACCTAAAGGGTCTTTTGCATGAGTTTTTCTTAATATCTATTTCCAACTTGATCGGCCAGTGATATGAACCCATCGCCGGCATTATTTTGGCTTCAAAAGATACGTCCTGGTTGATTATTTGTTCTAATATGAGGAATCAATCTAATCTAGAAGCTATCTGATTTCTTCCTCCCCTCCGGTTATTCCATGTGTGGATGTCGTTGATTGTTGGGATATCTACCAGTCTTTGCTCTGTAATCATCTAATTAAACTCCTCCATGATTTGATCAAGTCTTCTTATGCCAACTTTTTTTTCTTCTGTCGTTCTGATCATATTAAAGTCACCCCCGACTATCTACGGTATTCCAGGGAAGATCCTTCTAGTTGATTGCAGGTCGTTGAGGAAATTTTTCCGATCCCTCGGTGTGTGCAGCTCGTAGACTCGTGAGATGAGGATCCATTCCACTGATCCTGTCATTCTGAATAAGCCTGTGAGGATTCTGGGAGACCTTATCTAGTTTTCAAGTAATACCTCCTCAGGGTTCCAAAGGATTGCAAGACCCCCTGCTGTACCATTTGCATCGTGGCCCATTACCTCATATTGTATTTTTTGTTTTTTAATTATACCTTCTAATTGTTGGGAGCTAATTTTCATCTCTTGGATTATCATTATGCTAGGCTTATCTTTCTTTATCCTTTCCTTTAGATACCTCTGCTTTCTTTTGCTGTTGAGTCCCCTAATGTTCCAACTTGTGAATATCATTTTATAACTTTTTGGATGGTTGTTGAAATATCTCTGATAGAGGTATAACCCTGCCTGAGTTGACTAATATTTCTCCAACTGCTTGTATGGTTTCATTCAATGTTCGTCTGCCTCGTTTCCTACCTCCTTTGCTAGTACTATCCATTCCCATGCTTTGGTTTCCTTGCGTTCCTATTTGATCTGTCTGATTTTCTAAAGTGCTGCCTTTCTTCTCCTTGTATTTTTGGAATGTTTCTTTATACAAATGTTTTTGGGCTTCCGGGATAAATCTTTCATCAAGGTTTTTCCAGTCCTATAACAATCTTCTCATGATTCTTTCCTCCTCATTCCCACTGTCCTTCTGTGTATCTGTCCCATATGAGTTTGTTCTGTTTTGATTTCCATGCTCTCCTCAGTTCCTCCTTCTGCTTTACTATTCTGGTTTAGATCTAGTTCCTTTGTCTCTTTTTTAATTTCCATTGGCTCCTCGTTGTCATCTTCTTCGTTCTCCTCTTCTTCCTCCTGTAAAGGCTGGATTTTTTTTGGCTTTCTATTGTTACTCGTTTTGCAAGTTGTTGTATCCTTGTTACTTCCTTTCCTGGCCTTTTTTTCCTATGGACTTCCTGGAAGCCCATTTCCCCTTCATCTGCTCTTTCTGTCCTCCTTTTCTCTTCTTCCTGTTTCCTTGGTGTTTCCTCTTTATTCAGTGGGCATTGTTTGAAGAGGTGTCCATATTCGTGGCACCTTCTACATCTGAAGGGTATATGCTCATAGTCCATTGGTTGTTGACAAATTTCGTCATGGTATTCTAACTCTATATACTCCGGCAGTGGCTCTGCTATATTCATGTAGATGCATATCCTTGCATAGGATGTGTACTTCCCTCTTTTTGTTGACTCTGCTACCTTGACAAAAGTTCCAACTGTATTACCTATACCTTCCAGGATATCAGGGTCCCAGAACTCCATTGGTAGACCAAATAGTCTAACCCAGATGGGTGTTGCTAACATTATTTGTGTGGTCTGGGTTATACCTGTCCTCCCAATGCCTCATAAACAGATCGACATTATTCATGAAATATGGCCCCCCTTCGAAGGTTCTTTCCTTATCCTCCAGGTTTGCAAATATCACTGTAAAGAAACCCTTTGCCCCTAATTTTAGATCTATATGCCCTTTTGGCTTCCATATTTGTTGTATCCACTTTGCTAGGTCCCTTTCTGATGGCCAAAAACCTACAAACTTGCATATCAAAGCATGGTCTCTCATATAACATCTGTTCTCTTCAAGTTTATTGTTGGGTATTACATACCTTGGTTTCTTCTGTGCCCTGGGTAAACATCTGCCCCGAGTTTTGTTTGCCACCGATTCCCCAGTACTGGCGCGTCTTTGCTATTCTCGTTTGGGTTTCTCTGCATCCAACTCTCGCTTGATTCACCCACCGTCATGTTTTTGTAGGAGGGGATCTGTCACGCCCCTACACCTCCGGTAGTCTTCCAACCGCTTTTAGCAAGGTGTGGCACCACCGAACACTTTCTTTTCACCAATACTAACATTCGTGGACTACGCCTACTTTCACATTAACATACTTAGCTTGTATTTCGCAACTAAGTAAAATGCAATTATCCTTTATGCTTAATGAAGCCCATACTCATTCATTATCATCATGCAATTATACCAAGAACAACAACAATTGCAACAAGTATAAAGGGGAGGGGAAACTCCCCGTAATGTGAGTCTACCCGACAATTTTATTAAGATATCAGATTTACAACACAAGTGTGTCTTGGCCGAACCAAGTCTCACACTTAACCAAATATTACAACGGAGAGGCAAACCTGCCTTTACAACATCTTGTGCATCTCTTGCACAAAGGACAATGCTCACCTGAGCCACCAAGAATCCTTGCCAAGTCTTACACCAAGAATCCAACCATAGAATCCACCCCAGACACCTCTGTCCAACCTTCGACTTAACTCAAGACTACAACCCAGGTGTACAGCCTCCTTAAGGTATTGCGCATGAGATATGCGCAGCCCTTCTTTTCTGCACAATTATTTGTTTGTCTTATGTGAAGATATGTGAGTGAATGTGATGGTCGTTATGAGCTCTCATGCTCCCTTATATATACGCATCTTACATTAGTTCACAAGTGGGGTGGCAGCCCCTTGGCTGACCCCCAAAATACCTCCAACGCACCCCATAAATGTTCTCCAAGTGTCGGCCCTGCTCTTACGCCAATCCTCTTCCAATTCGCTATAAAGACAGCCCAACACTTAGTCGTATTTATGAGTGTTGTTGTTATCATCGCATATTCGTGCAGGGTTTCTTCGCATTTCTGATCGTCTGCGCCCCTGTGCGCCCGCCCGCTCGCCCGCGTGCCCGCTCACGCCCTCGTGCACAAGAACTCGCCGTCACCCGTCGCACCATAGCTCGAAGGCCTTACATCCTCCTCCACCTGAAATCGTTGTCGTCCTCGACAACATACCATCCCGGTAGCCATCCACCAAGATCATTGTCATCCATGATGTTGACTCCTCCACACAAAGCAAACATCCTTGCAACATATGTAGAGCCTCATCTCCATCATGCCTCGACTTAGTGACCAACTACCACCAAGCTCACCATACCAAGGTATGCACCTCAACGGTATGCTCTCCATCAGATGTCATCTCGATCCATGATTACTGACCTCCTGTCTTCATCATGTGTCCCCATGTGAACTGCTGCCATGATACTCCAACATAATGCTAACACATCTCTGCCCACTGCTAGCCCTCATGCCTGAACTAGTCGGATGGCCAGTCCAACTGCCACGCTCAATCCATGAGAGTGAACATCCTCATGCCACCATCAGTCATTTCTCAAAACATCCTGCCACATCCTTGACTCATCAAGAATCTATCTCCATAATCCATGCTCAGGTCCATGGAACTCCATCCACCTCATCTGCAACATGTTGTCCATGATGTTTGGTGTCAATGTGCTACATGAAATCAGCCACATCTATCCCAACATCATCATGTGTGTGTGTCCTCCATATGAGGAGACCATCTCATCAAACCAACTCTCGATGTGCCACATCTAGGTCCATGAAGCAATCCTTCATTATATCTACAATGCACCATCCCTCAAGTCTGCGATCGAAACAAGTATGCACTTGTCTCACCTGTCCATGTGTTGCTCAATCAGCTCCCATGTGCCAAAGTAGTTGAGTCTCGGCTCAACCCATGCCCAAGTCAAAGCATCAACATCATCATTGTAACTCCATCACTCCAAAGTGTCTCATATCGATCCTCTACATCAAGTCACTCTTCCAAGCCATGCCCATACATGTACTTTGAAAGTATGCACCCCATACTGCATCAAATTCTCCTAACCTCAGCTCCTCAATGCATCAAATCCTCTAAGTCCACCATGTATGAAGTCCCTAAAAGTCACAACAATCTCATGTCATCATGAGCTCCATAATCAGCTCACAAATCCAACCAAGTCCATGGTCTTGTTGTACAAGAGTGAACAACCTCTCCATAGGCTCATAAATAATAAGTCTCCATGTCACATCAGCAACTTCATCTGCACAACATCCTTGCCTTGCCACTCCTCATTGGATGTCCATGACACCTCTACAAGTTCTCCCACACAATTTCCCTGCATAAGACTGTCATGCTCCATGCCTCCAACTTGATGTCCATGACCAAGTTGTCCACGTAGTCCAACCAAGTAGACCCACCACAACAATCGGTCATCCTCATCCAAGTCTACAATCTTCGGTTTAGTGAACTCGGTCACCCAACCATATCATCATCATCATGAGTCCCTTCCATCATAGCTCCTCCACCAAAGTGTCCACCAAGACTGTCTCTTGGTTTCGGCCACGAGAAGTCAACCCAAGCATCACAAGTGTGTGCCCTCCTCAACCTGTCCATGAGTCATGCCGGGCACTTAGCCATGTGGCTAAAGCATGACCCAATCATCCACAACGATCATTCTGTTCCTCCCTTGTCAAGGGCCTTTGTACCTTCTACCATAAGGTCACAAGCAGCCCCAACAAGTCCTGCAACAATCGACAATCCTTGCTTCTCCATACAAGGTTCCATCATAGTCATCCATGGTAAGATCCTCCCTAACATTGGAAAACTAGCTTTTCCCTTCCCTGCATACGGTCCATCTACCAAATGCCCAAATGAAATACAAGTATCAACACTTACTTCATCATCATGAGGTTCCTCCAAATGAGTATCCTCATTCATCCATGTCCACAAACTGCATGATCCTGGTCCAACTTGATCATCCTCAAGTTCATCCTCCATCATGGTCATGTCTGCAACATCTTCAACTGTCACGGCTTCCTCTTCCTGGTCAGCACAATCTGCAACTTCATCTTGCTCCATTGTCCAACCAAGTTGAAGAAGTTCATCTTCAACAGTCTTCTCCAAGACTTCAAGTTCCTTTCGGATTCGGGGCTTCTCTTCCTTCAACCTCTTCAACCTGTATAAGGTAAGCAAGAGCTTCCCTTCACCTTCTCCCAAACTTTCCATGCCTTGTCGTTCAGCTTGGTCCAAGCACTAAGCTTCACCTCTGCTAAACCTGCTTCCACTGTCACGAGCAACCCTGCTCAAACCGAGTCTTGAAACTACCTTCAAATGCTTCAACACCTGAACCTTGTTCAAGCCTCAATATCACCTGTCATCAACTTCAAACCTTCACGAGCAAACCTTGCTCTGATACCACCTGTCATGCCCCTACACCTACGGTAGTCTTCCAACCGCTTGTAGCAAGGTGCGGCACCACCGAACACTTTCTTTTCACCAATACTAACATTCATGGACTACGCCTACTTTCACATCAACATACTTAGCTTGTATTTTGCAACTAAGTAAAATGAAATTATCCTTTATGCTTAATGAAGCCCATACTCATTCATTATCATCATGCAATTATACCAAGAACAACAAAAATTGCAACAAGTATAAAGGGAAGGGGCAACTCCCCGTAATGTGAGTCTACCCGACAATTTTATTAAGATATCAAATTTACAACACAAGTGTGTCTTGGCTGAACCTAGTCTCACACTTAACCAAATATTACAACGGATAGGCAAACCTGCCTTTACAACATCTTGTGCATCTCTTGCACAAAGGACAGTGCTCACCTGAGCCACCAAGAATCTTTGCCAAGTCTTACACCAAGAATCCAACCATAGAATCCACCCCAGACACCTTTGTCCAACCTTCGACTTAACTCAAGACTACAACCCAAGTTTACAGCCTCCTTAAGGTATTGCGCATGAGATATGTGTAGCCCTTCTTTTCTGCGCACTTATTCCTTTGTCTTATGCGAAGATATGCGAGTGAATGTGATGGTCGTTATGAGCTCTCATGCTCCCTTATATATACGCATCTTACATTAGTTCACAAGTGGGGTGGCAGCCCCTTGGCCAACCCCCAAAATACCTCCAACGCACCCCATAAACGTTCTCCAAGTGTCGGCCCTACTCTTACGCCAATCCTCTTCCAATTCGCTATAAAGACAGCCCAACACTTAGTCGTATTTATGAGTGCTGTTGTTATCGTCGCATATTCGTGCAGGGTTTCGTCGCATTTCTGCTAGTCCGCGCGCCCGTGCACCCGCCCGCACCCTCGTGCACAAGAACTCGTCGTCACCCATGCAACACATCTCGAAGGCCTTACAGGATCTCTCCCCTCCCCTGCTCCCCTACCATGGTTTCTTTCAGCCCTGTTTAGTGTTGTTAACCCTCCTCTTCGTGTTATGGCCTCGCAGGTGTGATTGCATGTAGAAGATTTACGATCCTGCCCTTGTCGCCATCATTGTTCTTCTTCCACCTCTATCTCTGTTAACCCTAAGTTTTCAAAACCCTTGCTCGACCTTCCTTGCTCAGCGCTTCCTCATCTTTCCTCTCCCGTATCATAAAAGCCACTTTATAAAAACAAATTGAAAATAAAAAAAAAATTGAAAATTTTTTAATTTTTTTTTTTAAATAAAAAACTCAGAAAATTGTTTAGAAAAAATAAAATTTAAATTTTTAATGTTTTTATTTGTTTGTTTTTAAAATAACAATGAAAAATTTATAAAAAACATTTTTTTTAAAATAAAAAACACAGTTTTTTATATGTTTAAAATGTTTTTTAATAATTTCTTTCATTTTTAAAGTAAAAAGACATATATTATTAAAATTTTCATTTTTTTTTTGTTTTTTTTTCTAGTAATTTCAGTGTATTTTTGTTTTTTTAGTTTTTTTTTAAATGTTTTTTTTCTTAGTTTCTTTTTTTATTTTTTTTTATTTTTCTATTTTTAGTTACTTAACTTTATATATATATATATATATATATGTTTTTAATTTTGTTTTTTTTTTTTCCAAATTTTTTTTATGGTTTACATATTTGTTTTTTTTTTTTTTCCATTTTTTTCAAATATGTTTTTTTTACTATTTATTTGTTTATAATTTGTAATTTTTTTTTTGTTTTTTAATTCTTATCTTTTATAGGTTAATTTCGTTTTCTTTTTTACATTTTTATGATTGATTTCTTTTTGAGGTTTGATTTTTTTTGTTTTCTATTTTTATTTTATGTTTTGTTTTTAGTATGTATTTTAATTTATGTTTTGCTATTTTTTTTTTTACTTTTTTTGTTTTGTGTTGTTTCATTGTTTTAATTTTTAATTTTTTAATTTTATTTTATTTTATGTTTTCATTATTTTTTTGAAATTTTAATGTTTTTTAGGGTCATGATAAAATATTTTACGCCATTATTTCAAAATGTTGAAATTCTACCCTTGAAATTTTTTTTGTTAACCCAGCGTCAACACTTTTCGTTTTGAGGGTGTTTTTTTCACAAAATTTACGATTGAAAAAAAAAGGTTATTCGAACATCAACACTTTGCTTTGAGGGTGTTTTTTGGACAATTTTTGCACAAAAAATTGGTTTTCACCACCATTTTTAAAACATGTTGAAAATTTACCCTAGAAAAAAAAAGGTGTTATTCCAACACCAACACTTTTCGTTTTTAGCACTGTTTGTGATGTTTTTATGTGGTTTTTTGGCTAGAATTCTCGTTTTGAGTTTATAGTTCCCATTTCAAAGTTTACATTGTTCAAAATTGTGATAATACCCTGTCAACCCGAGAAATCCTCGCAGTTGCTTTATGGATGTGGGGATTTTCCATTCCTTAATGGCTTTATTTTTTCTAGGGTCTACCTTAACACCTTCATGAGATACAATATGATCCAAATATTCCACTTCATATACTCCAAAGAAATATTTGGAGCTTTTTGCATATAATTGTTTCTCCTCCAATAGTTTTAGCACCCTGTCAACATGTTGAACATGATCCTTCCAAGACTTGTTGTAGATTAGTATATCATAAAGAAATACTGATAAAATTTTTCTAAGGGTTTGAAAAATGGAATTCATCAAACGTTGAAATGTAGAATGTGCATTCGTAAGGCCAAAAGGCATGACCAAAAATTCATAATGACCCTCATGAGTTCTAAATGTTATTTTCGGAATGTCTTTAGTCTTCATTCTAATTTGATGATATTGTTGGCTTGGTGGGGCCTAACCCAGGTTCATTGTTAGTTAGCCAAACAAATCTCTACACTACTGGTCCTTTCAGCATCAGCCCATGGAGCGTGGACCGAAGTCTCACCCAAAGTAGTATGGGGGGGTGTTGGAACCAAGTTTCTGCACCCTGAGATGGTCGTGATGTCGGTTTGTTCCTCCTATTCCTGCTTTCACGCAAGTTGTTATGTTCTAGGGCTCTGTCTACCTAGCCATTTATTCCACCCTTCAGTACCTTTGTGAAGGGGTACGAATGGCCTTCGCGCAGCCCTGACCTACGGTTCAGGTACTTTTGCGCTGCTAAAGCAGCATATAGAAAATGTTTCCAAGTTATCCTTAAGTGTTTAATTATCTTACTAAACAATCACAGTTAGCACCGTGTAAACAGATATTGTTACTTGCATTTGATTAACCAACGTAATTACATATATTTTCACATCACATAAGAATTGTAAATGAAATCCATACACAATATGACAAGATGCACTAACAGGAAACAAAGACAAAAAATTTGTAGAATACTTCTCTTTATGAATATCTTCATATTATTATAGACTCTATCCGCTCTACGCACACAGCGGCAGGGGTCCGCGCACTCAGCTGCATGGGTCCGCGCACTCTGCTGTGGACTTCTACCTGAGGCCTCTACGCACTCAGCTGTAGAGCCTCTACCTATGCTATGACACGAAATGTAGACTTCTCTCCTTATCGCTCAACACTTCTTCTACAACTTATGACTCATCGGAACTACTTATAGCTTACTTACTTAGCTCTTTTTATACAATCCCATGGTCTGCAGACCATGGGTATATCTTTTACAGCTGACTTTACTTTTCAAAATAAGGGCAGACAACCCTTTATGGCTCATGACACCTTTGCTCTTTGCAACCACACAATGCGAAGACTTTACAACTTTATTACCAAATTCGACCCAAATAATGGGATCTGTCCTTGGGGGATCCCGTTCCCAACAGACCCCCAACACAAACATCGTGACCCACCCTTGAGTCACTCAGCAGGTGCAGAGATCTTAGTGTGAAGACCTCCAAGCTCGACCCGTATGATCACAATCTCGGTTGTGCACTGTGCGGCTGCCTGCTTTGTGTCTTCAACCATCTACTCGGTTACTGATCCTGAACTGTCGGCCTAAAGCTTTTACTGAGTTGCTTGCAGAGTCACAAGCTTTCCTTCAATAGAGGTTGTGACCATGTCAGCCTCATCCATCTAGGGCTTCATTCACGCCTTCAGTATTGCTTCCTTGTACAACACTGCATCCACATGTCCTTTCAGCTGCTTGGCCCCCTATAGCTTCGCCAATCTCTGTGTGAGCACGATGGTTTGCATTGTGCCTTTGACCTCATCATAACATTGTTGTAGCTGGTGCACTTTTGTCTCCATCCATTGTACATTAGGGTCCTGCTGTAAGCTTGTCAGGACCTCGAACAAATTCTCAAAAGGTTGTGTGGAGTTTGCTACTGTACTATCAACTACCGATATTGCCTCTGTGATAGTGGTTGCATGGTGTACCTTCACTTCAGGCGAAGTTGAACGCTAGGCCTTCAATTGTAACTTTGTGATCTGTAGGTTCAACTCTAACTGAACCCTCGCCATTTATATATGAGCATCACGCACCCCTGTAGCCAGTTTGTGGACCATTCGACATGCCTCCTCGAAGACCTACATTATACACTTGTTTTGGTTGGTCTCCTTGGTCACAGTGGTGATGGCAGAGTCTCGTTGTAGTGCCATCTGCTCATTGTTAATCTATTGCTCATTAATCACCTGGAGGGAGCAGTGCTCATGGGTCCTCATGTATGCAATCACTCCATCCTACAAAAGGTTGAGCACTTCACTAGGGAGCACTGCCAGATTCAACCCTACTCCCTTTAGGGCACTGACAGTGGGCCTGTCAGCATCGTTCTTCGTGGTCAGTGCTCCATCAGGCAACATTATTGCACTGGAAGCCTTCACACACAGCATCTCGGCAGCTTCTGAAGTACCGATACCAAGGATGGTAGACAACATGCCAGCCGATGACGCATGGTTCTATAGCTCCCTTAGACCTATCTGGATAGCCTCCAAAACTAGTTGGTCTTGTTGCTCAAATTGTTGTAGGGCCTCCGTGGTGACATCTCACACCATGTAACTGATTTCATGCAAATTGCCCTCTGTGAGGGTGATTGGGTCCAACAATGTTTTAGTGGCCTTGGATTTCTTCTTGGACCCTCCTTTCTCCTACTCCCTTGGATGCTTGATGCAGACAGACTTTGCCTATGGGTCCACGCTATGTCGCTCTGTCTGCTCGTCCATCTCTTCTTCTGTCTCAGGTGAAGGTGACCTTATGACTTTGTCAGAGCCTCTCTCTGTTCATCATGTTTGCTTCTCCATCTGCTGAGCGGAATCATACTCCGCCAAGGCCTTTTCAGTGGCCCCCTTCTTTCTCTTTTTGGCCAGCTATGTCATCTTTAGCTTGGCATCCTCCTTCTTTCTCTACGTGGTGAACTTGCTCCCTCCCGTCACCAAGTCCATTGTAGTGCGCCACTCTGAGTGCCATCGATCAAGTACTGCATCAATGGCATCATTCGTTGCTAGGTAAGGCAAGTCATACCATTTCTGTACAATATCCTTCCGCGCTCTGATGGCTACATGGTGAAAATCTACCTTAAACTCTGTGTAGCCCTGGAGGTTTGCAAACGGAGTAGGAGACAACCATGGTTTGCAATCAATGGCCATGCAGATGTTCATCTCTATCAAGATCCAGAATATCTTGTTGTCCTTGATGCATTGCGCATCCTTGGTTACCCACAGCAAAGCGTACTTCGCTGCTTCTGGTAGGTCTGGTGCAACCAAAGGGAATTCGTTGTCCCCTGGCAGCTCCCATGCTACTAGCAAAATAGAAAGAAAGATCCACGTGTAGTGGAAAGTCTTACTGAGCTCCTGTGCTTCGCTACAGTTTTATAGGAACTCTCCACGAAGATAGTCCAACCAATTGAACTCGACTCCTTCGGCGCACAGGGCTACTGGCACGATGACAGGCGCCGACACCTCATAGATGCGACACTTCCTCATCACCTTCCCAGCTAAAATTTGTGTAGCCACCTCTACAGTAGAGTCATTGATGCTAGATATGACATATCCACGTGGCTCCTTTACCAGCTTAAACTTCTCTTTCATGGCCTCCACAAGGGCCTGCTCACCACCTTTTCCACCAAATATCATGGCTAGATTTTCTCCTATGTAAGGCAGCTATGTGATCCTATGGATGAACTTGTCAGTGATGGGTATTGGCTCCTCCAGCCACAGACACCCATCATGCACCAAGCATAGCAGCTACTTCATGACCAAGACTATAATCGAGGTGCGGTTGTAGTGCAACACCCATAGCATATTGAGAAAACCTGCCTTGTCTACTCCTCTGAGCCACATCCACGGCTCCAATGCGGTCATTCCGATGGTTGTATCAATAATGCAACACATCAGCTGCTCGGTCGCCAGGTGTGGGAACTTCTCATGGTCAGCCAAGTCCCATTCTTCAAGTTTTAACAGAGGAACCAGCCCCAGGCGCGGTCCTTCAAAAAGAACTTCATTCGGCAGTAGATGCATTTGCATGGGGACCTTTCTCTCATCGATATCCTTTGGTACCTTGGTCTTGCCCTTGCATGGAGTGATGTACTCAGGAAATCGAGTGATAGCGTTAGTACCCTGGTCCTCAACTTCCTCCACGTCTATATCCACATCCTCATCATCCATCGGGATGTCTTTGATTTCTTCCTCATCCAACTCTAGATTGATGAATTTTCCCTTTTCATGTGTGGTGGGCTTGTCCTTCAGTGGGTTTCTTCTTGGCGATGTGCACATCGGTATTGCAAGTTGCTTGCCCTTCTTATCCTTTGTGCTTTCCTTGATTGGGGTCAGCTTTGGTCTCGTCTTCCTTTGTGATTTGGGTACTTTCGCTAATACTTCGGCAACCTCTGAGGCAGCTACTTCTACCTCACTAACCACTTCCGACATATCCTCCACGGTCGTCATTGCTTCGATGTCCATGGCTGTGGTAGCGCTCATCAACAATGCTTGTGATATCTTTGGTAAGTTCTCAAATGTTGGACTCACTATGAGAGCCTTGAAGAATTCTCGGTTCATGTGCACCTGAGACCTCAACAACTCAATTCTCAAAATTTCAAGTGTTTTTCACTGGGTAGACACCTGTAATTTATAAGGCATTTTGAATTCAAATCTGACTGTTCCCCAAAATTTGATTCATTAATGCTGGATTGGTGGAAAATTTTCAAGGATCTAACCCATAAATTCCATCTTAGATGTCGACTGCCCACTCTATTTCACCGCATTTTTACCATCAAATCATGAATAGTGACTTTAACGGTCACTTTCCAGACAACCTTCATGATTTCTCCCTAGGTAGCACAGCTACCTTCATGCTGCTACGAACCCTGTGACACTTCCTTGCTTCGCAAAATCCTCTAATCGCACAACTCCCCAACCTAGGTAGTGTAGTTTATAGTCCCACGCCTCCTTTCAGCTACCTTGAGTGCTAGGACTGTGCTACCTTCATATAGTCACATGGCCAGACCACCGGTGTATGGCTTCAAGCGACTCCCATTCACCTTTCCTAGGAAGGGATCTCCATTCAATTTGACCAGTTGAACCGCTCCTCCGTCGGTAATCTCCTTAATGACATTGGGCCCTAGCTAATTCATTTTGAATTTCCATGGAAATTTATCAAACTTGTTGTTATATAACAAAACCAGGTCATTTACCTTAAAGTTGCGCAGCTTAGTGTGCTAATCATGCCATGCTTTTTCGCGCTGCTTTTAGACCTGTTGGTGAAATCCAGCTAGAAATATTTCTTCCTCAAGCTCAGCTAGCTACGCGAGCCTCTCTTCCAGGGCTCCACGAGTTGTCACACTCATGAGTGTCGCTATCCATATACTAGGTACAATGTATTTCATGGGCATCACCACTTCAACACCATATATAAGCCTAAAGGGTGTTTATCCAGGCAACTTCTTGCATGTCGTCCGATAGGACCATAGTACCGCAGGTATGCATAGGCCCAAACCTCTTTTCTAAGCATTGCAAGACTTCTTTAATGAATTCTCAAGCACTTTATTGAATGCTTCCACCATCTTGTTAGCCTGTGGGTGATAAGGCGTGCTCTTCTGGTGATATACCTGAAATTCCTCCATCATCACACTGATCGTTTGATTCAGAAAGTCCGTACTGCGATCACAAATCAAGATCTTTGGACAGTCAAATCACATTAGTACATACTCAAAGAAGAATTTTGGAGCATTCATGCATGTGTAATCCTTCACAGGCTGTGCCTCTGCCCATTGGGTCAAATACTCCATCACAGTGATAACGTACCTTGCTCCCATCTTCTTTCCTTAGGGCTGAATTGGTCCCACAAAGTCTATTGCCCATTTTTCAAAGGGTTGTAATGTCATGTTTGGATTCAAAGGTAGCTCATCCATCTGTGGTGGCCTGCCAGTCCTTTGACACACATCACACACTTTGCAGTACGCTTTTGAATCATGATGGAGGGTTGGCGACCACAGCCCCATGCGTATAATCTTCTGTGTGGTCACTGTCCCTGCATAATGCCCTCCCACGGTTCCCCCATGAGCATCCATAAGGATACTTCTCCTCTAAAACTTGGGTACATACTGTCGCAATATCTCATCAGACCCCACTTTAGACGGATTTCCGGCAATGACCAAAAAGTTTGCTTCTCGCACCACTAAGTCCTTCTACTGGATGGTGTATCCTTCTAGGGCAGTTCCTGCCATTAGGAAGTGTATGATTTCTTCAAAATGACCATCTGAAACACGCACTACAAAAAGCTGCACATCAGGCAATCCCTCCTCCAAGTTAGTTGGCTCTTCCCCTGTTTTGATGTGTGACAGATGGTCTGGTCCCACGTTGAGTCATCCAGGTTTCACAAGAACTTCAAAATTGTACTCGTGGAACAATAACAACCGCCTTCATATTCTCCCCCCCAACACAGGCTTATTGACCAGGTATTTCAATGCAGAATGATCTGTATACATCTTAAAATGGCCCCCTAGCAAATAGTGTCTAAACTTCTAGAGTGCGTATACCATGGCTAAGCCTCCGTGTTTAGTGGTGGAACAATTATTCTCTGACTTGGATAACCTTCTACTTGTGAATGCTATAGGATGGTCCAAGTCTCATATTTCAGCCTATGTTAGTACTGCTCCCAGCGCTATACATGAAGCATCGACATGTACATGAAACTCCTTCTTCCAATCGAGGAATACTAAAATCGACGCGGTTACCATCTTTTCCTTCAATACATCCAAGCTTTACTTACAGTCGTCATTCCAGCAGAATGTGACATCCTTTTTCAACAACTTCTCCTTAGCCATGGTGATATGGGCATAACCTTTGATAAACTTTCTGTAATATCTGGTATGTCCTAGCATAGCGCGCAACTATTTCACACTCCTCGATGCTTCTAAGTTAAGTATTGCCACAGTCTTCATGGGATCTACCATTAGTCCCTGTCTACAAACCACATTACCCAGCAGGCTCCCAAAAGGAACAAAAAATAGACACTTCCTCAGATTGAGTGCGATCTGGTATATTCGATAGGTATCTAACATCAAGCCAAAGCTTGCTACATGGCGTTTCACCAGTCCAAAGATAGTCTAGTCATCAAAGTATACTTCCAGGAACTTGTGAATAAATTCCTTGAATACGGCACTGACTATGCGCAAAAAAATCACAGCTGCATTCTATAATCCGAAAGGCATTACAGTGTACTAAAAACACCCCCACTCAATTGTGAAGTTTGTCCTTCTCCTATCCTCTGGCACCATTTTGTTCTGATGGTACCCAGAGAACCCATCAATGAAGGAATATGCTTCTTAGCCACCTACATTTTCCAACACCTCATCAGTGAATGAAGTTGGGAAAGGATCATGTACACAAGAATCATTCAACTTCCTAAGATATATGCATATCCTTATTTCATATTTCTGCTTCTTTTCTTGTACCACCATTGGGATTACCCAATCAGATTCTTCTACGAGCTCAATTATGTATGCCATGAGCATCTTGTCTAGCTCTAAGTGGACCTTCTCCTTATACTTCAGATTGAGACGGTAAGGCCTTTGCTTAACTGGATTCATGTCGGGTTTCAACGTGATCTTCATAACACCCAGTGCTCCTATTATCCCTTTTAGATCCATAAACTTGGTAGGGAATAAATCCTAGTATTCGCAGGGTAATTCGGTAACCTTATGCGCCGTCACGTCATCCCAGTAATCTCCAATCTTTGCGAATTTGGGCTCGGCCTCTGCACCAATATTCACCTTTTTAGGTTTCAGTGGCACGGTTATATCAGGATTCTCAATTTGAGATCCTTCAACCTCATGGTGACCTTATGTTTCAAGGATGTTAATATTTTGCAGATACTCATCTTCCTCTTCAGTTGTTATGTTATATAATTCCAACGCGTGACTCAGATGAGTAGTCTAATCGGGTTGAATCAGGTCCAAAGGATCATGCACTATCCTCAAGATCACTGCTTTCACTTCTTGTATCACTTCTTCAATACAGTCAAACCCGTCTTTAAAGTTGAATGTCTTTATGAATCCTTCATGAAGAATATCCCATTCACATGTACCATGGCAGAGCTCTATTTCTAAGTACCAGTTCAATGGGATGACATCCAAGGTGTGACAAAACAAGTGCACCCATTTAGGTTGGGGCTTCGATCCATAAGCCTCGGCCCATTTGGCTAAGTGTGTGCACAGATCGTCCTTCCCGTCATACTTGTCTGTCATTTGCACATTCAACTTTCCAAAACTTGTTCTCATCATCCTTCTACATTCACACCAATCATTGAAGCTACCCTTATGCGTACCCCACCATCTTGCGGGCGTAGCGTGCAGTGCCCAGTCCAATGCCTGGAAGTGCTGCTTTTTTGGTAACTCCTTCTCAAATGCATCCAGAAATACATCTACATCATTCAGGCCATCATAAGTGGGCAGATTTCCTACTTTTGATGACAGATAGTGTAGCGACTAGGTCATCATGTTACAACTTAGCGTGGTTACTTCATGTAACTGATTCTTCCAGCACTCTAATTCTTCATCAGAGTTCGAGGTGCAGGAACTCTTGTGATCCCATGTAATTCTTCCATCCACTATTGGATTCACCCAATCTTGGTCTCGCACTGTTATCTTATAGATATAGTCCAATTCGTCATCGCTCTCATAGTCGCGGACTGGTTCAGTATATCCCGATCCTTTAACAGGATCCTCTCAAATATCCTCTTTCGCTTCTTTAGGTTGATTACCCCGTTCATATCACTAGCCCAATCAATGCCAAGGTGCACAAGGTAGTGGTTGCTGTCATCTATAATTTCTATTACTTCAAAGTCACCCAACGTGCTCTCGCCTTCAATATCTATAGTCACCCCTTGAAGTCGCCCCATGGGGGTGATATTTTGCTGATTTTCCATCCTTAACTGAATCGATGACCACTACAACACGGGTCTTCCCATCTGTTCCCAAGTCTTCTTCAGTAGGACATTCACATCTAACCCCATATCCAAAATAACCTGATCCATTTCATACTCTCCTAAATGCATGGTCAATCTCATCACCCATCTTGTCCTTGTTTTATGCTTATCAATCTTTCATACCACGCACCGTTCGCCTGGAGTGTTTCTAGCGCATCTATTTATAAGCTCCTGTAATCCCTTCACAGCGTTGCTATCACATAAAAACTTCATGCAGGTTTCTAGAAAGGTTGTAAGCATAGAAGGATCCATCTCTTGATTCAGTTTATCCTGGCATCCTGAGCTGGAGGTCTCAGTGAAGCTCTTCTTTGCTTCCGTGAATGTCTTGCGTGTGCACTCCAAATCAAATTCAGCCTCCTTCTCTAGAGCTTTGGGAACCCATGCGTTGTCTTTGGGTTGTTTCCCCTTATCATCCTCTATTGCAATTCCACTTCAAAGCACTATATTCACATTCGGATCCTCTTCGCGAGGCTCAAAGCTCATCACCTACTGGTTCTGAGTCGGTTGAGGAGGTAGTGCCCCTTTCTCGTGTATCCTCATTATCAGCGTAGGACGATCCTCTGTTTCATGGTCAAACAAGGTGCAATATTTGCATGACAGATGCGTTGGGTTAGTGTAATCGCGGGAATAATGTCCTAGTCCTCCGCAATTGTAGTAGATTAGCTATCCCTGACCTCTGCCAAGTCCTCCTACGCCTCATCCGCGCCCCTGAAAACCTGTTCACACCATCCTTGCGCTTTGGTCAGGGGGGCGCATTTCTTCCTCAACCCTATAGGCGGGTGTTCTATCCATCATCAATTGATAACTTCTGCAATTGCACTCATCATGCAATACGAGCTACAAAAGTTGCAGAATATTTCTTGTGGTGTTTGTAGAAACTTCTGCAGAAAAAGACAGTTATCTGTCATATGTTTTCCTACTACCTGACATATAGTGCACCACAACATAGGCCCCGCACTTGGTCCTGCTTGATCTTCTGGCCTAAAGGGCGTTCATCCCCCTCCCACAATGTAGTTCACAAAGAGCGGGCAATGGTCTTTTTCATGCCCCTAACCCTTACATCTCAGGCACCATACCTCTTCGCGCACCTCCGATCGAACTGTCATATCCTGCTTCAAGATTTGCATTTCAATGTAAAGATTTTACAACTGTGCATGGATCTGTTGAACCCCTAGATCTGGATCTTATATTGATGTTTCATGCAGTCTCATTGCAATCTCCAAGACCTCTGCCTGATTCGTTATCTTCTATTGTGACAGCGCAACCCTTAGCTGTGGCAGGAGCGAAGCCACGAACCATTCACGGTGTTGTCCATATGTTAAGTTCATATTAGCTTCACCAATTTTACACTTCAATCTCTAAACTAATTCCCAAGGGGTCTTGCCTGGTTTCATCGTGATTTGCTTGAATCCTACAATTGACTGAGCCTCGGATTTAGTCCTACTGAACTCTTTATTCAGCGCGGTATGAATGTTGGCCACTTCAGCGTTTGGATTATCATTGGATTATTTAATGTACTAGGTCAGCGTGCCATCCTGTAGAGCACTAACCAGTGTTGCCTTCTTCATGTGATCATCTATAACACCCTGAGCTTCCCATACAACTTTCACGATGAACTAGAACTGGTTTAAATATTCATTTCCCAAGCCTTTAAACAAAGGTAGCTTCACTGAAATTTCCATGCTGAATTGCAGTGGAGGTGGAGGTGGTATGGGTGAAGTCACAGGTGATGGTGGTGAAGTTGGAGGTGGTGTCGGTGGAGGTGGTAGTCGCGGGAATCCTTGTCTTATTAACTAGATATCACTTCACAGAGAGGCCTGCACTACTCCCTCTTCGTCACCCAATGGAGGTGAAATGAATGGACTATATTCAGGACCCTTTCTTCCTTCATTCCTGTACGTCTTTCCTCTTCGCCTAGCTTCGAACATCATAGTAGCAGCATAACCTATTTTTCACACAATAACATTTTAATCCAGGTATTTAAACACTTCAAGTACTTACCTCGTGGACCCTTGAAAAAGTTCCGCTGCGCCTTATTGTAGCTGACTAAGGTATTGACCGTGAATTCAGTCACAAATCCTCCTATGATGTGATCAAGCCAGTGGTCGACAGCGTGGGCAATCTTATCCTTAGAGGCTTCCAATATTTGTACTAACTCTGGGGTCCAGACAATAGGACCATCAAGGCTCCACCTTCCTTGGCTATCTGCGATCTTCGCGATCCACTCATATAGCTCAACTAGAAAGGAGCAGAAAAAGATCTCATGTATTTCTGTATATAGGTACATGTCTAGCCACTATTCCTTTGTCAGTTACAAGTTTTTGTTCTCCTGCATTTTGAATTCGTGGATCTTCCTATCCAGCCTGTCTCTGATCTCTTTCTTAGTTGGATTCCAATGATACGACATCACACATCTCTTATGAAGATTCCAGTCCTGGCAACGGAACCATTTTTTGGCTTGGTGGGACCTCACCCAGATTCAACATTAGTTAGCCAAACAAATCCCTACACTATTGGCCCTTTCGGCATCAGCCCGCAGAGCGTGGACCGAAGTCTCACGAGAAGAAGTATGGGGGGATGCTGGAACCAAGCTTCTACACCCTGAGATGGTCGCGATGTCAGTTCATTACTCGTATTCTTGCTTTCACATATGTCGTTAAGTTCTAGGGCTTTGTCTGCCTAGCCCTTTATTTCTGTCAGGCCAGGCAATAACTCCTCAAAGAAAAATTGATTCGTATATTAAATTCCTTCAGGTAGGTCTTCGTTATATACATGAGGAAGAGACTGTTCACTTCATCTCCCGATGAATGCTCATATTACTTATTTATTTATTTACATTATATTCACCCAATCCTGATGATTAGGTGTCAACATTCCCCCACCTTAATCTAAAGGGATGTTGATGAGTCCAAGCATCATTCTAAATCGTTCAAGCTTTTCTTTTCGAAGCGCTTTGGTGAAGATGCCTACAATTTTCTCATTACTGGAATAATGTCAGAGATGGATTGACTTGGCCTCAACATGATGTCGAATCAGATGATATTTAGTATTGATGTGCTTCGTTCGATCATGGAAATTTTGGTTCTTGGCCAAATTTATTGCAGAGGTATTTTCAATCATGAGTGGAGTTGATTGTACTTGTTTTACCTGCAAATCTTCAAGAATTTTCCTGAGCCACACAATTTCTTTTGTTGTCTCAGCTGCTGCCACGTATTCTGCTTCTGTTGTGGAATCTGCTGGAACTGATTGTTTGCGTGATCTCCATGAGACAGCTCCTGATCCAAGACTCATAACATATCCTGAAGTAGATACCCCAGTTTCTTTGTCTCCATTGAAGTTTGAATTAGAGTATCCAATCAAACTGAAGTTGTCCACCTGTGTATACTTGATTCCAAAGTCTTGATTTCCCTTCAAGTAGCTTAGAACTCTTTTTGCAGTAGACCAATGTCCCTCACAAGGATTTTTCATAAACCTGGAGAGGATTCCAATAGCAAACGAAATGTCTGGTCTGGTAGTAGTTAGGTAGTTGAGACTTCCTACAAGCTATCTATACTTTGTTGCATCCTCAAATTCTTTTCCTTCAATAGATTTGAGCTTTCCGTTTTGTTCCATTAGAGTAGTAAGAGGATTGAATTCTGTCATGCCAAACCTGTCCAACAGATCTCCAATGTATTTCTTTTGAGAAAGAAATATGGACTTCTGATGTTGGGTTACTTCAATACCAAGATAGTAATGAACATAGCCCAAATCAGTCATTTCAAAACTTTTCCCCAATTCCTTCTTTATGAATGCAATGTAGATTTCATTGTTCCCTGTCATAAAAATATCATCTACATATACCACAAGATATACAAATGTTTTGCAAACTTTCTTGACAAATAAAGTTGCACCATCAAGATCATAATGTTTGAAATTGAGTTTCAGAAGATGCTTAGTTAGTTTTTCATACCAGGCTCGTGGTGCCTGTTTGAGGCCATACAAGGACTTCAAAAATTTGCATACTTTATGTTCATGTCCTTTCACAGCAAATCCTTTAGGCTGGGACATAAAAACATTCTCTTTTAGATCTCCATTCAAGAAAGCAGTTTTTACATCCATTTGATGGACTTTCCAACTGTTCTGAGCTGCTAGGGCAAAGAGTGTCCGGATGGTAGCCCATTTTGTTGTGGGGGAAAAGGTCTCTTCATAATTGACCCCTTCGTTCTATGCAAAACCTTTTTCCACAAGCCTAGCTTTGTGCTTGTCAAGTGATCCATCAGCTTTATATTTGTTCTTGTAGACCCACTTGCAACCAATTGGTTTGGTTCCTAATGGAGGATCAACTAGCTTCCAAGTTCCATTCTTTATGAGGGCATCATACTCCTTTTGCATCGCTTCTTTCCATTCACCATGAGAAGCAGATTATTTGAAGGAAGTTGGTTCAAAATCTGTAGACAAATTCAATTCACAATCATAAGAAACATCCATATCAACAAGTGAATTAGAGTCATCTACATCACCTCCATTTTGCCGGTTTGAATTTCTAGTTCCTGTCTTTTCAACCTCATCAAGATGAACACTTTCAAGTGTCTTTGTCAGCCACTTTGGGAGACCTTTCTCAGATGGTCCAGGCTGCTCCGTTGATTGAGTTGGGACTGAATCAAGATTGAGTCTCCCAATTCTATCAATCACATCACTTAAAGCATCATCCATTGTTGGAGTTTCATGGAGGGGAGAGTGTCCCTCAGAAGAAGATTCCACATGTTGATCTAGTATAGGAATCCTCCCTTCAAAATGTGGAATCTAATTATCAAATTCTTGAAATGATTTTGCTTTTGCGAATCTATCCAAGTGATCAAGTTGCCGCTCAACAACATTGTCAGTTTTGGATGATTCAAGGAAAATTACATCTCTAGATACAACAAACTTTTTATTTACTTCATCATAGAGACGATATGCTTTGGAGGTGTTTGAATACCCTAGGAAGATACATTTATGACTTCTAGCACCAAGCTTGTTTCTATGTACCTTTGGTATCAAGGCATAACAGGTACAAACAAAGACCCTGAGATGCTTTACTGAAGGAACATGTCCATACCACATTTCATATGGAGTCTTGTTTCTAATAACATTAGATGGACATCTATTCTTTATATATGTAGCACATAGAATAGCATTAGCCCAAAACATTATCTTTACATTTTGAAGAAGAGCATGGATCGTACCATATTTAAGATTGTCCTATTCATTCTTTCAGCTACACCATTCTGTTAGGGATTATAAGGCATAGTTGTTTGATGTTTGATACCATGTTGGCAAAGATAGTTTTCAAATTCATTTGATGTGTATTCTTTTACATTATCAATGCGAATAGACCCAATATGAGATTGTGCATCATTTTCAATCCATTTATGAAAGTTCTTGAATGTTTGAAAAGCATCATGTATTTGTTCTTCAATAAATAAACCCAATACATTCTGGTGTAGTCATCAATAAATGTCATCATATATTTGTTTCCATTTGTAGAAGGAACAGGAATTGGGCCACATAAATCTGAATGAATGACTTCAATTTTTCTATGTGCTCTTGAATGTGAATCATGAAAAGACTGTTTGCTATGATTTCCTAGAATGCAAGCATCACATTGCTTAAGATTCCTAGGAATTGTAGGCAAACCAGCAACACCATTTTTATTCAACAAGTGGAGGTTGTCATAGTTCAAATGTCCAAATCTAGCATGCCATACTAAACTTGATGGAAGTGTACCTTCTTCATAATGAGAATTTTATAAGAAATGTTGTGCACGAGCAGAGGTGCCTTGCAGCTTGAGAAGCGTTTCTTCTTCTATTCCCCTCATGACAAGTGAGTGATCAGACACTTTTCTCACCTCAAGCTTGCCATCAAACATATGAATGGAGTGACCTTGCTAGTGGATGTGGACCAAGGACAGGAAGTTTCTCTTCAGCTGTGGGAGATATATAACATGGTGCAGAAGAAAGTCAGGAAGACCAGGCAATTTAAGCTTGATTGTGCCAAGCCTTGATTGCTTGATTTTTGATTGGTCTACAAAGTATACTGGTCCATCAACATTGTCAGTAAATTCTTCAAAAAATATTTTCTATGAGTCATGTGGCAAGTTGCTCCTGAATCAAGCAACCAATCATTTTTCCAAGAAGCAAGTGAAGAATTACATAAATCTTAATTTACTCCAATATTACATTGTGCGACAACATAGTGAGCAGTTTCAGGTGGTTTACCTTTGTCTGTATCATCAGTTTTACCTTTGGGTTGATTTCTTTTGTACTCAATTTTGTCCCAAGGTAACTTGCATGTAGAGGCATCATGTGATCCATTTCTTTTGCAGCGTATCCAGTGCAAATCTACTTTTTCTCCTTGAGAGTGTCCGCCCCCCTGCCTTTGAAATATCTTCCATCTCTTCCTCCGGAAGAATCTTGAGCAAGATTATTCTCTCTATGTGCAAGAAGAGTTGTCTTCTTTTCCAAACCCTTCTCTTTTTTAACAAACTTCTCCATTATAAAATTTGAACTGAGCCCAAAAAATAATTACAATATTCGTAGCAAAACACTAATAGTAATTTTCTATGTATTTACAAAATGGAATCAACTGCTCAATATTCATATATAATGCAATATGTATTCCACATATTATACAATGTAATTTCATATATAATGCAATCAGAGGGACTAACCAGTGCAGAGAATCCAATCTGTGGATTGAAACCAAGGTTTGATGGCGTTTTTTTATCAATATCAAATATAGCACATGCATTCAACACAAACATATAGTGTTAACTAGCCCACGGTATTTGTAATCCAACAGTTCACCATTTTCCTTCAAGATAGGTCGAACCAGCACATCATAAGAAGAACTCCACACTTCATGAGAATAATTCAACGCAAAAATTATGAATCCAACATTAATTCATACCGTGGATTGAGCACGCAACCTCTGGGTTGCCATCAAAGCGTATTCACCATAAAATTCACGAGCAAGCAATATTCCAATCACATTAAATTCGCCAGTAACTTAAATACAACATACTAATATATATGGCCAATGTTCAACATATGGGTAGAAGAAACTGTGTAATATGTAATACCAGATGCCATATGAATACTTATGGAAGGGACGTTCTTCAAAATAGTTCAACGCAACATTCTGAAATACTTATGGAAGGGAGCAGTGTTCAAAACAATGGAGCAGCATTCTTCAAAACAGGAGAAACATTCTTCAAAACAGTTCAACGCAGTGTTCTGATATACTTATGGAAGGGAGTAGCATTCAAAACAATGGAGCAACTTCAATGGCAAGGAAAATCTATTTGAAAATCTATTTGAGAAAGGGTATCGGAGTTGGAGCTTTTTGTAAAATTTATGGTGGTCATAAAAGTAGTGGATCTATTGCTCGACATGTACTACAACAATTAGAGATGATGAATATCATTGAGATGGATCCCAACGGTGGACTGCATATCACATCTAGTGGTCAGAGAGATCTTGATCAAGTTGTTGGTCGTATTGCGTTAAAGCAATGGAGCAGTGTTAAAACCAGGACAGCGTTAAAACTTGGGACAGTGTATATGGGAGCAGCATTAAAACTTGAAACATATGCCAACACCAACCTTTAATCTAAGCAGCACAAATTTCAAAAAAACTCAACGCTCATACCATGGATACTTGCTTGTTGCTCTGTGCAAACTGTGCGCTTACGGTGCTAGTTGCAGGCGATGCCAGGAGCTGGGCATTCTTTGTCAGTCCAAGAGACGTTACACCCAAAAAAACGTGCAAACAATGATTAGAGAGTGTAGGGAGGACAATTATGAACAACCCAGGAAGCGCAGAGGGTGTAGACAATGGTTATGGTAGAGAAAACAAATGCCAGGAGTTACAACTAAATTTAGGGACTCAGGACCTGTGCTCTGATACCATGTCAAGGTAGCCAGTAACTCCTCAAAGCAAAATTGATTCATATATTAAATTCCCAGGTAGGTCTTCATTATATACATGAGGGAGAGACTGTTCACTTCATCTCCCGATGACTATTCATATTACTTATTTATTTATTTACATTATATTCACCCAATCCTAATGATTAGGTGTCAACAATTTTGTTCTTCAGTACCTCCGCGAAGGGGTACAATTGGTACTTTGACACTGCTAAAGCAGCGTATAGAACAAGTTTCCAAGTTATCCTTAAGTGTTTAATTATCTTACTAAACAATCACAGTTAGCACCGCATAAACAAATACTCTTGCATTTGATTAACCAACGTAATTACATATATCCGTGCATCACATAAGCACTGTAAATGAAATCCATACATAATATGACAAGATGCATTAACAGGAAATAAAGACACAGAATTTGTAGAATACTTCTCTTTATTGATATCTTAAGATGATTACAGACTCTATCCACCCCGCGCACACAGTTGCAGGGGTCCGCGCACTCAGCTGCAGACTTATACCCTAGGCCTTTGTGCACTCAGCTGCAGAGCCTCTACCTATGCTACGACTCCAAACTTAGACATCTCCCTTTATCGCTTAAGACATCTTCTACAACTTATGACTCATCATAAATACTTAGAGCTTGCTTAGTTAGTTCTTGTTATACAATCCCATGGTCCGTGGACCATGGGTATATCATTTACAGTTGACTTAACTTCACAAAATAAGGGCAGACAACCCTTTATGACTCATGACACCTTCACACTCCATGACCACAAAATGCAGATACTTTACAACTTTATTACAAAATTCTTCCCGAAACATGGGCTTTTAGCCCCAAAACTGTCCTTGGGGGATCTTGTTCCCAACATATATCCTAAACGAAGATCCAACTTGGTGATGTAAATTGATCCATGTAATTCATCCAATAATTCAACAAGGACAAAAATGGGAAATTTATCTTTAATAGTGAGCTTCTTGAGCTCCCTATAATCTGGACACATGCTCCATGATCCATCCTTCTTGTGCATCAATACTACCAGAGCAGAGAAAGAACTTTGACTAGGTTGAATTATACAAGACTCTAGCATTTCTGCAACCACATGTTCAATTTCACTTTTTTGGCCATAGTGATATCTGTGAGGCCTCATGTTTGGAGGAACACTTCCTGGAATCAAATGAATAGCATGATCATAATCATGAATAGGTGTGAGGCCTTTGGAAGTCTCAAATAACTTAGAATGATTGCCGAAGACTATTTGGAGATCTGGAGAAATAGATGATTTTGATGTGCGGACCTCTAGCGAACATAATTGTGCAATTACGGCTCATTCTTTCTTTAGAAGATTTTTCATTCCATTAGAGCTAATTATCTTTCCTGTTTTCTCCGCGACACCCTTTAATTCAACTTCCTTTCCTTTTGAACAAAATTTAATGAAAAGTTCTTGAAAATTAAAAGCTATTGTACTTGGTGGGCCCCAGTATTGCAGCAATAATGCTGCAACTCCTGGAACTCCTTTAATTTTATCAACCCGGTAGTTCGTAACAAACTTGGAAGCGATAGTGGTGTATGCACAAGTACTAGCTCTTGCCGCAGCAGTCACTTGGTCAGCTAGCACAAGTCCGCTAGGATCTTAAGCCAACTTCTATGAGCTCTTAGAAGAAGCTTTTTAGCTGATGAATGAAAGCTAACTCAAAGGGGCTAATTTAATTGCAGAAAGAAATTGGAAAACGGAAAGGAAATGCAAACCCTAGCAAACCCTAATTTTACGAGCTAGCCCTACTGATGTGAAAAAGTGGGTGCAAGCTACTGAAAGAGATGCCATTGACTTCTACGAAGGTAAAATGCATGTGTCTAAGTTATCACTATCTGAAGAAAACATCTTATTGTCTTTTTGAATAAGTTGTCACAATTATCATGCATAGAATTTAACTGTTTTTTATTGTGCAGAGGTGGATTGGTGGGAGGAAATGCTTAGAAGAGGTTGAGAGGGTTCAGAGAGGGCCTAAGGGGTTCCTAACACCCTTCCAGAGAGTTTCATAGAGTTTGGCTATCAAGAAACCTCATTCGTGAGCTTCTACAAGAAGTCTGCAGGGGTTCTATAGGATGTTTCAGGAATTTCTACAGGATGTTTAGAAATTTCTACAGGATATTTAAAAATTGGATTTTGGAGGATGGGTGAGTGAGGGAAGATGCATGAATGGATATGGAGGTAGGATAGGGGGCTGAAGTGGCCCAGGGACTGGTGGACGGAGTGGTGAGAAGGTGTAGATAGCTAAGTTGGCTCAAAGAAGGCTGAAACAATGATGTACAAAAACTAGGGTTATGTGATCAAATGTGGCAAACGTGAGGTAAGGATTATCAGTAGAGGGTGGAGTGGATGGTGCTGATGGAGAATAAGCAGATGAAGGAGTGGTACAGGTGCTCTGCAAGTCGTTTTTCCAATCTGAACCAACAAAGTCTTGTAAATTCAAAGACTTAGTTACGTTGACCTAATATGCTAGCTGCCAGTAAAGAGAATGAACAGAAGTGTGACTTGCAATGAAACCATGTATTTTAACTCATGCAACTAAGAAAATGAAAGTCTGAACTTGTAACCAACTTCTACACATGAAAATCAAACACTAGTGATTGCATGGCAAAGCAAAATTAGTGTTTTTGTGGGCAGCAAAGTCATCCTAGCCACAGCTCCTGATCCCACTGAGGGAAAGGTGAAACCACAGATGTTTGATGGCCCTTTTCTTGAACCTTTTTCTGTTAACAACCTATCAACTAAATCTGAGCATGAAAATCTATTTTACTCATCAAAAACAACCTAAATAACAAAACAAGATTTAAATCTAAATAGCAGATTTTATTCTAAGAATGCAACAAATACACATGAAGGTAAACAAAGGAGGTACTGGGCGCTTGAGATGGGCCCAAACCCAAGAGATACAGCCTCCTAAGAGAGATTTAGAGCTGGTGCAAAGCTGGATTCATATTTATTGATCAAAAGAAATGTTACATTCCAAAAACTGTCCACAAGGAGAACTTGAAAATGTGTTCAAAGCAAAGCTAATATACTGCCTAAAAATCAAACTACAAGATGACTACAAAATGAATAAAAAATGACTATAAACTGACTAACTGAAATGAGGCCCTAAGCCCTCTTATTTATACAAATTGAGGATCCCAACAGTCCTCCTAAACTTTAGGGACTCGACTACCCAAAACTTGGAGTTAATAGCAGTCCTACTTGACTTGCTTGGCTACCCTTGTAGTAATTGATTTGGTGGCCCTTGAACTCCGAGCTGATGGTGGAGAATTTGAGGTAATCACCCATAAATGAAGGGGACACCTTCCTACAAATCCTCTCCCTTGTTCTCCCACGAATTTGGCTGCCAAGTGCTCATTAAAACCTTCAATTTTGTCTCCAAATTGACCAAAAAGGCTACACAAAGCACACATTAGACTTGTTGGCATAATGACTAACCGAATTCACTCTATTAGCATAAATATAATAAAAAACATGCAATAAACTAATGAGAATGGTGGATTAAGTCGAATTAGGAGGTTGAATGAGCCCAAATAATTATCCATTTTTGGGGCTCATCATCACACCCCTACTGAAAGTCTTGCTCATCCTCTGAGCAACCAATTTATCTCCTCGTCTTTGATGGCCTTGGTGGCCTCCTTGTCATGCCAAGCTTTTGAATTGATGTCCTCTTCTCAGTCATGAAACCATGCTTTTCTCTCTGCTCCTTCCCACTGACTGTGCTTCTCTTCCTAGAGAATTCTCAATTTCCTGTAGAACTGTCTTTGAGTCCATTATCTGAATTCTCTCTCTCCAATTGGAGGCTTTTGGCTCCCTCATTCATAGGTGATGGACATCCTTGAAGGAGGCTCCTACTTTTATTTAGCTTTTGTGTCATTAGTGACAATTTTCTCCTTTGTCTGTGGTTTGGGTCTACCCACTTTGATCTGTGTGCTCCTTCTCGCCATTGTAGGCTCCCTCTTTCACTTCTCCTTCTTCTTAGGGGATATGCTTAGGGTGGCCAGCACAACTACTGCCTCCCTAGCTAAAATCTCGGCCAATTTCTCCTTCTGTTGCCCTTTCCCTAGACTTCCTATAGAAAGTCCTGTAGAAGCAGTTTTTTGTCTTCCTGTAGAAACAGTTTTCCCTGATTTGGCTTGCTTGGCTAGGGGTGCCTTCTATTTGACTTGTGTTGTTGTTGCCTTGGGTGTGCCCTTACTTGTTTGGACTTTTTCAGTCCTCTCTGCTCTATTCTAAAATCCTTTTTCTTGGGTGTTTGTGCCATTGTTCCTCCCACAGTTTTAGCCTTCAGCAATTTGGCCTTTGTTTCATTTCCTCTCCGTTCTTGCCTTGCCTGGATGTCTTGCGTTTCTTCATCATTGGTTTTCTTGTATTTTTTTTTTAATGTGTTCTTCTTCCTTCCCATCCTTTATTTTTCTTCAGCACTTCCACTAACTCATCAACATTAGTTCTTGGAGTATCCAGCCTTGTCCTCCACCTCTCGCTTTTATTTGGCTCCCTGTATTTCTCTTGATCATGTAAAATATCCCACCTATTCATTGTATGACTGTACTATGCCAAGACACAAACTTACTATTCCTGGTTGGTTAATTACATGCCCTGAATGGTCAAACCTACGACTGATTTCCACCTTACACTTATTTCATCTCATTGGTCTTATGGTCAGTTTTAAGTTGCACCAATGTTTGCTAAACCTTCATTTGTACAATTTTGGGCACCTTCAATTAATCCTTCTTACTGTTGGTGGTTGTTAGCTGCCAAGCCTGATCCGTCACAGTAAATAAATTTTGCATTCCCAGCCTGATCGCTTTTATAGGCACTCTCAAAGTATTGTTCCCCTGTTCTCGATTTAGACAGTTCCAAACTAGCTTGGATCAGTGACATAATCTTCATGTCTCTCCTTTGATGTGAGACTCTAATTCCATTCTCCAAGTCCCCTACCAACTTTAAGATTCCCATCCTTTTACAATCCTGGATCACCTGCATGAAATTCTGATATGATACCTTACTATGTTTTAACAATTATGTTCATGCCTGCAAAAGACACTAACCAAGTTTTTTTCTTCGGTTCTCTTCTTTTTTTTTTTGGTAGAAGGAGATCTCAAGGACATTAAAAATTCTTCAGCTATCTGGTTATGAGGGGAAGAGTTTTTCCTCTACAGATAGAGGACAGAGACCAAGTTTTCTTCTCAAGACACATTCAGATATGCAAATTTTAAAAATTTCATCCACGGGCTGGCTCTCACAGCTGCATATGCCTTCCTTATAAGAGAATTTTAGACCGGAAACGTGGAGAGATGCAGAAAAACTGAGAAATTCCGTGCAACACACAATCACACTGCTATTTTTGACTTACAGGCAGACTTGTTTCCAATTCTCCTGCTCCAGACAGTTCAATTCACGACCTTTCAGAATATAGCATGCACGGAAGAGTGTTTTCGAGCCTACCCTTCTCGCAACTCCAAATCTGACGAGGGAAAGCTCAGGTTTCTCTGTTCCAGAATGCTCTGCCATACTTCCTATAGAAGACCCCCCCGTTTCCTATAGAACGCCCTTGCGTAGGAGGGTTTAAAAAAATGGCCGAGAAAGCTTGCTTTGCTGCTATGGGGCTGGTATGGAGCTTGTTGCAGCTGCAAGGACGATAATAAACTGGGAAAAACAGCGGTGAGAGTTCGATTGGCTGTTTATGAAGATTTACATTGATGGAGGGTGAGATGGCCAACTGCATGTTGGCCCCATGCAGACTGTTGGTCCCCACTGCAATGTTTAACTGTTTGTTCTCTACCTGTAGTCTCGTCCATCAATGACGCTGATGTTTAACTAGTCATCACTACCTGTTTTCCAATTTCCTCTTGAGATGGTTGAGCGCACGTGTCTCATTCCCCCACCAAGCACTATTGAACTGGATGACGGTGGTCAGTTAGCTGGCCACTGATTTTTTTAATCCCCACCATCTCATTTCTCATGCAGTTTCCAAATTACATTCATGCAATCAGAGGAATGAGTTTCAGTCACGTACCTGGAAGTCGAATGACTGCTGTGAGGTGTTGTGGCCTGTCATGTGTTGCATGCATTGGTTTTTGTGGTTGCATGTGGCTTGGATGCTGATTCCTAGCTATTTTTTCCTTTTGCAGGTACCCTTTGGCCGGATTCATGCTGTAGGAGCTGGCTTCACATTCAGATCTACACCCTTAAGCTGCTGATGTCGAATTTTTCACAGGACCTAAACTCGTTTTTGCCATTGCTCCTGAACGATAGATCGGATCGATCTGAAACTTGCTGAGCATGTTCCTATCATCATGATGCACCTCCCATAGCAAAATTACGATCAATGGATGCACATATTTTGAGAAAAATGGAAAATTGTTGAAGATTTCAGAGATCTATTTCTCAGAAACCGTGCATCGGAATTGGCTAAAACTGCTTGGGTAGGTTACTATCACCCATATGCATCTCCCCATGAAACAGGTTTTGAAACGGATGCACGGATATGGAGAAAATGCAAAAATGGATGAAGGTGATGGAGGCTGATTTCTTGGAAACCGTGCACCAGAATTGGCTGAAACTGCTCAGGAATGTTTCCATTACCCCTGTACAATTCCCCATAAAACGGTTTTTCAAATGGATGGATGGTTTTCAAGTTAGGGAAAAAACAAATTATGTTCTATGTATTTTTTTCTTCAAAGCATTCTGCAAGTTTTTGGATGGTGTAAAAGAATGAGATTGGGCTGTGATGCAGGCATGGAGATGATGGAGGAGGATTTTGAAAATTACGGGAGGACTTCTGAACCCTTCAGGAAGCTACCATGTTCGCCAAACTGCTTTTTTGAAATCCATTTCTAGCTTCCTTCAATTTCTACAGGAACTTCCTGTAGAAGCACAATGAGGTGGGAAAAAAATGATGGATAAAGGTGTGGGATGGAAATAGGGGTGCTTGCAGGCCTAACCAACAGGTTCCCATCATTAGATTCCCTTTTAAAATTGAATTTGGTTCATCCAAAGTTTGTACAGGATGTTTCCTGTAGAAATACAGAACTTCTTGTACAAGGCACAAAAATTCCTTTGACCTTGTTTTGAGTGATCCTCCTGACCTGAAACGTCCTTGTTGCAGCCTACAATTATTCAATGCGAATTAGGTTTATTTTTCTTTTTTCTTTTTCTCCTTGTTTTGAAAAACAACTAGGGTGCCTCATGGAGGTTTTCACCCTAATTGCCTGCCCTGGGCGCCTCCAAGGGAGGTTTTCACCCAAAGATCTTATTCTCTTTTCTCTTTTTTCCCAACCCATTGACTGCCTCATGGAGGTTTTCAATCAATGAGCCAATCTAAGGCAACTCCGAGGAGGTTTTCACCTTAGATTTTTATTTTTCTCTTTTTTTCATTTTTTTCATTTTTTTTCTTTTTCATTTTTTTTTCTTTTTCTTTTTTTTCTACCCTACCCTACTTGAAAAACAAAATCATTTTCAAGTGTAAGAATACTTCCAATGGAGCCATGTGCACATTGATATTAGAGACAAAGTGATGTGAAGGCTCGAAATGCTTGCTTTGACAACTATCCATATTTCAGAGACAAAATGATCTGAATTTGAAGGGATCAAACATAGCTGAGGAAGAGAGTACCGCTGCAACTTAGTGACAATCTGAAACCATATCTCAATATAGCTCTGATATCCTTGGTCCTTTTGCTGATCTAGATCATGTTTCATGTCACCTTCTATCATGACTTTCTCATATCCCTCTGTTTGATGAACTTTCTCTTGAATACATGGAAGATTTGATGGTAACCATGAGGGAGCTTTCTTGATCTCTACTTCTGATGTCTTCTCTTCATCAAGTGCAGCCCAGGGTTCTTTGATCTCTTCTTTTGAATCTTCTTTTGCCTTTGGTCCTTCAACTTTGTCAACATAATCTCTTCTTTGCAACACTCTTCCTGAGCTATGGTGAAGATCATTGAGCTCAAGAGGAGTCATTTGGACATGTTGTGTCCCAGCATTGCAATTGTGTTGAGCTACTCCAATGGACAGGTTTGGAAATGGTGGTATGGGTAGCTGAGTGGGGGTGTAGATTTGAGATGGATGTGGATGGGTTTGTGGTTGGGCAGGCATTTGGGGTTTCCTTGGTCGAGCAGGAGGTGATGGTTGTGGATGAGCAAGTGGTGGAGGAAAAGAAGTGGGAGGAGTGTTGTATTGGGGCCTCCACCCTTGATGAGGTGCATTCCACTGAGGCTGTGGCTGAGCATAAGAGTGAAACAAATGAGCAGCTGGTTGGGCATAATATGGAGATGGATCCGACCAAGGAGGGGGTGTGGACCAAGAAGGATGAGCAGGGGGACCCCAAGAAGGCATGAAATTGGCCTGATAGGGGTCATAATAGGTCTCGGATGTCTGTTGCAGTTCCTGCTGGTAAGATCTAGGTCCAAGTGGCCTCCTTTGGTTCATATAGTAGAGTGATTCAGTGGCTCCTTTTGCCCTCTGATATGCAGCTCTGGTTCCAAGCAAGAAAGGGAACTGATTCGTAGGATAGTATTCTTCACAGAAGAAACACACTTCTAGGGAGTGCATTGGACATTCGTCCCTAGGATGCTTTCTAGTGCACCTGGGACAAAAGATGGCCAAAGCCCTCTTGGCTTCCTCTTGCTTCTTTTGGATCCATAGGCTATCCAATTGCATGGGAAGAAACTGCCTCGTATCACTCTTGAAATCTTCCATCGGATCTTCAAATTCGTCTTTGGACAAGGTGTTGCTCCCAACATTTCTGCTTGTAGCCATTTGCTCCAGAGGAATGGTTCCTTCTTCTTCTTCCCTTGAGGTTCTTCAAATATGTCTTGCTGTCCACCTAAGGGTTCTTAAATCACAGCCATCGAAGAAGAGAGAATGTTGGCTGTGTGAAGCAGTGGGGGCGTTGTGCAATCATTTTTCTAACTTATCTCTACTCCTACCAGGCATGAAAGGAAATCTTTTTGGTTGATTTTTGTTTTTTTTTTTCTACTTCTACCTAAAAAACAGAAATAGATTGAACTACAACTAACTATCTTACTGAAATGAAAATACGGAATTGAAATGAAAGCAGGAAAGGACTAATCTATTTTGCTCAAATGAAATTGTAGGAATGAAATGCTATGCTACGCTTGCGGAATTGAAATGCTAATCTACGCTTGTAGAATTGAAATTGCGGAATTGAAATGCTAATCTATGAAAGCAGGAAATACTAATCTACTTTTGCATAAACGAAATTGCATAATGGAAATGAAATAAACTACTTAGCAGAAGGTTGTAGTGGAAAATAGAAGAAAAGCAGCAATCACCAATACTCTGACGCTTCCCCGGCAACGACGCAAAAAAGATGGTGGGCCCCAGTACTGCAGCAATAATGCTGCAACTCCTAGAACTCCCTTCTTTAATTTTATCAACCCGGTAGTTTGTAACAAACTTGGAAGCGACGGTGCTGTATGCACAAGTACTAGCTCTTGCTGCAGCTGTCACTTGGTCAGCTGGCACAAGTCTGCTAGGAGCTTAAGCCAACTTCTATGAGCTCTTAGAAGAAGCTTTTTAACTGATGAATGAAAGCTAACTCAAAGGGGCTAATTTACTTGCAGAAAGAAACTGGAAAGCGGAAAGGAAATGCAAACCTTAACAAACCCTAATTTTACTATCTAGCCCTACTGATGCGAAAAAGAGGATGCAAGCTACTAAAAGAGATGCCATTGACTTCTAGGAAGGTAAAATGCATGTGTCTAAGTTACCACTATCTGAAGAAAACATCTTTTTGTATTTTTGAATAAGTTGTCACAATCGTCATGCATACAATTTAACTGTTTTTTACTGTGCAAAGGTGGATTGGCAAGAGGAAATGCTTGGAAGATGTCAGGAAGGTTCAGAGAGGGCCTAAGGGTTCCCTAACACCCTTCCAAAGAGTTTCACAGAGTTTGGCTATCAAGAAACCTCATTCGTGAGCTTCTACAGGAAGTCTGCAGGGGTTCTACAAGATGTTTCAGGAATTTCTACAGGATGTTCAGAAATTTCTACAGGATGTTTAAAAATTGGATTTTGGAGGATGGGTGAGTGAGGGAAGATGCATGAATGGATATGGAGGTAGGATAGGGGTCTAAAGTGGCCCAGGGATTGGTGGATGGAGTGGTGAGAAGGTGTAGATAGCTAAGTTGGCTCAAAGAAGGCTGAAACAATGATGTACAAAAACTAGGGTTATGTGAGCAAATGTGGCAAACGTGAGGTAAGGATTCTAAGTAGAGGGTGGAGTGGATGGTGCTGATGGAGAATAAGTAGATGAAGGAGTGGTATAGGTGCTCTGCAAGTTGTTTTTCCAATTTGAACCAACAAAGACTTGTAAATTCAAAGACCTAGTTACGTTGACCTAATATGCTAGCTGCCAGTAAAGAGAATGAACAGAAGTGTGACCTGCAATGAAACCATTTATTTTAACTCATGAAAATAAGAAAATGAAAGTCTGAACTTGTAACCAACTTCTACACATGAAAATCAAACACTAGTGATTGCATGGCAAAGCCAAATCAGTGTTTTTATGGGCAGCAAAGTCATCCTAGTCACAGCTCCTGATCCCACTAAGGGAGAGGTGAAACCACAGATGTTTGATGGCCCTTTTCTTGAAGCTTTTTCTGTTAACAACCTATCAACTAAATCTAAGCATGAAAAGCTATTTTACTCATCAAAAACAACCTAGATAACAAAACAAGATTCAAATCTAAATAGCAGATTCTATTCTAAGAATGCAACAAAGACACATGAAAGTAAACAAAGGAGGTACTGGGTGCTTGATATGGGCCCAAACACAAGAGCTACAACCTCCTAAGAGAGATTTAGATCTGGTGCAAAGCTGGATTCATCTTTATTGATCAAAAGAAATGTTACATTCCAAAAACTGTCCACAAGGAGAACTTGAAAATGTGCTGAAGGCAAAGCTAATCTACTCCCTAAAAATCGAACTACAAAATGACTACAAAATGAATAAAAAATTACTATAAAGTGACTAACTAAAATGAGGCCCTAAGCCCTCTTATTTATACAAATTTAGGACCCCAACATTCCTCCTAAACTTTAGGGACTTGGCTACCCAAAACTTGCAGTTAACAGCAGTCCTACTTGACTTCCTTGACTGCCCTTGTAGTAATCGATTTGGTGGCCCTTGAACTCTGAGCTGATGGTGGAGAATTTGAGGTAAGCACCCATAAATGAATGGGACACCTTCCTACAAATCCTCTCCCTTGTTCTCCCACGAATTTGGCTACCAAGTGCTCATTAAAACCTTGAATTTTGTCTCCAAATTGACCAAAAAGGCTACACAAAGCACACATTAGACTTGTTGGCATAATGACTAACCCAATTCACTCTATTAGCATAAATATAATAAAAAACATGCAATAAACTAATGAGAATGGTGGATTAAGTCGAATTAGGAGGTTGAATGAGCCCAAATAATTATCCATTTTTGGGGCTCATCAGTACCCAAGGATTGTAGCCATTGGACTCCTATTAGAACATCAACACCACCCATTCGAATCGAAATAATTGGGATATTTAATACATATTCCCTGATGGATAGCTTCATATCATGTCACTTTCTAGAGCAATTTATGGTTCCTCCACTTGCAACAACCACTTGACACTCTGGTGTGGGATATATGAAGCAACTCGATTCCTTGGCTATCTTATAATGAATAAAATTATGGGTATTGCCCGAATCAATCAACACTGCTACCTTTTTCTTCTTGATAGTTTGAGGAGTGGTAATTCCAGCCAATGCATTACAAGATATGGTCAAATTCATTTATTATTTCTCTAGGGTTTGTTCCTGGTGTATATCCTCTTCTTTTGACGTTTATTTTTCCTTTTCTTCCTCCTCTTCATAATTTACGTAAAATAATTTCTTCTAAGCACACTTATGACCTTTAGTGTATTTTCTATCACAACTGTAACAAAGCCCTTTTACTCTTTTTTCATCCAATTCTTTTGGTGTAAACCTTGTAGGTTGTGCAAGGCTAGGGGCAACAACACTTCCATCTTTATAGTTTTGAGTGGTACGCTTCCTTGTTTCTATAATTTTCCTTTCCATTTTTCTTTCCAATACGAATGCCTTCTCCAATGAATAAGATAAACCTCATGTTGGATTGTATCCTTTAAAGCCCCTATGAACACATCAATACTAAGCTCCTCTGGAATATCTTTTACCCTTACATTCAATTGTTGGAAGTCCTCAATGTGCTCCATCATTGAACCATTTTGTTTTAGATTTATCAATTGGATAAAAAAGGTGTTTGTTATTGTATCCTCATAATGTGCTATCATTTCTTCTGTGTTTATGAGAGGAAAACCCTCGATACCATACAAATTGATTTGGTTCCAAATATAAAGTTGCAATGTGTACTTTTTTGTATTTTTCACATTATGTAGATCAAAATATTGCTCCATATATAGTATCCATATTACGGGGTCCTTGCCATCAAACTTCCTCATATCAATCTTTGGAACATGGTGGGTTTTCAATCCAACATTAGAGTCTATGAAATCATGATTAACATTTATTTTTTTCTCATCATGAGTTTCCTTTACTACCCTTTCAACATTAGTAAACATTTCTTGTAGCAACTTTGTCCAATCTGCCTTCAAATATTCCATTTTTCCTTCCATCTTGGCTTCCACGTTATTCATCTTTGCTACCAAGCCTTTCTTTAAACCATCCATCTTAGCTTCTACGTCATTCATCTTAGCTTCCATGCCTTTCTTTAAACCATTCATCTTATCATCCATGCCGTCCATCTTAGCTTCCCCACCTTTCTTTAAACCATTCATCTTAGCTTTTGTTACTTTTTGTGAAAGTGAATTGTGTTGGTCTTGGTCTCGTAATTTTGATATATCATGTTGCATTTCTTCCTCTTCTTCATGAGTCAAGGTATAGATTTCAGGTTTCTTACTAGGTGTTTCCATTTTCTTTTTTTGTGGCATCAATTAATGATATTATGCTTCACAATTCCCTTTGAATTCCTTCAAACTAATTTTTCAAACCAAACTTACGCAAATTATGAAAAAAACCACACAATGTTTTTCACTTTGTAGGAGCTTGATATTGAATCTGATGTATCTCTGAAACTTCAGATCTCGAAGGTCAGAAATTGTGAACTGTGGTATCCCTCTAAGTTCTCTTTCCAACGCCACCAGTCTGATCGAAATTGGATTCTCCAAGAAATCATTATGCCTAATCTCCCAAGGTGACCTCATTATACACTTTTTCAGTAGAGAGAACTTGTACGAAGTTCCACCTATAATTGTTTCAAACTTAGGACCTACTAAGGATTCAAAGAAAACTACAGTCAGTCATCTTTCTATAAATTCTTACGAAATTTCAATCTGATAATCAGAGAGAAAGTTATAATGATTTTCCCAATGTCACCTATTTGGGATGTAATTTGGGAGCCTGCAAAAACCCTAACTTACTTAGATCATATCTCTGAAAATATAGTGAGACAAGATCTAGAATTTGGACCCAGGAATCACTGAGATTTTGGATATAATGAATTTTATTTTTGGCTTCCAAAATTTCACGGAAAAAAATTCATAGTGAAAATGCCAAGATGACCTGTTTGGAGCAGCGAAACCCTAGAATCCATAGCTCTCATGTCGAATGTTATGAACTATCTCACAAAAAGATAGAAACGCTAGATCAATGAATTCAAAATCAAACTCATTGAGGGGGAAACATCATTTACATTACACAAATGAACAATTCTTGGATGATACAAATGACTAAACCTCCTTTCTATATATAGGAGACAAAGGGGTCACAATATAATCAAAGCCGACATAAGAATAGTAATATAAGGGCACAACAATAACAATAGTGGGCTTCTATGGGGCACACTAATAACAATATGGGGATAATAGGGGCACAATAATAACAATAAGGGCTACAATTACAATAGTAATGGGGGAATCACAAGTATTATAGGGACCCATCAATGAATATACGACTAAATTAGTTTCTTGTAATGGTTGTTAATAAAAGTAAATGAAACAAATATAAACTAATAAAGTAGTCATTTATATAATGAATATGAAACTACCAAAAAAAGATAAATGACTACTGCAAATGATAATTTTTTTATTACAAATGACGACTAAATTTTGCATATATACGAATATTAGTAGCTAATTTACAGTATCTTATAACACAACCAAGATTTAGTCATATTTATTTGGCCATTAATTGGTTTTAAACAATGACTAAAATTTGCATATATATGACTATTAGTAGATAATTTACAATATCTTATAATACGACCGACATTTTGGTCATATTTCTTTAGTCATTAATTGGTTTTCTTGGGTGATCATTTAGTAATATATTTTGTTGTATATTTTGTCATTAATTGTGGTAATTAATGACTAAATCAATGACTAAATTAATCACCAAATCTATGATTAAATATTCTATTAGATAATAAAATTGATACAACCAATTCATGACTAAGCTAAAAACGACTAAAATTGGGTTGTGTTGTAACTCACTGTAAATTAACTACTATTGGTCACCAACCAAAAAATAGTAGTTGATATGAAAATTTTAGCCATTTTTTAGTAACTAATTAACCATTTTGTACTAGTGATAGTCTTCTTTATTTTATATTCCATTGTTCATCGTATTTCATGTCTTATAATCTGCATTGTATCTTCTTTAATTTTCAGGAAGAAAACTCAGTATTGACGATAAGAAGTATGAATTGAAGAAAGAGGATAACAATAACATTGGAGCGAAAAAATGAAAATTAAAGAGAGAGAGAAGAGAACTGGTCTAGTGGTACTTTTAGAGCCAATATCCCACATAAGACAGACACAGAGATTGATAGTCAAGTCCTCATAGTTGGTGAATTCACCTGCAATGCCTTGACAACACAATGATAATTCTTTGAAGAGATGACACAATATTTCATGTGTAAATTTCACTCCAACAAATATTAAGTTGGAAACTCATATTGTAATACTTGACATCTTATATAATACAATATTCGTGGTTCAAATTATTTATAGTTGCACTTGATATTGTTTAGTATTATAATTAGTATTTGTAACTTTGCGTTTTCATATTAGATGAACATGTACATTCTATTAATTTTTTTTTTTAATTTAGTTGGAAAATCATATTAGTTAATCTATGTTGATTAATAATGAACGCATAAAATCAATCTAAAACTACTAAATTAATATTTTTATGTTGATTAATGATGATCACAAATAAAATGAATATACGACTAAATTAGTTGCTTGTAATGGTTGTTAATGAAAGTAAATGAAATGACTATAAACTACTAAAGTAGTCATTTATATAATGAATATGAAACTACCAAAAAAAGAGAAATGAATACTGCAAATTATAAAATTTTTATTACAAATGACGACTAAATTTTGCATATATACAAATATTAGTAGCTAATTTACAACATCTTATAACACGGCCAAAATTTAGTTATATTTCTTTCGGCATTAATTGGTTTCAAACGATGACTAAAATTTACATATATATGACTATTAGTAGCTAATTTATAGTATCTTATAATATGACCAAAATTTTAGTCATATTTCTTCAGCCATTAATGGGTTTTATCAGGTGAGCATTTAGTAATATATTTTGTTGTATATTTGGTCATTGATTGTGGCAATCAATGACTAAATTTATGACCAATTTTATGACTAAATATACTACTACATAATAAAACTGGAACAACCAATTAATGACTAAGCTAAAAATGAATAAATGTTGGTCGCGTAATAAGATAATGTAAATTAGCTACTATTGGCTACCAACCGAAAAATAGTCATTTATATGCAAATTTTAGTCCTTTTTTTACTAACTAATTAGCCATTTTGTACTAGTGTAGAAACTTGTAAATAGTTAATTAAGTTTAATTAGCTTAATTAGCTTAGGAATTTCGAGTTGGAAGTCTTTTGCAGTCATGTATATATTCTCCCTAAGTTTTAGGGGTCCGGTATAAGTTTAAATAGAGTTGGAAATTAGATCACTAAGTTACTGAGTTAAGTTCAGTCAAAACTAGTTCAAAATTGTTTTTGGAACTAATAGAGGACTATAAGTCAGTTGGTGCACTAATGCATCTACTAGTGCTATTTCAGTTAACTGAAGATTCCCTCATGAGAAAATAATGCATATCGATTATGAGAAAAAATAGTTGAGACTAGAGTACAAGGATAGTGTACTATCAGTGGTGTTATTTACTGGAGTGTAAATATCATGCATGCATCAAATATTCATCCTATGTTTGGATTGTGTAGTATTGGAAGCATGAATTCCCTTTAAATATGGGATATTCATCTTAAGAATTAGGAAAGAGATCATGAGCTTGGAGTGCTCCAGAATTGGCTAAGTGTTGGCCAAGAGCTATTTTGTCAGGTGACAGAGTTGAGCATATGTGTGCGGAATTGTTTTAGTGAGAAAAAGCTTTATATCTTCACTCATATTTCTGATATAGGCAATAAAAATAGTCAGGTTTCAAGCAGTGGATTTCCCTAGATACATTTTTTTTTATGTGCCATTGATTTTTCTTCTTCTTGTTCATATTGTTTTGATCGATCTGTTGCTTCCACTGGTTGAAAGTAAAAGTAGATTCTTATATTGTACTTTATTAAATTGCATGATCTTATGAATCTAGAGGATTTTCACCATGGTATCGGAGCTGAGAATAATATACTAGAGGAGATTTTGAAGTTTTGAGTTTTGGGTTAAAGGTGAAATTCGAATTTGCAATACATACTTCAAGATCGACAAATGGCATCTACGGTTTGGGACTCGAGTATGCCTTGCAAGGAATCTAAAATTTTACATCCTGGAGGGACAAAATGGAGGTTGTGCTAGAGGATAATGTCTTGGAGGAACTCGTTGATCAAGAAATTCATAAGCCAACAACATCGGATGCACGAAATGTGGCCAAATGGAAGAAGTGTGTGGCGAAGGGGAGGCGGATAATCCTTGAGGGAGTTTGAGACCATATTGTCTTAAGTCTCCATGGCAAGGAAACTTCGTACGCTATGTCGAAAGCATTCACTGACTTGTATCAGAACAATGTGACCAAAGGAAATTGGAACTGAAGGAAAAACTTCAAAAAATCAAAATGGAGATAGGCGAGATGACTCAAAACTACTTGACCAAGTTCACTCAGTGTCGTGATGAACTTAGAAGTTTTGGAATCACGGTTGCCGAGGATGATATGGTGAGTCTTTCTCTTCTAGGACTCCCAAAGAGTTGGCATAGTTATCAAGACTCTATCAATGGTCTAGAGAAGCTGACATATTGGGAACGACTGTGGTCGGATTTGATGCTTGAGGAGATCAGGAGAAACACTAGGGGTGGCTCTTCATCAAAGACTCATGATGAAGAGAAATTTTCCTTATCAATTAAGGCAAAGAAAAGGAAAGGGAAAGATTCCCATTCCAAATCAGATTCTTATCATGGTGGTAAGAATAAAGACATGACGAAATTTAAGTGCTTTAATTGTCATCACTTAGGCCATTTTACTACAAATTGTCCACTCGAGAAGTCTAGGAAGAAGTCTTCTAGAGGAGCGGTGGTGAGGCTTTGGCCTCTCAATTAAAATTGGACTTTTCCCTCATTGCATGCATGGTGTCACCAATGATGGGAAGCGTATGGTACTTAGACGGTGGAGCTTTGTTCCATATGGCTGGCGAAAAAGAGTTATTAAATGACCTGGAGGAGAAAGATCTCAAGATACATATCGATATGGGTGGTGATGTGTAGTATAGTGTTGTTGGATTGGGCATGATTACTGTTCAGAGGGAGAATGGGGCTCCACTCACCTTGAATAATTTTATGTATGTCCCGGGATGAAGAAGAACTTGGTATCTATTGCCATTTTCGAGGATAGAGGCTATGATGTGATCTTCTTGAAAGGAAAGACATTCCTTCGACACATAGCCATGGGTCAAGTAAAGAAGATAGGGATTTGGGTGAAGAATCTCTATAAGCTGGAGGTAGAGGAATGTGTTTATCTGAGTACAAAACAAGAAATGTTGTAGAGCCGAGACGTTGGTGAGTTGTGGCATAGGCGATAAGGCCACTAGCATCACGGGGCTTTGAAGATATTGCAGCAGATCTCTACTGGTCCTTCGAAAGGTATAATTGAGCAAGTTGATACATACAAGAGGTGTAATTTGGGAAAATATGCCAAGTCTTCCTTTCACGACGGAGATAGTAAAGTGGAGGCTATTCTAGAGTGAGTCCATTTAGATGCGTGTGGACCATTCTCGACAACATCCATGGTCAAACACATGTATTGTGTTATATTTGTTGATGATTATTCTCGTCAATGTTGGATATTTTTCATGCCGAAAAATGATCAAACTTTCACAATTTTTTGTGTGTTTAAAGCATTGGTGGAAAAAGAGTCAACCAAGAAGGTTAAGGCACTAAGGAGTGATAACGGTGGTGAGTTTGTCTCAAACAATTTTAAGAGCTTCTGTGCAACAGAATGGATTAATCAAGAGTTGACGGCACCCCATAACCCTCAACAGAATGGGGTGGCCGAGAGGAAGAACATAGGCATAGTAGGGGTAGCGATGGTGATGTTGCATCATCAGGGCCTACCATTACATCTATGGGCTAAAGCATGCATCACAACAATTTATGTTCAAAATTGTAGCCCACATTAGATACTTGAGATGAAGACACCAGAGGAGGCTTATTCTAGTAAGAGGCCACATGTTGGTCACTTCAAGATTTTTGGGTCATCAATATATTTGCATGTGACCAAATATGCATGGAAGAAGCTTGAGTCGATAGTAGTGTTGGGGATATCTATCGGGTAAACTGATACACCTCACAACTATCAGGTGTACTTGTCAGCCAGTAGGATGACAGTGGTATGCAGGGATGTCAGATTTGATGAGGAGAAGGCCATGCAAGTTTCCCTGGAGAGGGAGCTTGAGTTACATGAGGATGAGGAGCTTTTATCTCCTAAGGTTGAGGAGCCTCAGATTTATGTGGAGCAACCACATGTAGGGTATCTGGAAGTGGAGAAATCCACTCAGGAAGAGTCTTTGACAGAGAGAAGAAAGCACACTAAAGAGGCTAGCAAATTGTTGGATGATGAATGCGAGAATATTGGAGCACCCACTTCTTAGCATAGGCAGAGGAGGTCACCTGAGAGGTACACTATATACATTTCTCTTACGAGCGAAGTTGTTGTGACATTGCTAGCTTAGTTTAAGGAAGTAGTGCAGGAGTCGATTTGGGTTAATGCCATGGTGGAGGAGTATGACTCCATAGTTCGTAATATGTTTTGTATGTGGTCCTAAGACTAGAGGAAACATTAGCTATGAGATTATGTTGGCTCTAAAAGGTAAAAAAATCTATAGATGGTAGTGGGGAAAAGCATAAGACTAGATTTGTGGCCCGTGGCTTTTCACAAGTAGAGGGGATTGACTATGGTGAGACCTTTGCTCCTTTTGCAAGGTACTCATCAATCAGATCTATATTGGCACTATCAACATAGCTAGGTTGGAAGATGCATCAGATGGATGTGAAGAAAACCTTCCTTAATGGCATGATCAAGGAAGAGGTGTACATAGAGTAGCCTAAAGGGTTTGAAACCTTTGACCATGAGTCGCATGTGTGTCGGCTCAAGAGAGAGTTTAATGGGGTGAAGTGAGTAGCACATGCTTGGTACACCAGGATAGATAGCTACTTCACCTAGTTGGGGTTCATGAAGAGTGAAGCAGATGCGAACCTGTACCACATAGTGGTGGAAGGTAAATTGTTGACCATTCTACTTTATGTTGATAATCTCACACTTACAGGTGATGATCAATTGATCAATTCTTTCAAGGAGGGCCTTGCAAGAGAGTTGGAGATGAAGCACATTAGGATTGTGTATTACTTTCTTGCCATGGAGTTGTGATAGGGAGATGGGCAGTTGTTTGTCTCTGAGGGCAGGTATGACAATGAGATACTCAGGAGATTCCGCATGGAGAGAAACAAACCCATGGAGACTCCTTTAGGAGGTAACTGGAGGAAGGAGGATGATACTTCAGGAGGATTAGTGGAAGCTACTATTTACAGGAAGATTGTGGGGTCACTCATGTACTTGGTGAAAACACAATCGGATATTTTCCATGCAATTAACCAGCTTAGTCAAGCGATGGTTAGGCCTACCAAGATGTGTTGGAAGGTGACAAAGTATGTGTACAGATGCCTCAAGGGAAATAATCAGTATGGATTATGGTACAAATGGACAGAGGTAGTGAAGCTTCAAGGCTTCATCGATGCAGATTGGGCAGGGAGTCCATCTGACTGGAAGAGCAGATTAAGAGGGATCTTCGGTATTGGGTGAGTGGAATTTTCTTGGTACATTGGGAAACAGAGATCGGCTTCACTTAATTTGGCAGAGGCAGAGTACATGGATGTGATTCAGGCAACACCTGAGGCCATATGGATGAGAAAGATCCTGGTTGGTACGTTTGGTCAGCAGATGGGTCCAACCATGATTTTTTGGAATTTCTAAGTCTAAGTATTACAAACCCTTCATGTACTTTTCTGATTTATTTATGCCTACTTGTTATGATTAATTAACAAGTTAATTACCATGTAAATACTAAAAGTAAATGCAAGTACATTCTCAACACATTACAGATAATCAACTGAGGGAAACAAAACAAGCACACAAGTGACAGCATTGGTTTTGGACCAATGTCCCTGGAAAAACCCAATGCAGTAAAACCAATGCAACTATCTGAGGGTTTTAATTATTGAACAGTTTCATAATACAATCTGGGTGCCAAAACTAGCTCACCCAATAGAGAATAATCTCAGTAGTAGTACCTCTCAATTAGAGACAGATGTTCTGGCTGAAACCCCAGAAAAACACTCCGACATCTCCCAGCTCCGATCTGCCCCACGAAAACCCCAATGTGAGCCTCTAGGGACTGTGTCAGCCCTTCTGGCCCAACGTCTACCCAACGTCACCCTAGCTCACCCTATATCAGCCTCTGGAGGCACTGCCTCATCCCTTAGAGCATTTGCGTCAACCACGCTGGCTCTCTGAGGCACTACGTAGCTCCTGGTTGGCTCTGCGTGAGCCCTAGCTAGCTTTGCATGAACGTCTGGTTGGCTCTGCATCCCTCTCTTTCGAATTCTGCATTGATCCTCCTGATACTATATCTACCTCTCTTCTTTTGTATTCACTACCCCTCAACTGCAACTCTGATCACCCTTTCAACTTCCTCAGCAAACCCTGCCCCAGAAAATGGAAATCTTGATCAACTATGTGTGTTCTCCAAGTGACCCTCAAGCCTCCTCTTATACTTTTCTCGTTGACAATTCAATAGCGGAGATTAAGTACCTAATCAATAGCTAAGATTAACTCTAGCTTGATCCATGACTTTTGTACCCTTCTAACACAACTTTATATTAATTCACATTAATATTTTAGTTTCCCTAAGTTTATACTTAGGAACTCCATTAGAAATATTAATTATTTTAATATCTCCCAAACTGTTTAGATTATACCCAAACCATTTCTGGGTATTGCAGATATCATGTGCTTTAGCCTCTCCATGAATTTTCGTTGCTAGAGCACATCCGATGCTACCCAAAATCAACACTTTGTCTTAGCAAGGAATATGCTCTAGTAATACTCCTCACTGAGAATCAGCCTGATCATCCGGCATCGGTCCCTATGCTGATGTTAGGCCTACTTCCCAACATCCTTTGCACTGTTGTATCATGTAATCCTACCCATGGCACTACCACTGCCGCTACTGCATCTTTACAGTAGCCCCTCTCATCATGTTGCATTGTGCTGCCCATAGCACTGCCACTGCTAATTGTTGCACTGCAACTCAGTTACTGAGAAGTAAGTAACTGATCTCCCAACTCTAACATATTTGTCAGGCTAGAGACACCCTCGATGCTAAAACTCCTTCTCTCACTGACAAGTTCCCCTTCTCTGACCTCTGCACTACTGCAACAATTCCAGGCATCTCGCACTGCTGCCTCATGCTGTCCTCGGAATCTTGCACTGTAGCTCCCTCTGTCACTCCATCCGCATCCGTCTCCACTGACATCCACCAATACTTCTACTCCTCTTCAGGGCTCCCATAGAAAGGTATAATCCAAGAGGCTGCATACCTCAAGGATCCTACCCCTCATCGCCTGTAGTCCATCTGACTACAGCTCGATGTCTCCCCACTTCCACTCAAGTGGCGTGTGAGCACTCATGGCACATTCATCATCTATCTCCACTTCCTTCTCCGCCCTTGCTAGCGTAACCTTGGTCTTGAAAGCCTCTCACTTGCTCTTCATCCTTGGACACTCAGTCGCATAATGACCCAGTTCCCCAAAGTGGAAGCATTTGACCTTGGAGAGGTCCTTCTTCTTTTGTTTCGCCTTCTTTCCCTCAGATGCTAGGGCAGCATCTACCTCCTCCTCCTTCTTGATTTTGACCCCCTTGCCACTACTTCCTTCCTTAGTCAGCCTTCTGATCTCTTCTTGGCGAAGAGCCACCCACATTTCCTCCGAATCTGGAAGGGTCCCCCTGCCGAGTATGATCTGGACAAACCCCTCACAATCTTCAGAGACTGTGTTCATGGTTGTTCTCACCATTAATTCTTGATCCAGCATGGCCTCTATGGAAGTTATATGATCCTGGATATCCTTCAATCGACTAAGGAAGGTGTCAATATGTTCCCCCTTCTACATCTGGTATGACCGCAGTTGATTTTCTAGTAGCATCTTCCTCTGCACGGAAGTATGCTAATACAACTTTGTTAGGGCATCCCACATCTCATTTGTCATATTCTTCTCAGCAATATGTGGTACTACATGGTCCTTGACCCTGTTAAGGATGATGCTCTTGACCCTTTCCATTTCATCCTTGTACCTAACGTTTTCAGTCCGGTCAGCTAGGACCACTATTGTCCTCAAGGCGAATTGCTTGAGACAGTTCCTATATAGAACGGAAAAGATTTTGGCCTTCCAAGCTACGAAGTTTGAGGCTCCATCCAATTTTTCCTGGCCTCTTACCCTATTCATTGCCGTCTTGTTTCTCCTCTACTTCCCTACTGGAAATTCTTGGTGTGACTCCCTCTAAGCCTCGATTTCCCTCCTCGAAACCCTTCTACCAATGTCGAGATTCCCCCACTCTAATCGTTAGCGCAGCTGCACCACTAATCCATATTTCTTGGCTAGAAATCCTTGATAACAACTCCCTCCTCTTTGGTCTTTCCCTGTTAGGTCTTGTTTTGACTATAGTACCCCACCTGCTTCACTCTGCAACTTACCCACAACATCCTAACCTCTAGCAAACTGAAGGTTAGAGCTTCTAGGCTCTACGGAATCCTGGCACCAGCAAAATCCACACCTCCTGGCCATGCGCATCAATCCTTCCTTACTGAGAAAGATGACCAGGCACTGCGTAGGTCGAGTCTACTCCCCTTTTCCACTGTGTTGATCCTCCTCCCGGCTCAATCTTGATGATGCAGACACTGCGTCACCCCTTCCTTACTGCTTCTCTACGAGGAAGAAATTCTATCACTCGAGACAACTGTTTTCTACTACTGGAGATCTTCTCGGCTAATGTCCTCAGTTACCCTATGATTTGCAACCACACTTTGGTACCATGTTGGAATTTCTAAGTCTTATTGTTATAAACCCTTCATGTACTTTCTGATTTATTTTTGCCTACTTGCTCTGATTAATTAACAAGTTATTTACCATATAAATACTAAAAATAAATACAAGTACATGCTCAACACATTACAAATCATCAACCGAAGGAAACAAAACAAGCACAGAAGTGGCACAATTGTTTTTGGACCAATGTCCCCAGAAAAACCCAAAGCAGGAAAATCGGTGGAGTTATCTAAGGGTTTTAATTATTAAGAAGTTTCATAATACAATTTGGGTGCCAAAACTAGCTCACCTAACAAAGAATAATATCAGTATTATTACCTCTCTGTTGGAGACAGATGTTCTGGCTGAAACCCCAAATAAACACTCTGACAGCTCCCAGCTCCAATCTACCCCACAAAAACCCCGATGTCAGCCCTAGGGACTGCGTCAGCCCTTTCTGGCCTAGTGTCTACCTAGCGTCACCATAGCTAGCCATATGTCAGCCTCTGGAGGCAATGTGTCAACTCTTAGAGCATTTGTGTCACCCACGCTAGCCCTCTGAGGCACTGCACAGCTCTTTGCTACCTTTGCATGAACCCTGGCTAGCTTTGCATGAGCCTCTAGCTAGCTTTGTGTCCCTCTCTCCCGGCTTCCCCGCTAAACCTCCTAGTACTATCTATGCTTCTCTGCTTCTGTATTCACTACCCCTTATCTACAATTCTAATCACTCTTTCGACTTCCTTAGCAAACCTTGCCCAAGAAAATCAAAAAATTGATCGACTCGGTGTGTTCTCCAAGTGGCCCTCAAGCCTCCTCTTATACTTTTCTCATTGACAATACAACAATCAAAATTAAGTCCCTAATCAATGGCTAAGATTAACTTTGGCCTAATCCATGACTTTTGGACCCTTCTAACATAGTTTTATATTAATTCAGATTAATATTTTATTTTCCCTAAGTTTATACTTAGGGACTCCATTAAAAATAGTAATTATCTTAATATCTTCCAAACTGTTTAGAATCTGCCCAAACCATTTCTGGGTATTGGATTTCTCATGCACTTTAGCATCTCCACTAATTTGCGTGGCTTGAGCACATCCTATGCTACCCAAATTCAACATGATTTATCGCAATAATCATAGTTGTATCAAACTCTTTGAAAATCTTATTTTTCATGATCAGTCCAAGCATATTGATTCTAATATCATAATCTCTGAGAGTTTGTATTGAGGAGGATTATGTTATTAGAGTATATTCCCACGAAGGAGAAAAATACTGACATTTTACCAAAGGCATTGTAAAGATGTAAATTCAAGTTTCACAGAGATAGGATCGGGGTAGTTGATAATCCCTTTCTTATTGAGAGGGAGTGTTGAGAAATGGCAACAAGAAATTCTAGTTTAATTTTTCCTTGAATTAATCTAAGAATTAAAATTGAATTCTATTCTCATAACAACTTGTAAGTAGTTAATTAAATTTAATTATCTTAGGAATTTTGAGTTGGAAGTCTTTCTGAAGTCATGTATATGTTCTCCCTAAATTTTAGTGGTCCAATATGAGTTTAAATTGAGTTGGAAATTAGGTCACTCAGTTTACTGAGTTAAGTTAAGCTAAATTAGTTCTAAATTTTTTCTGTAACTAACAGAGGAATAACTGTCAGTTGGTGCACTAATGCATCTACTAGTGCTACTCTATTTAACTGAAGATTCCCTCATGAGAAGCTCATGCATGTTGATTATGAGAAAGACCCAATTGAGACTAGAGTGTAGGGACAATGTACTATTAGTGGTATTATTTACGGGATTGCAAATATCATGCATGCATCAGAGATTGATCCTATGTTTGGATTGCATAGTTTTGGAAGCATGAATTCCCTTTAAATACAAGCTATTCATCCTAGAATTATGAAAGAGATGTGGAGCTTGGAGAGCTACAAAATTGTCTAAGTGTTTGCCAAGAGATAGGTTGTGAGATAAGAGAGTTGAGCATACTTGTGTGGAATTGTTCTGGTGAGAACGAGATTTGTATCTTCACTCATATTTATGATATATGGAATAAAAATCTGGAGTTTTGAGCAATGGATTTCCCCATATACATCTTGTGTTATGTGCCATTGACTTATCTTCTTCTTGATCATATTGTTTTCATCGATCTATTGGCTTCTATTGATGGAAAGTAGAAGTAGATTCATGTCGTGTGCTTTAGTAAATTGCATGATCTTGTGAATCTACAGGATTTTCTACAGGCTCTCTCATTTTCATTCTCTAATACGCTTTCACACATAAAGAATTTTAGAGCATGCTTGCAGCACTCTATTATTCTCTTGGATTGGAGAAAAGAATGCAAGGGAGCGCAAGGGAACAAATAGATTGAATTAGCTACAACAAGGATACTTGGCTGGTAAAATGTTGAATGTTTGATTTCCTTGTTGATTTTTTGATGCATTGTATTTGCAACTCATTCCTTGGTCATTTGTCATCAATGGCATAAATATTTGCTTGAAATGACAATGGTTTCAATCTTTCCTTGACATTTCCTGGATACCCATGATTTTGTGTGGTTTCCACTTATTTTTTAATTACTGATTAGGTTCCCTATCTCTCTGGGTTGGAACCAATGCTCTGGAAGCCCTTGAACAATTTGGGTTGAGTTACTAGTTCCTATAGTTGTAGGTTGGGAAAAACACTCTCGATCCCTTGGAGGTTTGAGATACTAGTTCATGGAGACTTGGTTGGAAGAAATGCTCTGGAGCCTTAGAAGGTTGTGGTTTGAGTTGCTAGGTCCTGGAGCCCTGGACAACTTAGGTAGAGATTGATCGATGTTAATGATTTCATAACCATATAGGTGAGATCACTGCAGTTGATTGTGAAGGTGTTTTGGCCCCTGGAACCCTTGGTTTGGTTTTATTTTGGTTTAACCCATCATATCCACATTAATGCTTTGAATATTGCATGGAGGTGATTGGATGAAAGATATATTTGGTTCAACCCAATCTATGGAAGGGTGTTATGTGAAATACCATGACCTGGTTGGCACTTTGATATTTTAATATGGTATATTTTTCTTATGTGATTTATGAGCATTTGTGGTGATTATGTTGGTGAATTTATGGGTGATTTTCCATGGTATCTATTACGTTTATTTGTTGGTTATATGATGTATTGTATTTATGACTATTGGAAATATTGATAAGTTATTGAATGGTTGATGAATGTATGGGATAAAAAGTGTTATTGCAACAAGCTAGAGATTTCTTGGAGCATTTTTGGCTATTCTTAGATGAAAATCAAAAGTTTATGATTAGACATGCATTAATGATCTATAGCTTACACGTTTACAATATGTTTGAAGAAATGTTTGATATATATTAGGTAGTGTGGGCAAATGTCATGCTTCAAGTTTGAATTTGTTGAAATGTTGTCATGCTAATTGTGATTTTGGAAAGTTATAAGTAGTTTCTGGCAGTGGGCTAGGGACTAGCTTAGAAAATTGGCTCAGATCTCAGAACAACTGGCATTGAATTAGGAAATTTAGGTCATAATTGCATGAAATATGGCTTGTAAGTGAACTTATAGCCTCATAATTTCATGCGTGATGTGTTGTGCATGCAAATGCAGGTTAATCTTGTCAAAAAACAGCTCGAGCTTAGGATCTGTTCATCAAAGGTTATGGAATGACTTCTAGGTGATCCAGTGCTCCTCACGAATGTCTATAAGTTGTCAGTGTCTCAACCTCACTTCCATAACTGGAACATGAAGGTCAAGTAATGTCATAGTGACACTCGTCTCATGTTTAACCTAGCGAGTTTGTGAATTGGGGTAATTGTGGGAGGAAGATTTAAACTTATGAACGAACCCTTGTGTAATAATTTCGAGTACAGTAAGGTTGGTCTAGGTTTCTGCCCATTTACCTCCTCTGTGACAAGGCTTGGAGGCCTGACCTCCTCCTTCGTGTGGGCCCTCCCTTAGTCAATTTCTTAGGGGGAAATTTGGGTTTCCTATTGAATTCGAACCTGAATGCCTGACTTCCATTCATGGTTGCTTGAATTCCAACTTCCTCCATTACTTGTTGTGCAAAGGAAATTTCATTAGCTCTCTTTTTAATAAATGGGTGTTTATTAAAACTGATTGTTGCACATATTCTATGACTTAGTAACTTTCTTCTCTCCTTGAACTAGTAAGACGAAGTTGTGTGAAGTTTCGATATGATCTGCCATGGGAAAGGGGTTAACATTTCACACTAATTTCAATTCATCCACTCAAGTCATCTAGGAACAAATAATTTACAAAATATATGAGCCTTCTTGAAAGTCCCATAATTAGAATAAACCACTAGTATATTATGATAAAAAATTCTCAGAATTTAAATAATACATTCAAAAGGGCATTCCCCTCGCTCTTTCCTCTCATCCATTTCTAACAAGACACACTATGTATACAAACAAAGAGAAATAAAGGATTAAATCTAGTTTATATTTCTTAGAATAACGATATGTACAAAGAGTTTACAATGGTTCACTACCCAAATTACTTCTTCATGTTTCTCTCTCTCATTTCTCCTCTACCAAGAGCTCTCTTCTCTCCTTCATGGGAAATATTTGTTGACTTCCTTATAATGAATAATGAAAAACAAAAAATATCTTAACAACATTAACATATGGGACACTTGTCCCAATAATCTAAAACTACTAAAATCTAAGAATGGAATTTTTTATACTTGGCCATAAAGCACCAAGTCACTACAATATACTAACAACCCAATAGTTATAGATTCCTTCTAGAATCGGGACACTTGGAATTACATTAAAATTCTTAAATTTTTACTTTATACAAATTAACATTGAGCAATTATGAGAGCCATCAAATCCTTATTAATTTCAAATCCCAAAATTTCCTTTTATAGTGATCTATAAATGTGTAGAGATAAATCATTTCGGTTATTATTCTAGTTCCATAATTTAGGTTCTTTAAAATATTAAAAACTATTGATGGTTTAGATTTAACAATTTGATCATTTTCTTAATCTTATACGAAATCAAAAGTTTCCAAACCTTTTTTTACTTTTAAGCTTTCACTTCTATCATGGATATACACATTCTTAGCCTTACAAATGGTGAATAACTACTAAGATAATTATGACCATTTAAATATTTGAATTCGGTTATCAAAAATCAAAGCAACAATTTAAAAATCCAATATAGATGGCACTTTCTTTCATTCCTTTCCATTTTATTTCCATTCTTCATCACTCTGGTTCATTCACTATAGTTTCAATTAGTCATTAGAATCATTTTGGACACCATGTGCCCATGTTGTTGTGATATGTATACTGCTACAATTAGAAGTTATTATGTTGCTTCTATGTTAGACAATTTTTTTGTATCTATGCATTTATTGTCTCATCTCGGTATAAGGAACACCATTTCTAATGTCTAAGGGATTCCAAATACCAACCACAATACACTTGTAGTAGTTCTGTGCATTTTTTGAGATGGGAAACAAATGTTAGAAAATTATATATTACAAAGCAATGGAAGACATAAAAAATACCACAGAAATATAAGCACAGAGAACACATAAAATAAGAGAGACACAGATATACATGGTTCACCCAATCTGGGCTACGTCCACAGAGAAACAACCTATCCTTCCTTTTATATTAGTCAACAAACTTAAGAGATACAACCTATAGAAGATCCACTATAATACCCTCTTCGCTCTCACACAATCTCCTCTCTCTTTCTCACTAAGAATACAGATCTACATAGACGTAATACAATTCCATGATATATAGCAAGGGGTTGCCTTCTAGGGAAAAAACCCTAAATTAAACATAACTTCTACTGTCAGATCTCTGCCGAATGAACAACCCAGATTGACTACGAAATTACAACATTTTACAAGGAAAGTTTACATCTACTTTTAGCTTTAGGGGCGCTACCCTCAGTTCCCCACTAGGGGGGCGCTCCAAAAGATCACAGCCGCCCCCCTTGTAGCAAAAATATTATATGCAGCAACGCCACCACATTACGAACTAGGGTCCAATGTGGTGATACCTATAAATAAAGAAGGTAATTAGGCTCCACACCCAACAACAAAAACTCGGCAACTTCTAGAGACCAAATCTCATTTATTTTATAGTTCTTGTTGACTTTAGAGGATGGGTAAAACTAAAATTTCCTCCAACATATTTGGGGGAATGTGGATGCAACAATATTGCGTGGACTACGACCAACCAATTATTGGAGCAGGATATAGCCTTTGGAGTGATGCTCATCCTAGAACGCATCTATTCATGTGAATCATAGGTGCACCTTAATAATTTTGTATACTTCACTAAATCTGAACTTGGCAGCAACAACATACACCCAAATCGTGAAAATTTATGTAGTGATTTAATTATATTAACAATGATGTCTCCTAAATTTCCTTTTTCCATATAGACCATGGATCGGGAAGGAAACTAAATGTACATGTTGCTTCCATGAAAGAAATTTAAATTGGATAGATAATGTTGTTAGCAAGAAGCAAAAGGTGAAAGAGTATTATTTTGTCCACAAAACTCCATGGCCATCAAATCGAAGTCGTGATACAGATCCTCATGGTCATCACCAGTTAAAGATACTTCATTTTTTATTTGGTGTGCAACCATTCTTTCTCGTTGCACATGTGCAAGTTTTAGAGTGGTTGATGTGTCATGTGAATAAACAAGAACTTAGATCAAAGGAAAATCCATAACAAAATTGAAAATCATTATATTAAATTTGGCTTAGCTCTGCAAGGTGCTCTCATGATTATAAATTGAACCAATATTTCATTTGTACTCCATTGACATTTGTTTACCTAAGATGATTTCCTCTGGAAGTTTTTTATTTAAGTTTATCCTGGTTTTAGTGTTGGATTTACCTATACTAATAGGTTTGGAGGACACAAAAATGAAACTAGCATAATCTCTGGGGGCATATTTTGTAGCTCAAACACTGTCAAACATGGTTAAACAAACTAAACCATTGTCATGCATGGTCACACATTGTCTAACATTGTCACTTATTGTCACACATTTTAAACCATAAACAACCTTATTATCAATCGTCAACCATGCTTACCCATAGCCAACCTTGTTCAACCCAGATCGACCATGCTAATCACTAGTAAACCATAGTGAACCTTGAACAACACTTACTCTTTCCACTCCTCATGGCCTATGATGGTTAATAATGGTTGAGCATGGTCAGCCCAAGCCTCTGTTATGCAACCAACTCACAAAATAGAAGAAAATATAGATCAACGACTTTAAAATCAACCTATTTGAGGGGGAAATCTCCTTTACATTACAAAAATTAATAATGCTTGGATTATACAAATGAAAAGACCTCCTTTCTATATATAGGAGTCTAAGGGGTCACAATATAGTTAGTCTGACATAACAATAATAATGTAAGGGCACAACAATAACAATATTGGGCTTCTATGGGGCACAATAATAACAATATGGGGAAAACATGGGCACGACAATAACAATAAGGGGATACAATGACAATAATAATAAGGGAATACACTAGTATTATAGGGGCCTAACATGTCCCTCTCCTTTAGAAAAGTGTTGTCCTCAAAGCTTGAGTAGTTCTGGATGTTTCTGTATAAAATTCTCATTCTCCCATGTGGAATCTTTAGTGGGTAAGTTCTTCCACTTGATGAGATACTCTGGAATTGATCGATTTCGTAGTTGTCAATTTCTTGCTTCTATGACTGCTTCAGGTTCCAATATGATTTTTCCTTCCTCATCAAGTTTTGGAAATATTGTTTGAACTAGGAGCTTGTCAGCTATAACCTTCTTTAAGCATGAAACATAGAAAACTGGGTGCACTCGGGAAGTTGTAGGAGGCTCCAATTGGTATGCCATAGTACCAATCTTTTGCAACACCTTGTATGAACCTTAATACTTTGGTGATAATTTATTATCCTTCTTAGCTTTCTTGAAGGACATTTGTTTGTATGGTTGTAGCCATAGAAATACCCAGTCACCTACATCGAAAATTCTTTCGTTGCAATGTTAATATGCCTGTTGTTTCATTCTATTTTGTGCCAAAGTGAGGTTATCCTTTAAGAGTTGGAGAACTTGTTGTTGATGCCCGATGTGATCTTCCATTACTTGAACCTTATAATTTTCTCTTAAATATGATGTGATGGATGGTGGATGATATCCATAAAGTGCCATAAATGAGGTCATTTTTGTTGCATTATGTAAGGAAGTGTTATACCGCCATTCAGCCAAAGGCAACCATTTGACCCATTGTGTATGTTTATCAGATAAAAATAAATGCATATATCCTTCCAAACATTTGTTCACTATCTCAGTTTTCCAATCAGATTGAGGATGATACAATGAGTTATGAGCTAACTTTGTACCGAGACAAGAAAATAATTCTTTCCGAAAATTTCGAGTGAAAATGGGATCTCTCTCACTTACAATAATATTTGGGTTTCCACGTATCTTTTAAATTGTTTCCATAAATACAGTGACAACTACATTGGATTTAAATGGATGAGATAATGCACAAAAGTGTGCATACTTGGTAGGTCTATCAACTACCACCATGATGAAACTCTTTCCTTCGAACTTGGGTAAACCTGTGATAAGATCCATTGAAACCTCCACCCAACGTTGACATGGAGTGTATAAAGGTTGTAATATACCTAGGGTCTAATAGTTTCAACTTTATTTTGTTGGAAAACCAAATATTCTACCGCAAAATTTTGAAGGCCATCCCAAAAAAATTCCTTCTTGACCATGTGGTAAGTTTTTTAAAATCTTGAGTGCCCTCCTAAGGGATAGGTGTGCAATTCCATAACAATCTTTTGTTTGATTTGGGAATTCTTACAGAGGTATGAGTGATCTTTGTACCATAACAAATCCTTTTTCCAGCTAAATGTATCAGATGTATTGGGGTCTTGTTTTAACTTTTGAATGAGTGCCCAAACTTCTTCACCATTTTTCCATTCATTTCTTGCCTCGTTTATCCAATTTGGTTGGATAAAAGAAATGGCACAAAGCAACGCTTCCACATCCTCATCCTTTCTTGAGACTGCATCTGCAACAACATTTTACTTCCTTTTTTTGTACATGATTTCAATGTTATAACCCAACATCTTTGTGACCCATTTTTGCTACTCTTCTGAAGATAATATTTATTCTAAAAAGTATTTAAGACTATCATGATCTGTTTTTACCTTCAAGTGTCTTCCCATTAAATAAGGTCGGCATTTATTAAGTGCATGTAGTATTGCCAATGTTTCCTTCTCATAAATAGTTTTGTGTAAATACTTTCCTTCGATTGGATTACTTTTGAAAGCAATGGGTCTTTCTTATTCCATTAAAATAACACCAATTCCACTTGTTGAGGCATCACATTCCACAATAAATGTTTTTGTGAAGTTTGGTGTAGCTAAGACCAGTGCTTCGCACACTGCCTCTTTAATATGTTCAAAGGCTTTCATTGCTTCTCGAGTCCAAGAAAATGCATCTTTCTTTAGTAATGTTGTTAGAGGTGCCTCCATTCTCCTATAATTCTTAACAAACTTTCGATCATACCCTGTGAACCTAAGAAATCCTCGCAGATGCTTCATGGATGTGGGTTTTTTCCATTCCTTAATTTCTTTAATTTTTCTAGGGTCTACCTTAACACATTCATGAGATACAGTATGACCCAAATATTCCACCTCTTTTACTCCAGAGAAACATTTGGAGGTTTGTGCATATAATTGTTTCTCCTCCAATAGTTAGAGCACTCTATGAACCTGTTGAACATGATTCTTCCAAGAGTTTTTGTAGATTAGTATATCATCAAAAAATACTAACACAAATTTTCTAAGGGTTTGAAAATGGAATTCATCAAACCATGAAATGTATAAGGTTCATCGGTAAGGCCAAAAGGCATGACCAAAAATTCACAATGACCCTCATGAGTTCTAAACGTTGTTTTCAGAATGTCTTCAGTCCTCATTCTGATTTGATGATATTCTGAATGACGGTCCAACTTGGTGAAGTAAATTTCTCCATGTAATTCATATAATAATTCATCAATGAGTGGAATGGGAAAATTATCTTTAATAATGAACTTGTTGAGCTCCCTATAATCTGGACACATGCACCATGATCCATCCGTCTTGTGTACCAATTCTACTGGAGCAGAGAAAGAACTTTGACTCAGTTGAATTATACCATCCTCTATCATTTCTCCAACCATATGTTCAATTTCACTCTTTTGGGAATAGGGATATCTGTAAGGCCTGATGTTTGCAGGAACACTTCCTGGAATCAAATGAATAGCATGATCATGATCATGAATAGGTGGGAGGCCTTTGGGAGTCTCAAATACCTTGGAATGATTGTCCATGACTTTTTGGAGATGCGGAGAAATATAAGATTTCGACATGGGAACCTCTAGCAAACCAAATTGTGAAATTACGCCATGTTTTCCTTTCTTTAAAAGCTTTGTCATGCTGTTAGAGCTGATTATCTTTCTTGGTTTCCCTACGATACCCCTCTAGTCAACTTCCTTTCCTTCTGAAAGAAAATTCAAAAAAGTTCTTGAAAATTAAAGGATATCGTGCCAAGAGATTGTAGCCATTGGATTCCTAGTACAACATCAGCACCACCTATTGGAATGGAAATAATTAGACTATTCAACATATATTCTCCCATGGATAGATTGATATTATGGCACTTTCTAGAGAAATTTATGGTTCTTCCATTTGCAACCATCACTTGCCACTCTGGTGCTCAATATAGGAATAAATTCAATTCCTTTGCTATCTTACAATGAATATAATTATGAGCATTGCCCGAATCAATCAAAATTATTACATTTTTCTTCTTGATATGTCCTTCTATCTTGATAGTTCGATGAGTGGTTATTCCAGCCAATTTTTTGGATTTGTAGGATCTCGATATTGAATCGGTTGTATCTCTGTAATTATGGATCTCCGAGGTCTAAAATTTCTTCCTACGGTAGCCCTGTGAGTCCTCACTCCAACCCCAAAATTCTGATCAATATTAGATTCTCAAAGAAAGCGTTATTCCAAATCTCCTACGATGAACAAATTATGGATTGGTTCAATAGAGTGAACTTGTACGGAGTGCCACGTGCCACTGTTTCGACCTTCGAAATGGAAACCAAAACATAGAAAACTAATATCTATCCTCTTTCTATACCTTTTTATGAAATTTCAATCTGATTCTCAGAGAGAAAGTTATGACTATTTTCCCAAGGTCATCTGTTTGAGATATAATTCGGGAGCCTTCAAAAAACCTAACTTCTTTGGATGATATCTCGAAAAATATAGTGAGACAAGATCTGAAATTTGTACCTAAGCTTCATCAAGATTTTGGGTCAAATGAGTTTTAATTTTAGCTTCTAAAACATCATAAAAAATGTTATAGTGAAAATTCCACAATGACATGGTTGAAGCAGCAAAACCCTAGAATCCAAATCTCTGATACAAATTGTTATGCAACCAACTCACAAAATAGAAGAAAAGATAGATCAACGACTTCAAAATAAACCTCTTTGAGGAGGAAACCTCCTTTACATTACATAAATGAATAATTCTTGGATGATACAAATGACAAGACCTCCTTTCTATATGTATGAGTCTAAGGGGACACAATATAGTCAAGCCGACATAACAATAATAATGTAAGGGCACAATAATAATAATATGGGGAAAAACTGGGAACAACAATAACAGGCCTACAATGACAATAATAATAAGGGAACACACTAGTATTATAGGGGCCTAACAGCCTCCACGGTTGAACATGGTCAACTATGGCCATCCATTGTCAACATGGGTAACCATAATCTATCATAAAAAACTATGGTCAACCATGGCCAAATTTTTCAAACCATGTTCACCCATGGTTGACTATGCTCAAACCATGGTCATCATGTCCAAGCAGAGTCAACCATGGTCAAACATAATCAACTATGATTAAATATGGACATCCCTGTTTAATTATGGTAAGCAATTGTTAATCATAATCTCTCACAATCACGTATAGTTTTATGTGGATAAGCATGGCCATCCATCATTAACTCTATGTTGACCACAATAAATCATTTTCAACCATATATTGAATATATTTAACCCTAGTCAACATATTCAACCATTGTCTACTAATATTCCCCTCCCATGGTCAAGCGTGGTCAACCAAGGTCTCCATGGCTAAACATGGTCAATCATGGCTATTCATTGTCAACATAGGAAGCCATAATCTATCATAGAAAATTATGGAAAACCATGGCCAAATTTGTCAAACCATCTTCACCCATGGTCAACATAGTCAAGCCTTATTCATCATGCTTAACTAGAGTCAATGATTATAAAAAATGTCAACCATGTTGAAGCATCAGAAACCATGGTCAACTGTGGTCAACCATTGTTAATCATAATATATCATTGTCATTTATAGCTTGATTTGGAAAATAATGGTCATCCATCGTAAATGTTATTTTGATATAGAGGTAGGGGTAAATGTTAGAGATAGTCAACTATAGTCAACCATTGTCTAGTAATTTTTGTCACACAATCTAGCCATCAAGTAGCACAACCACATTAGTAAATTTTGTCGATGTACAGTTATTAGTGACATTTTCCACATTTTATACAACAATCAACATATTAAAATGACATTGATCAAGGTGAATCAAAACGTGACAAATATAGTCCTACCATAATCAAAGACGTTCATCCATCGTCAATCATAGACAACCATAATCAACCATAGAGAAAATGGAGAACTATAGTCTATCATGGTGAACATGGTAAAGCCGTCGTCAACCACAATCAACGAGCGCATCCATGGTCATCTATGGTAAAATTGTTGAAATGTGGCAACAAGAATATTCCAATTTTAATTTGTCCTTGAATTAAAATTGAGAAATAAAATTTGGATTTAGTCTCACAAGCTGCTTGAAAAATAATTAATTGATTCATAATGAGTTAATTAGTTGGAGAAATTCAAGCTAGAAGTCTTTGTGAAGTCATGCAACAGTTATCCCTTGAGTTTTATTTGAGTTGTAATTAGTTAGCTCAGTTAACTGAGTTAATTCCAGTTAAATTAGTTCCAAACAGTTTGAGGAACTAATTGTGAGTTCAGTTAGTTAATGCATGCATGCATCAAACTAGTGTACTCCACATAACTGAAGATTCTCTCATCGATAACTCATGCATGTCAGTTCAGAGAAAGACCCAGTTGAGATTAATAACAGGGACAATGTACTATCAGTTGCAAGAATTTTCCTATAAGGAAAACTCTTGCATGCAGAAGGAATTCATTCCTTAAGATTTCATAGTTTTATAGGGTGTAAGATCAATGCGAGTGATCAGTGTTGCACATGGTAATAGCTAGATCACCAAGAAAAAATGTGCTAGGAAATAGAAGCTTGGATGGAACTGTGGAGGACTTAATGAGAAGTCTATTCTGTCTATGAGCAGCAGTGAGGGATTGTATTAAGGGTTGGACAACTGTGGGAGCTAAAGCTGTGTGTAATCCTGATATGTTTCCACTTGTATGATAATAAAAATAGCGGGGTTTTTAGCTGAGGCTTTCCCTAGATTATTCTTCTATATTTCATGTGCATTGATTCTTCTTCTCTATTATATGTGTTTTTCTTGATCTTTCTCAAATCTATTAAGCTTCCACAAGTTTTATTATAGAAGTAGATTAAGTATTTTTCTTTAGTTATATTGCATAATCATGTTAATGTACAGTTAGAATTTCTACATGGTATCAGAGCAAAGGTGATCAAAGTTGTGAACATTATACTGAGAAGGGAAATTCGAAGTTTGAGGTTCTTAGTTGCAGGTGCAAAATTGAATTCTTATCATTCTTCAAAGTTCACCAATGTCGTTCAATGGATTAAGACTCGAGTATGCTCTAGATGGAAGCTCGAATTACATAGCATGGAAAGATTGCATGGAGGTTGTATTAGAAGACAACGGCTTGAAGGAATTCATTGATCAAGAAATCCAAAAGCCTGCTTCATCTAATGCATAAGAATTGGCTGAATGGAAGAAGTGTGTGGCGAAGATGAGACGGATCATCCTGGAGGGAGTTCGAAACCATATTGTCTTGAGTCTCCATGGGAGGGATACTCCATTTTCAATGTGGAAGACCTTGAAGGACCTCTACCAGAACAATAGCGACCAAAGGAAATTGGCGCTCAAGGATAAGCTTCAAAGAATCAAGATGGAGAAGGGCGACATTATTTCCACATACCTAAACAAGCTCACCACTTGCAAAAATGAGCTTAGTAGTGTGGGAATAACTATCGTCGATGATGATATGGTGAACGTCGCTCTCCTTGGCCTTCCAAAGAGCTAGAATAGCTACTAGGACTCTATGAATGGAAGAGAGAAACTGCCAAATTGGGAATGACTGTGGTTGGATCTTATCCAGGAGGAGATCAAGAGGAGCACAAGAGATGGTTCTTCATCTAAGAATGATGATGAAGAAAATATTGCCTTAGCAAGTAAGGCAAGGAAAGGGAAAGGGAACGCTTTCCATTCCAAATCTAATTCTTCTCGTGGAGGGAAGAAGATTGGCAAATCTAAAGTGAGATGCTTTAATTGTCATGTGATGGGCCATTATGCAACTAATTTCCCATTGAAGAATTCCAAGAAGGGATCCTCGAAATGATCAAAAGGTGAGGCATTAGCCTCTCAGTTTGAATTGGATTTTACCCTCATCGCATGCATGGTTTCATCGATGGTGGGTTGTGTTTGGTATCTTGACAGTGGAGCCTCATTCCACATGATCAGCGATAAAATTTTATTCAATACCTTGGAGGAGAAAGACCTCAAGATGCGCATAGAGATGGGTGATGATGGAAAGTACATTGTTTCAGGAGTGGGCATGGTTGCTTTTGAGAGGGAGCATGGAACTCCTCTCACCTTGACAGATGTGAAGTATGTTCCTAGCCCAAGTAAGAACTTGGTATCGGTCACGATGTTGGAGGACAAAGGCTACAATGTTGTCTCCAGTAAAGGAAAGGTGTTCTTGAGACACATAGCTACGGGTTAGACCAAGAGGATTGGAATTTGAGTGAAGAATCTCTATAAGCTAGAGGTGGATGATTGTGCTGCATTGAGTTCGAAAGCAGAATTGGTGCAAAGCCAAGACATTGACAAGTTATGGCACAAGCGGTTGGGCCATTTGCATCATGGGGCCTTGAAGATAATGCAACAGATCTTTTCTGGACTTCCCAAAGGTAAACTTGAGAAATTTGACACATGAAAAGGTTGTACCTTGGTTAAGTACACAAAGTCTTCCTTTCATGATCAAGACAGTCAAGCCAAAGCTATCTTAGAGCGAGTTCAAACTGATTTTTGTGGACCATTCTCGATGGCCTCCACCGCAAACAAAAGGCGTTATGTGATTTTCATTGATGATTTTTCTCGTAAATGCTAGATTTATTTCATGCAGAAGAAGGACCAAACCTTCTCAAAGTTTTGTGAGTTTAAAGATTTGGTTGAGAAAGAATATGAGAAGAATATGAAGGCCTTGAGAAGCGAAAACGATGGAGAATATGTCTCTCAAGAGTTTAAGGACTTCTGTGCAGCAGAAGGAATTAAATGGGAGTTGACAGCACCCCATAACCCACAACAGAATCGGGTGGCTGAGGGGAAGAACAGAACGATTTTAGGGGCTGCATGGACGATGCTGCATGACCAAGGCCTACCACTTCATTTGTGGGCTGAGTCATGCAACACAACAGTCTATTTGCAGAATAGAATCTCGCATCACATACTTGGGATGAAGACACCAGAGGAAGCTTTCTCCGGTAAGAGACTAGATGTGGGTCACTTCAGGATCTTTAGCTCGATATATTGCGATGTGACCAAGGATGCCCGGAAGAAGCTTGAGCCGACAGTAGAGTTGGGGATACTTGTGGGGTACACTGATACACCCCACAACTATTGGGTGTACTTTCCTACCAGTCGGAAGGCTGAGGTTCACAGAGATATCAAGTTTGATGAGCAGAAGGCCATGCGAGTTTCCCTTGAGAGGGAGCTCCAACTACAAACTATGGAGGAACTATTGGTTCCTGAGGAGGAGGAGCCTCAGATTGATGTGGAGCAGCCGCATGCAGAGGTTCTAGGAGTGGAGACATCCACTGAAGCAGAGTCTTCCAGAGAGGGACAAAAGCGCACAAGAGAAGCTAACATATTGTTGTCGGATGCGAGAGAGAATGTGGGAGGACCATCTTCTGAGCGTAGACAGAGGAGGTCACTTGAGAGGTACACTGGATACATGGCCCTTGTTGGGGAATGTATTAACACTGAGCCATATTCCTTTGCGGATGCAGTGCAACAACCAATTTGGGTTGATGCTATGATGGAGAAGTATGACTCCATAGTTTGGAACAATGTTTGGGACGTGGTTCCAAGACTAGAGAAAAAGTCAGTTGTGAGTTTTCGTTGACTTTACAAGGTAAAGCAAGTTGTTGATGGTAGTGTGGTAAAGCATAAGGCAAGATTTTTTGCCCGTGGCTTTTCACAGGTCGAGGGGATCAAATATGATGAGACTTTTGCTCCTGTCACAAGGTGCTCATATATCAGATCGATGTTGGCACTATCAGCACAGATGGGTTGGAAGATCCATCAGATGGATGTGAAGACCGCATTCCTCAATGACAAGGTTGAGGAAGAGGTGTACATAGAGCAGCTGGAAGGTTTTGAGGCCTTCGATAGTGAGTCACATGTGTGTTGACTCAAGAGAGCTTTGTACGGGTTGAAGCAAGCACCTCGTGCTTGGTACACTAGGATCGACAACTACTTCACCGGGTTGGGCTTCACAAAGAGTGAAGCGGATGCGAACCTATATCACATCATTTTAAAAGGTAAGCCATTAATCATTCTTGTTTATGTTGATGATCTAATATTAACGGGTGATGATTAGTTGATCATGTCTTGCAAGGAGGACCTCGTAAGAGAATTCGAGTTGAAAGACATGGGTCTCTTGCACTACTTCCTTGGCATGGAAGTGTGGTAGAAGGATGGGGAAGTGTTTGTGTCTCAATGAAAGTTTGCCAATGAGATACTCAAGAGATTCCACATGGAGAAGTGTAAGCCCATGCAGGCTCCTCTAGTAGGTAACTGGAGGATGCTACTTCAAGAGAAGTAGTAGAGGCTACTGTGTATGAGAAGCTTGTGGGTTCACTGATGTATTTAGTGAAGACACGACCAGATTTGTGCTATACGGTGAACCAACTGAGTAAGAAATGGTTCAACCTACCAAGATGTTTTGGAAGGCAGCTAAGCATGTTTTGAGATACCTCAAAGGCATATCTCAATATGTATTATGGTACAGACAGACTGAGGGAGTGAAGCTACAGGGCTTCACTGATGCAGATTGGGTAGGGAGTCCATCAGATCAGAAGAGCACATCAGGAGGAATTTTGAACCTTGGGTCAGCTACAATTTCTTGGTACAGCAAGAAACAAAGGTCGGTTGCACTCAGCTCGGCAGAGGCTGAATACATGGCTGCAAGTTAGGCAGCATGTGATGCAATCTGGATGAAGAAAATTCAAGTTGGTATGCTTGATCAAAGGATGGATCCAACTGTAATCTATTGCGATAATCAGAGTTGTATCAAACTCTCTGAGAATCCAGTATTTCATGATAGGTCCAAGCACATCGACATCCGGTATCATCATCTCAAAGATTGTGTGGTAGAGAGGACCATGTTGTTGCAGTATATTTCGACTGAGGAGCAAGATGCTAACATCTTGACAAAGGCATTGTCAAAGTGTAAATTCGAGTTCCACAGAGACAAGATTGGGGTGGCAAATAATCCCTTTCTTGTTGAGAGGGAGTGTTGAAATGTGGCAACAAGAATATTCCAATTTTAATTTGTCCTTGAATTAAAATTGAGAATTAAAATTCGAATTTAGTCTCACCAGCTACTTGAAAAGTAATTAATTCATTCATCTTGAGTTAATTACTTGGAGAAATAGAATCTAGAAGTCTTTGTGAAGTCATGCAACAGTTATCCCTTAAATCAAGGAGATTATCCCTTGATTAAGGAGATAAGAGTGAGTTGTATTTCAGTTGTAATTAGTGAGCTCGGTTAACTGAGTTAAGTCCAGTTAAATTAGTTCCAAACAATTTGAGAAACTAATTGTGAGTTCAGTTAGTTAATGCATGCATGCATCAAACTAGTGTACTCCATATAACTGAATATTCTCTCATCGATAACTCATGCATGTCAGTTCAGAGAAAGACCCAGTTGATATTAATGACAGGGACAGTGTACTATCAGTTGCAAGAATTTTCTTATAAGGAAAACTCTTACATGCAGAAGGAATTCATTCCTTGAGATTTGCACAGTTTTACAGGGTGTAATATCAGTGTGAGTGATTAGTGTTACACATGGTAACAGCTGGATCACCCAGAAAAAACTGCACTAGGAAATAGAAGCTTGGAGGGTAGTGTGGAGGACTTAATGAGAAGTCTATTCTGTCTATGAGCAGCAGTGAGGGATTGTACTGAAAGCTGCATAGTTGTGAGAGCTAAAGCTGTGTGTAATCCTAATATGTTTCCACTTGTATGATAATACAAATAGCGGGGTTTTTAGCTGAGGCTTTCCCTAGAGTATTCTTCTGTGTTTCATGTGCATCGATTCTTCTTCTCTATTATATGTGTTCCACTTGATCTTTCTCAAATCTATTAAGCTTCCGCAAGTTTTATTGTAGAAGTAGATTAAGTATTTTCCTTTAGTTATATTGCATAATCAAGTTAATCTACAGTCAGAATTTCTACAAAAACTGGTCAAACATGGTGAACCATGTTCAATTATGCTCACCATGGTCAAAATTGGGTAACTATTGTCAACTATGGCCTTCATGGTCAACCATGGCCAATTATTGTCAAATATTATCTCCGTGGTAAACTTTAGTTAACATGGTCATCCATGTTCACTCTTAGTCCACCATAATCTATCCTAATAATCCCTCATCAACCATGGTAAACATGTTCAATCATTTTCGAGCATGGTCAATAATGATCAACCATCCAACCATAGCCAACTATGTTTGTCAATGGTCAATCTTGGAAAACCAATGTTAATCATAACCAACATGGCCAATGTTGATAATCATGGTCCACCATTGTTCACTGTTGTCAATCAATTCCAACCATAATCGATCATGGTAAAAAATAATTAACCAAGATCAACCACGATGATCTCAATCAACTATGGTATCCTTGATCCACCGTGGTTAACCTTCCTCAACCATTAATGTAACATTAATATTAAGATTAATGTTACATTGAACATGGTCAACATCAATTTGACAATGTAACAATGGTCAATATTTATGTAACATTGTTAGATTAATGTAACATAAATATGGTATTAGATTAATGGTTTACCATGTTCAACTCTAGTCAATTATGGTCTACCTTGATCAACACTCTTCAAAACCAATCAACCTTTCTAATCATGGTCAACCTTGATCTAGAATTTTTAACCATAGTCAACATATGTCAACCATAGTCAACGATCATCAATGAACCCACCCCACATACATTGGTAGTCAACCAGCACAATTACATTACTAAATCTGGTTGACATACACCTATGAGTGGCATTTTTCACTTATGTTCCAATCGACATATGAAAATGACGCCATCAACATATATCAACCAAATTTATTAATGTGATTATTCTAATTATATATAAATATAAATAAATAAAAAATTGAATAAATTACCTAATAAATTCTTTTAATTATAATAATTCCTTCACTAAAATTTGTGTTTTAAAAAATTAAATTAAATATAATGATATTTGCTATAAACTACTACTTAAACCAACCATGCTACTCTTTTATAATTCACTTTGCTTGTACTTTCAATATAGAATTCCATTTTTTTGTGTTACATTGTGCTTTTATTACAATAGAAATTCTATTTGACTAGACTTTCATGAAGCTTTGATTAGACTTTACCTTTTTTCACTCTTCGAAATAATATGAGCATAAAGGGAAGAAAAGGAATATAGAACCAAGAACAACAACCACCTCTTTGTAACTCACTTCCAAGGAATAAAACCTCGTCTTCTTACAACAGAAGAATAAATATGAGTCTTCACTTTTCAAATTTCAATGAAACTAGTAGCCATAGATATCAACAGCCATAAATTCATTTTAAATACCTTCATTTATAGTCATTTAACGAGTTGATTCTTGAGAACAAAATTAATTTCTAAAGGGTATTTTTGATATATTTTATGATACATTTATTTAAATTCAAATTCTAAATTTTCTATGCATAATTAAAATTTATATTTAATGAGTATTTATTTTCCAAATATGTAATGGATTTATAGTTAGATTACTTGAAAATATATAAAAATACATATTTGTTTTTGGTTTTTTAATGTTTTTTAATATATTTTTAATTTTAGATTTGAGACTTTTGTGATCCATAATATAGATAACTGTTTTTCGGAAAGTTATCTATATTTCCAATTTATTAAGTATCTATAAAAAATATGTGAAGTTCATACTCATCATTGTATTTACTTTATTATGCAATGAAATAAAATGAAAATTATGACTAATTTTTTTTTATATTCCCTTTAAAAATTAATCATTTTTGTTCTAGTATTATTTTATGATTTTCCTTAAGATTCCAAATTTTCATAATGCCTTTATTTGGTTTAATTCTACCACAATCCCATTTTAATAGCACCAAGAGCTTTCTCAACAAAATGGCATTTAACGTGGAAAAATCTACATCCAAAGCATCTCGCTTTCACTTCCTTAGGTCTCTAGCGTCTTCCCTATCCAGCACTCCTCATCCTTTTGTTAGTTGATCTTTTGAATCCATGGTCTATTCGTTGGTTCATTCAACGGCCTATTCTATAAAGTCATCCGATTAAATCATTCAAATAAATCTGGGGGAAAACATCTATTTGTTGGTTCATTAAAATTCCTATTCAAAAAAAGCTATTGGTTCATATAAATGCTCATTGCTTTCCCTTCTCACACCTTCATCTTCCATGTCAATGGTTATTCATACTTCCATGTATGACATCCTCCATCCTATTTGCAATATCAATCTCTTACGCTCATAGAAAGTCCTATTTTGATCTTCGTCTTCGTTGCCTTATTCAACGTATCGCCCATATCTATTGGTTGCTATTCCAACATGTTGCTAACTCTATTTTTCAATTTCACGACCAAATATGAATTAATTTTCTCCAAATTTTTCCAGGGAGTTACTAAAGGTCGCAGCACAACTCACTTCATCATGTTTGATACCTACCTCACTTTACTTTAATTATTGTTACCTTTTTATTTTCATTGCAATGGTGTTAGTAGGGAATGCAATATATGAATGTTATTTAATAAAACATTGCAATGGATCTTAATATTTTTGAGATAACTTTCGTTAATTTCAAGTGACTAGCAATTATTTCAGAAGGCACAATAATAACATTTTGTTATCTTTAATTAAAATTGACATGTGAAACCATAACATTGATGGAATTGTTGCCATACTTTTTTCTGTAGTGCAATGCTGGCTGAAGAATTTTATAGATTAGGACTTGATTTCATGATGGAAATAAAATTCTATTGGTCGCAAACGCAGTGAACGTTGCAGCGGAAGGCAGTGGGTAGTGAATCCATTGGTCGCAAACGCATGATGCATATATTGAAGAGGTCATTTTGTAATTAAACACACAACCCAAAAGAAACCTACATGAAATATACAGAGACACACATTTTTGGATGTATACAGAGAAAGGCACTGCAAGTGGAGGGAAATGCCTCGTGTATTGAGTCAGCGTCATATCCCAATAGCCATATATTACCACGTAGCAGGCATGGGATTTATAGCTACGCTTTAAACGTTGAATTGTATTTGGCACATTCGACCGATGACATCTCATTTAACACGCAAAGTCGTTGGTTGACATGATCACGATGAATTTCAGATATCGATTTAAGTCGTCGTGTTTTTATTCGTTGGTTGGCATAACAATTTAGTGGATTTAACTTCTAAGAGCCCTCAAATCCTTATTAATTTCAAATCCCAAAATTCTCTTTTAATAGTCACTTAGAAATATGTAGAAATAAATTACATATATTTGAAAGAATGAATCATCCATTAAATTGTTTTAATTATTATAATTTCAGAATTTTGTGTTCTAAAATCAATTTTAAAAGAATTAAAAAAATATAACGATTTTATGCATAAATTACTACTCGTGAAGCAAAAACGTAATACTCTACTTCACTTTACTTTGACTTTAACATGGAATTCCATTTTTTCTTTTACACTATACTTCTAGTGGAGCCCAGATTATCTTGGACTCGACTTCTATTTTAAATCTTGATTAGACTTGTACCTTCTTTCACTCTTAAAACAATAGGAGCACAAAAGGAACGAATTTTTTTTTTTTATGGGATGACCTAAATTGAATTTTTTTGATGGGATGGCTTAAATCCAAAGATGTTAGTATTGCTACTCTATTAATGAATACAATTGAAAATAAAAACTTTCTTGCTTATCTAAATTACATATTTAAATTATATTTAAATTATTTTTTTACAAAAACTGATTAAAATTTTATTGTTCATATTTCACATATTTAAACTATACTTAAATTATTTTTTTACAAAACATGATTAAAATTTTATTGTTCATATTTTTTTAACCACTTATCATAATTAATAAAAAATGAATTAAAAAAAAATGAAACTATTCATATTCTCAGACATATGCCATTCAACTAGTTTCCAAGTGTTTTGGACACTCCAATGGTTGTCTATGCATTACAAATTCCCTTGGCCACTCCAATGGTTGCCTATGCGTTACACATTCCCTTGGCCACTCCATTATCTCGGCGGTAGCCTATGCTTTACGAATTCCCTGGCCATTTTGTGGATAGGTGGTTTCATTTGTAATTGAGCGTTACGAATTGCCTGGCCATTTCGTGGTCAGGTGGTTTGATTTCTAATTGGTGAATGTTGGGTATCTATTACTGGTTGCATAGGAGATTCAAATGTGTTGAACCTAGACTCTTTAGATTGCTAAAAACTATGTAAGGTAAATTAGTGAGTTTTCATTGTATATTACAATATCATGTGCTTTATCATTTCTCATAAAACTTTGTAATGCTAATTATTTTTTTCACATTGTAAAATATCCAGAAGCAGATGTAAGGGGTGATCGAGGGTGCTCTATTCCTTTTTCTTTAATTTTTTTCCTTTTTGGGGGGGTTAATTTGGTGTTTCTTTGTTTCACAGACATTGTGGTTATATATTTTCTAGAAATGTAACAACTTATTTAATATAAGAACTGTTGTGTTTTTCTCTTGTTCTAAAGCAGATAATCCCAACTTTGTCTATTTTGGTGTTTCTTTGTTTCAGAGACATTGTGGTTATATATTTTTTGGAAATGTAACCACTTATTTAATATAAGAACTAATGTTTCTTTCTCTTGCTCTGAAGCAGATAATCGAGATGAACGATAGATTGGGAGGCCCAACTATAGGATCAATTCACATCAATAAAATTATTCTGGTAAGTTTTGGGATGTGGTCAAGTAATGAACTGATTTAAATTGTTTTAAATCTTCTTAAAAATATTGTTCCAATGTCAAATAAATTGGAAACCCACAGAGGAAGGCCACAACACAAGCTCAAGATATTTAAATTGCTTTGATCTTCTCATCTTAACTACTACGGAATCTGTACCGATAAAAACTGGCCTTTTCCACTAAGTTTTTTTATGCGGACAGTGCCTGCCGAATTGCCCTCATTTCAATGGGATAGCTCTTTTCCTTTGCTGACTGTGAGGTTGATACAGGTTTTGAAGTAATGGGTATTATCAACCCAGTCTAACTGAATTGAATGAGTGTTGACCCAGCTGCGTTGAATGGATATTGATATCACCTTCTGGCCTTTTCCACTAAGTTTTTTATGTGGACAGTGCCTGCCGAATTTCTCTAATTTCAATGGGATGGCTCTTTTCCTTTGCTGACTGTGAGGTTGATACTGGTTTTGAAGTAATGGGAATTATCTACCCAGTCCAACTGAATTGAATGCGTGTTGATCTAGCCGCTTTGAATGGATATTGATATCGCCTTACGGAAACCAATTTTTACATAAAACTTGGGTTTTTATTGAAACCCTAGAATGGGCTATATTGGCACACATTTTGATGTGACGCCTTGTTGCCTTTTTGTAAAGAGATGAGTTTTATGTAAACATTGAATGCATTGGCCTTTATTTTGATGTGAAGCCTTGTTTCCTTCTTGGTAAGTAAACGAATGTTTACAATAAAAATTAACTATTTATTAAAATCCTAACACTGGCTATATTGGCACATTAAATGTGTTCGCCTTGATTTTGATGTAAGGACTTGTTTCTTTTGTCTATTTAAGAGGTTTACACACCTTTGGTGGTATTGGACATTATTTTCCCTCAGTGAAAACTTTGAATGAATACACATCAACCCACTTGCCCTGGCCATCCTTTGCATGGAATTAGAATCTCCTCCTTCTTCAATAGCTTGTTTATGAGAATCAAACATGGTTTATGTACATTAGATGTAACTTACATATTTACATTATTTTAATTTTATTGATTATTAATGTTTACATTATTGTAGTTATTAATGTCATGTATACAAGGGAGCTATATGAACTTATTTCTTATAGGAATCTATCAACACTTCTCTTATTTTAAAGCTTCTATTTACAATGAGAATTTATTTATCTAATTATTTCGAATTGTTTTTCCAACTAATAATTATTGGCCATTGCATAATGAGTTTATGTGCTATTTGTTCATGGGTTAATAATGAGCACCTTAGGCTCTTCAATAAGTTGAATATTTTTAAAACCACAATAATATATTTACAATATTGTAATTTTAATTTTATTGATTATTAATGCAAAAAATCATTAAAATTCTAGGAAATGGCTGAAATTTCACATGTTACTATTTCATATTAATATTATAGCTAGTTATATAACATAATATTGTATAATTAATATTATTGTTAAAATGGTGTTAACTTAAATATTTATATTAATCAAATTAAAATTAAAATTAATATTAATATTAAAATTATCATTATCATTAAGATTAATTTTATTAAATTAATTATATAAACATATTTAACCATAGGAAAATAATTAGTAATATTAAAAGTTTAATTTAATATCATAATATTCAACATCTAAAAAGAAAAAAAAAACATATTTAATATAAATATTAAATATCAGTTTCATAAATGTGATGGCATGAGCTTTTATGATTTTAGGTTATTAAATATTAAAAAGAATTTAATATTTAAATTATTAAATATCAAGTTGATAAATGTGATAGCTTTGGTTTTTATAATTTAAATATTTTATAACTTTAACTTATTTAGGTTTTATGATATTAGGTTTTTGTAATATTTGATTTTTATCGATTTAAGTTTTTATAATATAAGGTTTTTATAATTTTATTTTTTACAATACCTAAGTTGAAGAACTAAATCTGCAATGTATATTCATCATTTTTTCATGAAGATTGTCTTATTCTCCAAGTTCTCTAATTATTTTTTAAAAATATATGGGCATAAAAAACATCTTGAAAAATTATGAGCATTGAAACTAAATTTATCAATGTCGCAATGAGAGATTACAAAATTAGGGTTAAATATTACAGTTTATCATATTTTCATTTCCAATATGGAGGTTTATAATATTGTTTATTATTGGATTTATAATATTACGTTTAATACCAAAGTCTTGGTTATTAATAATGGGGTTTATAATATTGGGTTTAATTTTAGGGTTTAATATTAGGTTCCAGAAAAGAAAATGATTAGGAGGATGGAGCGAAGGGAGCCGAGTTCAGGAACTGGTGAGGGTTTCTGAAGCATTAGGGTTAACAACAGAGAGGCGGTAAGAGAAGAAACAATCGAGATAAGGGCAGGGGACGAGCATCCTGCACGCAACCAAGTCAACGATAGCGCAAAAGAGAGAAGGGTAGGCTCATAAATTAAGGAGGAACTAAAAGGAGCCATGGCAGGGGATCGAGGGAGGGGAGAGATCCCCTCATACAAGAACATAACAGTGGGAGAAGCAAGTGGAAGTGGACTACGAAGAGAATCAAAGGAAGACAGTAGAGATGAGCTGGTGATGGGAAACCAATGGCAAACAAGATTAGGAGGTAGGTGCCTTCCCAGAGCCCTGAAAAAGCCGAGGTTTGTGATCCTGAACAACAAACTTGAAGAATACAGATGCTACATGAGGGACCATGCCCTAATATGTAAGTTTGTAGGGTTCTGGCCAGCTGAAAAAGACCTAGCGAAGTGGATACAACAAAGATGGAAACCAAAAGGACATATAGATCTGAAGCTGGGGGCAAAGGGCTTTTTTACAGTGATATTTGCTAATCTAGAGGACAAGGAAAGAACCTTTGAAGGGGGTCCGTATTTCATGAATAACGCTGGTTTATTCATGAGGCACTGGGAAGACTATTACAATCCAGACCAAAAAAATACGTTGGCAGCACCCATCTAGGTTAGACTATTTGGTTTACCAATAGAGTTTTGGGACCCCGAGATCCTGGCAAGAATAGGAAATACAATAGGGTCATTCGTCAAAGTAGCAGAGACCACAAAGCGAGGGAGATACACATCCTATGCTAGGATATGTGTATACATGAACATATCAGAACCCCTGTCGGAGTACACAGAGTTAGAATACCATGATGAAGTATGGCAGCAACTGATGGATTACGAACATATACCGTTCAGGTGTAGAAGGTGCCATGATTATGGCCATCTCTTTAAACGATGCCCACTGAACATTGCAAAGGAAACATCAAGGAAAGCAAAAGTAGAAAGGAGAAGGATAGAAGACACAGAACGGGTGGAGGAGGGTTTCCAGGAAATCCCAATAAGAAGAAGGTTCGGGAAAGAAACAGTAAGAAGGCCACAAATCGCCAAAACAACGCTAGTAGAATGTCAAAACAAGTTCAATCTACTCCAAGAAGAAGAAGGAGTGATGGAAAAGTAAAAAAGTGTAGAAGAACCCATGGACTCTACCAAAGATACAAAAGAGATAGACTCAAACCAAGGAAATATGGAAAAAGAAGGGATAGAGGGGAACACAGACATATCAATAGAACAATCGTAGATGGAGATTGATCCTCAAAAGGAGAATGGAAATGATGAGGAGCGAGTAATGAAAAGGCTGTTACAGGATTGGAAGAACTTGGATGAGAGGTTCATCCCGGAGGAGCAAAAACAGTTATACAAAGAGATGTTCCAGAAATACAAGGAGAAGAAAGGAACCCTTCTGACAAGTCAAATGGAACAAACAGGAATGCAGGGAACACAGAGTATGGGAATGGGCAGTTCTGGCAAAGGAGGTAGGAAAAGAGGAAGACGGCCAATGAGCGAAACTATTCAGGTGGTAGGGGAAACTCTGGTAAATTCAGGTAGAGTCATACCTCTCTCAGAGGTATTTCAACAACCATCCAAAAAGTTATAAATGATTGTCACAAGCTAGAACATCAGAGGTCTCAACAGTAAAGGAAAACAGAGGTATCTGAAGGATAGGGTGAAGAAAGACAAACCTAGTATAATGATAATCCAAGAGACAAAGATCAGCTCTCAAAAATTAGAAGAGATAATGAGAAAATACAAGTTACACTATGAAGTCGTGGGTCAAGATGCGACAAGCACAGTGGGAGGATTGGCAATCCCGTCGAACCTAGAGGAGGTGCAACTCAAAAATTGGGTCAGCCTGCCCCGGATCCTCTCAAGATCATTCAGAATGATAGGGTCATCTGAGTGGATACTCATCACCGGAGTTTATGGGCTGCACATCCCAAGGTAACGCAAAAACTTCCTTAAAAACATGCAAACAATCTGCAGGATCTTCCATGGGATTCCGTGGATTGTAGGAGGAGACTTTAATATGATTAAAACCCTAGGAGAAAAGAGAGGAGGAATAAGTAGACCGGACCAAGACATGGAGGCTTTCAGCAAAATGATAACAAAGAAAAGATTGGTAGATATTCCGACGATTAATGGGATCCATACTTGGAACAATAGAAGGGGAGGCAGAAATCAAATAGCATCCAGATTGGATAGATTCTTAGTATTAGAACAGATCTTAAACAGGGATGTTTTTGTAGAGGCAACGATCCTACTTGCCATGGGCTCTAACCATTGGCCTATTAGATTGGAGATAGATATTAAGAAGAACCCCTACAAGCGCCCATTTAGGTTCGAGGCTTTCTGGCTCATGAATAATCAGTTCATGCGGAAGGTAAAGGAATGGTGGACCCAGAGTCAACAAAGAGGGAGATGTAAGATGCATACCTTTCAGTTAAAGCTCAAGGAACTCAAAGGGAGAATCAAAAAATGGAACAAGGAAGAGTTTGGAAACATTTTAATGGAGAAGCAAAGATTAGAGAGGAAAATGGAAGAACTACAACAGAAAATTATAATAGAAGGATGAAATGAGGAGAAGAGCAGAGAAGAAGGAATACTGATTAGTCAAGTAGAGGAACAGAGAAAGCAGGAAGATATTCTATGGAGACAAAAGTCTAGGATAAATTGGCTCCGCGATGGAGAAAGGAACACAAAGTTCTTCCATCAAGCCATAGTTCAACATAGGCAAAGGAACAGAATATTCTCTATCTTAAACAAAGAAGGGCAAAGAATAACAGAACATGGAGGAATGGAACAGGTATTAGTTGAGTACCACAGAGATCCACTGACAGAGCCACAAGCCAATAGAGATGAGGCAATAGGAAGGATCTGTAATGAAATTCCCAAGATAATAACTGAATACCAAAATAAAGCTTTAATGAGGGCAACAACGCTGGAAGAAGTGGAGGAAATAGTAAAAGGAATGAAGAAAAATAAATCCCCAGGACAGGATGGATTTATTGTAGAATTTTATCAAGCAGGCTGGCATTTCTTGGGACAAGATATTCTGGAGGTCGTGGAGGAGTCTTTTAGACAGAAAAAGGTATGGCTGAGTCTCAACTCTACCCTGTTTACTCTTATTCCTAAATCGGCTAAATCTGAGAATGCCCAAGGTTTCCACCCAATAGCCCTTTGTAATGTAATTTATAAAATTATCTCTACCTTGATGGCTAAAAGACTGAAGCCAATTCTTTCCAACATAATCTCCCCGGAACAAACTGGTTTTGTGGAGGGGAGACAAATCCTAGATGGGTTGGTAGTAGCCCAGGAAGTGATCCATTCCATAAAACAAAAAAAGGAGAGAGGAATGATGATAAAGTTGGATTTGTCAAAAGCCTACGACTACCTAAACTTGAACTTCCTCAAGGTAATCCTCACGGCATTTGGTTTTAGTAACAGATGGATAGAATGGATTTACAACATGATATCAACGCCTAACTTCTCTATTCTGCTGAATGGGACACCAACTACTAATTTCAACGCCAGTAGAGGATTAAGACAGGGTGATCCCTTATCTCCCTTGTTATTCATTATGGCGGCAGATGGTCTGAGAAGATACTTCAAAAAAGAGATGAGGGAAATAAAGATCAAGGGACTAAGATTATGGGGAAACAACTTGCCTATCACCCACCAGCAGTTTGTAGACGATATCATGCTTTTCTGTGAGGTCTCCTTAAAGGAAGTGAAGAGAGTGAAAAGGATTTTGGATCTATTCATGGAAGCCTTGGGGATGGAAATCAATAAAGATAAATCATGCACTTTTATCTTCAATACCCAAGAGCCGATCAAAGCCCACTTGACCAGAACATTGGGCTTTAGATCTGGAGAGCTATCAACAAAGTATCTGGGAAATCAACTAGCTCTAAACCCTATAAGAGTAGCAAATTGGCATCAAATAATAGACAAACTCAAGAACAGACTTGAAAATTGGTCCTTCCGATCACTGAATATGTCAAGAAGACTTGTGCTCCTGAAATCAATTCTCTAGGCCATTCCAATATATCATCTATCAGTGATGGTAGCCCCCAAACGAGTTTGCGCAAAAATGAAGGAAATTTCTGGAAAATTCATATGGGGAGGTCCCAAACAGGAAAAAAAATGGGCCCTAGTGTCATGGAGAGGTATATCCAATAAAAAAGATAAAGGAGGACTTGGTCTCAGGGACCTGAGCATTTTAAACCAAGTCCTAGGGGCAAAGCTATGGTGGAGATGGATGAGGGGAGGAAATGACATATGGAAACAAATATGGACTCAAAAGTATAACATGCCCTCAACAACAGAAGATATCCTCAGAGTGGATGAGGTCCCAAAACGTTCTTCAATCTGGGACCTAGCGAGTCAAAACAGAGATATTATAAACAAATGTGCCTTCTGGGAAATCAGGAACAGAAGCATAACTAAATTTTGGGAGGAGGCATGGCAATAAAGGGATAGAATGGCTGATATTCAAGGTCTGTAAAACACTTATCAAAAGGCAGTAATGGAGGGATTAAAGGTTGTTAAAGATTATTGGAAAGAAGAATAGCTAGATGAGACTTGGCGAATCTGGAGGAAACCTGAAGAGTGGGGCGATAATATCGACCGAGATAAGAAAGAGATACTGATAAAAGAGATGGATTCAAGAAGAATTAGAAATAGAAAGGGACTAGATATTCTCAGATGGGGAAAGTCTACAAGAGGAACCTTTAAAGTCAAAGAAGCTTACTATTTATCCACTCGACAAGAAGGAGAAGAGGAAGCCTTAGATTGGAAACAAATATAGAGGAATAAGTGGTGGCCGAAAGTAACAGTGTTTGCATGGCTAGTAGGGAAAGGAAGAATCTTGACATGGGATAAGCTACAGAAAAGAGGTTTCCAAGGTCCCCCCAGATGCAGCCTATGTAAAAAGGAGAATGAGACTCAGGAACACCTCCTGAATTCTTGCCCCTTCGCCCAGCATCAGTGGGATGAGGTTAGGAACCTCTTTGGAAAATCTAATAGGGACCCTATGGATATAAAGCAGACCATATTTCAATGGGGAAGGGGCCAATTTTCATGCTCTCTAGTGAGGAGAACATGGATTTTAGCTATAGGTTTCATCATCTGGCTTCTTTGGAAAGAGCAAAATCAAAGGATATTCCAGGACAAAAACAACCCACCAGGGAAGATTTGGGAAAAAACTCAAAAATTAATAAGAGAAATTGTTCTAGCTGAGACCTGGGAGGAGGAGGATTGGAAGACAAATCTTGAGGAGGGATTAATCCTAGCCCACCTTAATATAGATTACAACATGATATTCCCCTAGAAAGAAAGACACCAATGATTGTAGACACAGAGACATGCGTAGTTCAGATATCCAGGGGAAAACTTCATTAAATTGAATTTTGACGCTGCTTCTAAAGGAAACCCAGGACCTGCAGGTTTTGGCGGTATCTTCAAAGACAATAAGGGTCGCACCAGATGGGTGTACATAGACAGAGGATGCATAATGACCAACAACGAAGCAGAGATGATGGCTATATACCAAGGTATTAAAATAGCAATAAGAAATGGATACATGAACCTAGAGATCGAAGGTGACTCGCAGATAGTAATTGAAATGCTTAGGAATCTCAACAATGGAAGAAACTGGGAATAGGTTGCAAAGAGTTGGAGGACGACAGGGATAATTCAAGATTTGGCAAACATTTTGGAATGTATTGAATACAAAATTATTAGTCATGTTAAGCGAGATGGAAATAAATCAGCAGACTTTCTCGCAAATTGGGGATGCAAAGAATAGGAAGGAAAGGTGGATAGCATCTGGCCAATAGTCATGAACAAACCTAGATGGGAGACTCTCAACCTAATAATCATTCAGGATGGTAATGAATCCACAGATTGATAAAAAGAAGTACCAAGAATCCCTGATCGGGGTGACTCAGGCGGCGAAACGGGAGATTAATGAAAGGACAAGGGGGGGCTATGATAAGCCACCTTGCAAGAGGAGAGCAGCACAGGTGGACGGGATGGTTGGTAGACTCGGCATAATTACAAACTGCAGGGAGGAGAGAACTATGAAAGCTAGAGGTGGTGGTAGTGACAGCGCTTTAGTGATGGGACAAGGGTCAGCTCGCACGAAGGCAAGCCGAGGAGGAGTGGGCAATTGTGGCAAATGCAGGCGACAGAGGAAGGCGGTGCAGCAGCATAAGGAAGGGCGGCAAATGAAAGGAAGCGGACACAGGTGGAGGCATAAGGGCAGGCATGTAGTTAACGCCCTCGATGTGACTAGAGACAAAGGTAAGAAGGTGGAAACCAGAGCAAGAGGTAACGCTGAGAGAGAACAACAGAGGGGTCGACCTCCTGTCCCTAGAAAATCTAAGTACAAGATAGCAGAGAGAAGAATGAGGAAGGCTGCGACGGTTGAGAGCAGGGGAGTAAGACCTTTGGGGACTGAAGGCAATACGGTAGACTCCTGGGAAGAAAAGGAACAGAACCAGGCGGGCATGGAGGAGGCGTACAACTCAGAATAGGATAGTCAGATGCTGAAAAAGAGGAACGGAAGGGGGAAAGGGAGACCTTTGGAGGACATGCCAACAGAAGAGGTAGACATCAGGGGAAAGAAAGCCAGAGGGAGAGAAGATGAAGACTGTATGGGGTCCCCCTCAAGCGCAGTTGGTCAGGGAAGTATGGTAAAAGAGGGTAACAAAGGTGGCGTAGGACGTGGAAGGGGTCATAGAGGAAGAGGGAGAAGACGTCAAGCGGGAAACCAAGAGCGGAGCTTCCCTCCACCGGCAGGAAAAAGACGAGGCAGGAAGACGATGAAGTGACAGGTGCAGTATGTGGAGAGGGCGTACAACAAAGAAATGCATGCAAATATTAGGAGGATAATTCAGCAGTTAGAGGAGGAGGCGACCCAGGAACAATCGAAAACTGAAATGGAGGACTGGGAGTATCTGCTGCCAGACCCAGGAAATACTAGAGGACGTATGTCCCTGTATAAGCAGGCTCTCCATGTGTATTGGGTAATGAAGAGGCTGCTAGCAAAAGCTATGGAACAGGTGGCTATGGAGATGGCAGAACTGGCCCAAGGCATCCCAAACCTGAAGAAAGAAATGAACAATCTCCAAATAACCCTTCTGATGCAGGACAACAAGCTTGATGAGATACAACAATAGTTAAAGAAGCTTAATCATGAAGCAAAGGAGGAAGATGATCAATTGGGCGCCATGGCAGACTAAATTCTCAAATATATGTTAATCGTCTCCTTAGTTGGGAAGCTGAGAACATGCTCTCCCTTTTGTTCTATTTCATAGTGCAGATAGGAAACAGTGATAGCCTTTTTGAATGTTTAGTTTATTTAGCATGGACAAGTAGACTCAGTAAATTCTATTTCTAGATGGAAATTAAAAACCTAAGATGGCCAACAGACCCGGTTTACCTTCGGGGCGGGTTGAGGCCATTGTATGTTTGTACAGGCTTTAAGTTGATTTAATATGAATGGTACCATGTTAGCTTACAAAAAAAAAATATTAGGTTTCATAATATTAGAGTTTATAATATTGTGCTTGATATTGGGTTTATAATATTAAGGTTTAATATTGAGTTTTATAATCCTATGGTTTATAATATTTATTATAAGGTTTATAAAAATAATCCTAGTGATTATAATATTAGTATTAGATTTTATAATGTATAATGTTAGGGTTTATAATATTTGATTTAATATTAGGGTTTAATGTTGGAACCTTAAAATGTTATGTAAGTATATCCAACATCAGTGTGGGAAGCATTGTCGAAATATGACAAACAATGTGACAATCATTGCCACAATGATACATTACATTGCAATTTATTTAACACCTCATTATGACAATGGCTAAATTCAGGTTTAATATGTTGTTTTATAATATTGGGTTTATGATTTATAATATTAAGTTTTATAAGGATAGGGATTATAATATTAATCATAGGGCTTTTAATCCCTTTGTTTAATACTATTAATCCTAGTGTTTATAGTCGCTTGGGTTTATAATATAAATCATAAGGTTTAATATTATTCCTTTGGGTTTATTATTCTTTGGGTTTAGAATATTAATCCTTTGATCTTATTAATCCACTATGTTTATATTAATAACTAATAATTATAATAATATATTAGGGGTTATAATCTTAGGGTTTATAATATTAATCTTAGGCTTGATGTATTAATCCTAGGATTTTTAATATTTATATTAGTGTTTATATTCTTGAGGTTTAATACTAATACTAGGGTTTATAATATCAATCTTAGTATTTAGTATTAATCACCCCGGTTTAGAATATTAATACTCCCCTTGGTTTATGAATCTATTGGATTTTTAATATTAATCCGTCGGTTTATAACAGTAATTGCATGATACATTACATTGCAATTTATCAATGTCGCAATGTTACATTGAATAAATTAGGATTTAATATTATGGTTTATACTATTTGGTTTAGTATTCATTATGGTTTATTGTATTGGGTTTAGTGTTTATAATCTTAGCATAACCACATTTACCAATGATAAGCCATGATCAACCATGATAAACCATGGTTCACCATGCTTATTTTAGGGTTTATAATATTTATCTTGGGGTTTATATACCTTGGGTATATAATATTTATTCCTTGGGTTTAATATTATTCCCTTGGGTTTATAATTCCTTTGGTTTTAATATATTAATATTCTCAAGGTTTATGTCATTAATGTATTGATGTATTAATATTATTGTATTAATGGTTTAAAATTTAATAATGTTTTATAATGTTTTTATGATTTGCAATGTATTAATATTAATGTATTGATGACAACGGATTATATTAATGTGTTCATGGTTTTTAATGTATTAATATTATTTATGTTTATAGTATTAATGTTATGGTTTAATGCTTGATGATGGTCCATCGTCCCTTTGAGAAAATGATTGTATAAAAATGAAAATCAACCATGGCCAAATATCAACTAACATGTTTATTAGATGGTGAATAATATTTTTGTTCAAATTTATATATGTTCAGTTTATATTGTTTAATAGGGCTTAACATTGTTCCCTTGGGCCAAATTTTTTAGTTTTAATTTATAATACATTTTATTTCATATATTAATATTTATCTTGGGGATTATGTGCCTTCGGTTTATAATATTTATCCTTTGCGTTTAATATTATTCCCTTGGGTTTAGTATTAATCATTTTGGTTTAAATTATTCCCTTGGGTTTATTAGTCTAAGGGTTCTTACCTAGGGTATAATATTATCCATAGGGCTTATAATATTAATCCTTGGGTCTAATATAAATCCCCTTGGTTTATAATCATGGTCAATCATGGTCCAATGTAACATTGTTACAAATATTTTCTCAATATGAAAATCAAACGTTGCCCAACGTTGCATTGTGGCAAAGATTGCCTCCATATAAAAATCAATCATGGTGAACCATGGACATCAAACTATGAGAAATCATGTCTTAATATGAAAATCAACCATCGTCAACCATGGTACAACATTGGATTCTCACAAAGATTGTATTAGTACGAAATATTGTTCATAGGGTTTATAATATCAATCCTACAGGTTAATATAAATCCCTTAGGTTTATAATCATAGTCAACTATGGTCAGCCATGTTCCAATGTCACATTGTGAGATATATGATCTCAATATGAAAACCAAGCATTGTGAGCCATGGTAAACCATGGTCCAATGTCTCATTGTGACAAAGATTGTTTCAATATGAAAATAAACCATGTCAACCATGGGTCAATGTCGCATTGTGAAAATGATTGTCTCCATATGAAAACCAATCATGGTGAACCATGGTCCAATGGCACACTATGACAAAGCTTGTGTCAATATGAAAATAAACCATGGTCAAGCTTGGTCCAATGTCATATTCTGACAAATATTGTCTCAATACGAAATATTATTCATAGGGTTTATAATATTAATCCTACAGTTTAATATAAATTCCTTGGGTTTATAATCATGGTCAACCATGGTCAACCATGTTCTAACGTTACATTGTGACAACGATTGTCTCAATATGAAAATCAAGCATTGTTAGCCATGGTCAACCATGGTCAAATGTCACATTGTGACAAAGATTGTTTCAATATGAAAATCAGCCATGGTCAACCGTAGTCCAACATTGCATTGTGAAAAAGATTGTCTCGATATGAAAATCAACTGTGGTAAGCCATGGTAAACCACGTTTATTTTAGGGTTTATAATATTTATCCCTTGGGTTTAATGTTATTCCCTTGCCATTTTACTATTGTTCCCTTGTGTTAAATATTTGTATTGTGTGTTTATAATCCATACGGTTTCCTATATTAATATTTATCTTGAGGTTTATATACCTTGGGTTTATAATATTTATCCCTTGGGTTTAATATTATTCCCTTGGGTTTATAATGCCAATCCCACATGTTTATTAATGTAAGGGGTTTTATTCCTAGGGTTCATAATATTAGTCCTTAGGTATAATATAAATATCCTTAGTTAATAATCATGGTCAACCATGGTCCAACGTCAAATTACGATAAATATTTTCTCAATATGAAAATCAACTATGGTCCAATGTTGCATTGTGACAAAGATTTTCTCAATACAAAAATAAACCATGGTCCAATGTTGCATTGTGACAAAGATTGTCTCCATATGAAAATCAATCATGGTGAACCATGGTGCAACCCCATGGGGTTTTAGTATAAATCCCTTAGGTTTATAATATCAATAACTTGTGTTTAGTAATCTAAGGGTTCGTATTCCTATGGTTTAATATTATTCATAGGGTTTATAATATTAATCCTTGGCTCTAATATGAATCGCTTTGGCTTAAAATCATGATTAATCATGGTCCAACGTCACATTGTGACAAATATTTTCTCAATATGAAAATCAACCATGGTCCAATGTTGTATTGTGACAGAGATTTTGTGCATATGGAAATCAATCTTTGTCAACCATGGTCAACCATGATAATTATAGGGTTTACAATATTTACCTTAGGGTTTATCCTTAGATTTAATAGGTTTATTCATAGGGTTTATAATATTAATCATTGGGTCTAATATAAATCCCCTTGGTTTATAATCATGGTCAACCATGTTGCAACATCACATTGTGACAAATATTTTCTCAATATAAAAATAAACCATGGTCCAACGTCGCATTGTGACAAATATTGTCTCCATATGAAAATCAGTCATGGTGAACCATTGTGCAACCATTTGGGTTTTTAGTATTCATCCCTTTGGTTTATTATTCTCTTGGGTTTATAATATCAATATCATGCGTTTGGTAATCTAAGGGTTCTTATTCCTAAGGTTTAATATTATTCACGGGGTTGACAATATAAATCCTTGGGTCTAATATGAATCCCTTTGGTTTAAAATCATGATCCAATGTCAGATTGTGACAAATGTTTTCTCAATATGAAAATCAACCATGGTCCAACGTTGCATTGTGACAAAGATTTTGTACATATGATAATCAATCATGCTAAACCATGGTCAACCATGATAATTCTAGTGTTTACACTATTTACCTTAGGGTTTATATAACTCAGATTTATAATATTAATCACTTGGATGTAGTATTATTCCCTTAGTTTTATAATCCCTTATTTTTTTAATATTCATCCTTTGAGTTTATTATTCCCATCGATTTATAACATCAATCCCTTAGGTTTATTAATCTAAGGGTTTATATTCCTAGAGCGTAATATTATTCATAGGATTTATAATATTAATATTTGGGTTTAATATAAATTCTCTTAATTTAATTAATTAACAATAATTAATATAAATTTATAAAAACAAAGAAACAAAATTTGGCATTTTTTAATAAATAATAATAATATTACCAATAATAATAATAATAATAATAATAATAATAATAATAAATAATAATAATGAGTAATAGCAATAATTATTTTTAAATGATTATAATAATAATAATATTTTATTATCGTCATAATTAATTATTAATACAAATTAATAATATTTGTTAATTATAATAATAATAATATTTTTTTATAATGGTTATCTTTTAATATTAATATTATTTTTATTATTATATATTTATCAATATGAATATTAATTAACGTTTTTCAGCCACATTTACTAATATGGTTACATTTATAATATTAATAATTCTATGGGTATCCGTGGGTTTAAAATATTAATTTATGGGTTTCTAAATGCCTTGTGTTTTTAATATTGATCCATTGGGTTTGTTGATCGCTTAGGTTTATAATATTTATCCCTTGGGTTTACTAATTCCTTGATTTTATAATATTAAACTTTAGTTTTATTAATCTCGTGGATGTATAATTTAATCTTTTGAGTTTATAATATTAATAATCTCTTGAGTTTAAAATATTAATTCATAGGGTTTATTGATCATTTGAGTTTAAAATGTTAATTGTTAGGGTTTATTAATCCCATGTGTTTTTAATATTGATTCCTTGGGTTTGTTGATCTTTTAGGTTTATAATATTTATCCCTTGTGTTTACTAATTCATTGGGTTTATAATATTAAACCCTTGAGTTTATTAGTAGTGTCCATTTATAATATTAATTCTAATAGTGAATTAGAAATAAATATTTTCTATAAATAAATAAAATGAAGTCGCGAATAGATTCTTTCAATTAGATTTAATAATTCCTTCACACAGTAGTGTTCTAAAATCAGTTTTAAAATAATTAATAAAATATGACGATATTAGCAAGTTATTACTGTAGGGGAAGCCTTATACTCTTGTATACTTCACTTCACTTGGAATACAACATGGAATCACATTAGTTCTCTTATACTATACTTCTACTACTTCAGAAATTCTAATAGACTCACTTGGCTTCTACGAATCTTAAGAGTAAATTTATACCCGACTAAATTTCTATGAAGTAGACGTATGCATTCTTTCACTCTTAGAAACCAAAAAAAAAAACCCAGAGGGAACTAAAGAAATATAGAACCAAGAACAACCACCACCTCTTCCTATCTCCGTTCAGTTGGGAATAACAACTAATCTTCTTCCTACATTAGTAGCTAGGAACAAATATGCCATTGCATTAGTAGGTAGGAACAAATATGCCATCTCATAGATACCAACACCCAATAATTCATTTCCACTATCGTTATAACTAGTAGTTGAACAAAGAAATCCAATCTAACACACAAATCTATTTCATTTAGATTTTAATTGTATGCCTATTCAAATTAATGAGTATCTATCTTGAATCCATCTAATATATATATAATGAGATAAATTAAAAATATACGAGAAAACAAATAATTCACACACAAATCAAACAAGTTGTTGCTCTTCTATTGATCACACAAAACATGATGTTTACAATGAACCCGGTGAAGGGTATTTATCCTTTTCCAACTAGTGACTCACTTAAAATATATTGACATGCAACCACACAGTAAAAGTCGTCTATCACTTAACTCGACTTAAGTCAACACTCAAACACTCAATTACTCAATCACTTAGTTAACTGACTCTCTAAGTTTAGCCAACTCCACATGCAGGAGTAATTACTATTTCTGACACTCCCCCTTAATTACGACCATATGACTCAACATAACTCAACATGACTTCACTATCACATAAACATGCATGCCGGTCTATGTCTTAGCTAGGCTTACAATGACTAAAGAATTTTACAATTTTTCATTTTCTTTTTCTCTGCTTCCAGATTCAATATCCTTGAAATTGCTTCATTCTCTATTGAACTTTCTTGATGTAGGCTTTATTCACTTGTTGTTGCTGCAACTTTTCTTTGGCTTGTCTTAAACTTGTTCAGAAAAACAATTGGATCATGTCTTCTACAACTTCCTCTTCAAATATTTGTTCAACTATGGACTGCTCCCAAAACATTTTATCTTCAAACTGTCTTCTTTGCTTTGCTTCTTGTGTTTCATATTCCTAACTTTCTTTTGGTCATATTTCGGGATCGAAAAATTGTATCTCTGCTTGACTCCATTGTTGACAAACGACTTCAATGCATTCATCTTTGTCTTCAGAAACATCCATATCATTATTTTCACTTTCATCATTAGGTACTATTGTATTTTTCCTGTAATCTGCACACTCAAGATCCATATTCACCATTTCATTCAATTCTTTTATTCCAACTGTTGTTTTAAGATTTGCTTCAATTTGCTTTATTGGTTTCTGAATCCATTCTTCAATGAGCTTCAAATCTGCATCAAATTTATTAACAATCTTGCTTTCAACTTCTGCTCCCATGCTATTTTGAACACCTGCATATTCAAAAAGAATGTTAAAAACATCTTTAATATGACTCTCTTCAGTGAGAGCTTCCTGCTCTACATCTGCCTTATTTTTGACTACATGGAGGTTATCTTCCACTGTTATGCTGTTAGTGGATATTCTCATAAAAAACTCTTCAATCACTTTATCCCATTCTTAATCATCAATTGCTGCTAGATGACATAATGCTTCATGAACAGTTCCAACTGCTTCATATCTTGTTGCTACAGTGGCAGCTTCAACCTTCAATGTTTCATCAACCATTGTGTTTACCATATTGTCACAATCCATCTCTATTTCAAAAAAGAAAACACACATAACATCAACATAATGTTCATCCACACTATGGTGGGATATCCGAGCATGCATGTGGTCATTGTAAATTTTATTGACAATTTCAACTTCACCAAATCCATCCACTGCGGTTGGATTCACCAATTCACATATAAATTTGCAGTCATTATCCACATGTGTCTCATCACAGTGGGATTCACCATCATCTGTGTCATCCACATTACAGTGGAGTCCTCGAGCATTTATATGCTCTTACTCTACTTCACATACAGAGGCCACTGTTTCTCTCTATGCAATCTTTGTTACGTCTTCTTCATCCATATGCATGCTTGCATAACGGGTTTCAATTTTATGGTGTTAACAACCATGATCCATTTGTGAGTGAGATTCTCCAAGCTCTATTTTCCTCTCAAAGTCTTGCTCATCTACTCTCAGATCTGTGGCTGACTTGTTTGCTTGTGACATAACCTGTTGTTGCATGTCACTCCCCCTTGCTTCAAACTCTGCTTCCAGGAACTTCCATGCTTCCTTGGAAGTTGTAGCTTTTGCTACCTTGCAGAAACACTTCTCATCCAATTCTTGTTTTATAAAATTCAATGCTAAAGCATCGCATACTTCATCATATGGGTTATTAGACTCGTACTCAATTAACTGTTTAGCTCTAAAAAAGTTAACATCTTGATAACCCAATGATTAAAATATTTACATGTAAACATAGGAGGTGGTAGTAGATCAAAGCTACACCAATCACCCTTGATTTTTTCTTTGTCTTCCTCTAGACTTCTCAGTTCCTCAGCTACGGCCTGAACCTCTCTAACCATGGCAATGATCTTTTCCTCTTCTTTTCAATTTATTTTATTCATATGCTTCAGTCATGCTTTGCGACCCATGACTGTGATCATTACTCTCTTTTATAATTTATTTCCTCATTGCATGAGCCTATCTTCCATATTGCCTGCGAAAAAAAATATGATTTTCAATATACGCCCCCATAAGGCACAACATTCGCCCAAAACACCACTATAATTAACAAAAAAACCAAAATTTTCCAATAAACAAAATTTTACAGAAACCCAAAAACTTTTTTCAATCAATTTTTTTTTTATAATAAACCTTTAAAAAAATAAAAACTCTTTTATATTAGTGTATCTTTTTTTTTCCCTTGATTATTTTTTTTATATAAATTTTTTTTATAAGAAAATTTTATATAAAAAAATATCCTTTTATATATTACTCACACTCATATAAACCTTCACGTACTCAAAACGCACTTCTCTTTCATAGTAAATCACACTATATAAAGCTAGAGTCGCACTACGTAAAAAGCTTTACAGAGCCCCTTTTAAAACCTTCGAATGTTTTTTTTTAACAAAATCTCATGAGTCAACTCTGACCACGTGATTTGATAATAAATTTGCGTGAAAAATCCGTTGACGGCAACGATAACCTGCGTTACTCCTCTAACGCGACCAGCTTAAGCTTGACTCGCGTGTATGCATAGCAACCTCCTGATCCCAACGCGGCTCTCTGTTACGCCTACCAGCTTTACAACGCTCTGTATATCACAATAAGGTGCCTTATAACTCAAACAAGAGAAAAAAAATATGTTTGTTCTCGTCACATGGATTGCTGTTAATCAGTTCTTCTTCGCTCTGATATCAATTTGTTGGGAAGGCAGAGAAAACAAAACAAATAATTCACAGACAGATTGCTGTTAATCAGTTCTTCCTCTCTCTGATATCAATTTGTTGGGAAGGCAGAGAAAACAAAACAAATAATTCACAGGGAAATCAAACAAGTTGCTGCTCTTCTATTGATCACACAATTGCTGTTAATCAGTTCTTCCTCGCTCTGATATCAATTTGTTGGGAAGGCAGAGAAAACAAAACAAATAATTCACAGGCAAATCAAACAAGTAGCTGCTCTTCTATTGATCACACAAAACATGATGTTTGCAATGAACCCAGTGAAGGGTATTTATCATTTTCCAACTAGAAACTCACTTAAAATATATTGACATGCATCCACATGCAACCACACACTAAATTCATCTATCACTTAACATGACTTGACTGAACACTCAATCACTTAATCACTCTAACCAAATCCACATGTAGTAGTAATTACTATTTCTAACAATAACTAGTAGTTGAACAAAGAAATCCAATCTAACACACAGATCTATTTCATTCAAGTTTTAATTGTAAATCCTAATTGAATGCATAATCAAATTAATGAGTATCTATTTTGAATCCATCTAATATATATACAATGAGATAAATTAAAAATATATGAGAAAACATATTTATTTTTCAATTTTATATACAATGAGATAAATTAAAAATATATGAGAAAACATATTTATTTTTCAATTTTTTTTAAAAGAGAACATGTTTTTGTGAATTTCCAATTTATCACACTCTGGATCTTTAAAAAATATCGAGAGTTGGTACTCTTCTTATGTGGAATTTAGTCCATAAGTGCTTACAATTAAATTAAGTAAATATATAATAATATAAGTTGAAAAATATAATTAATTTATTTTATTTTATTTGAAAATTCATCAATTTTATTTTATTATTTCTATTTTCAAAATTTATCATTTTTTAATATTTTTGTTATTATTTTATTTGTAGAACTAGTTTACATCTCGAATTTGTCTTAATATCTTTGTTTCTTTCAGGTCTACTTAACACACAATCCTTTTTTACCCAACGTCTTTGTTTTTCTCAGCTCTATGCAGCACAGAATCTTTTTTTACACAACATCGATAACATAGACAAAATGGCATTTAGAGCGGAAAAATCTAGATTCAGTTTTTCATCCATAAATACCTAGCACCTTCCCTCTCTAACATTCCTCATCCTTCTGTAGGAGGATAGATTGTAGCTGGATGTCATTACGAGACAATCCAGGCTGGACCGATTTACATACTATTTTATATCAAGATTATGATGAAGCGACGGCTCAGCAGAGGAACTCGCTGGAATGATTTAACAATATCTTACATCATGGTTATGATTATAAGACTGCTCAGCAGAGAAATCAATAAACAACCTGTGATTACAATAAGGAGGCGGAAGGATAGAGCACTTAAGATGCGTTTATCCCATCCACTAGTCCGGTATTATTACGTGATTAATGGTCTGAAGGCTGGCAGCATTCGGTCCATGGGAAGGTTTAGCAAACCAAGAAGAAATTCGGCCAAGGTACCGAGACGACGTGGTAGGTGGGGCGGTGAAGTACTACTACCTTCCCATCATGGAGATGCAATCCAAATGAACATTAATGATCGAGCCAGGCAGCGAAGGTTCAAAATGGCAAGGTGGCAGCCTCACAATGTTTTAAGTACTACATGTAACAGCCCGAACCTCCAAATGCAGTGGAGTAGAGCGAGGAAAAGCAAAGCAAAATTACAGCAGCAGACTGATTGTAAGATGGCGGAGGACCAGGAGCGGGGGGTAGGCAGGGTGACGAGGAGTAAGACGATGGCCCCAGGGGAAAAAGGGAAGAGCACTATTCAGGAAGCCATGCAGAGAGTTTATCTTGATATCCCGGAGGATTCGGAAGAGGAATTCGACATTAGAAAGTTCATAGCAGAAGAGGAGCACCACCGGGGAGGGAGAGGCAAAGTGGGCATAGGGAAGGCTCAACCGCGCAGAATAGGAGACAGTGAGGAAGAGAGTGAAGAATTTAATGACGAAGAAGAGGTGGAGGAACGCGGCCGGGGCAGAGGAGCGCGGGGAAGGGCGAAGCAGTGTGGACGAAGGCGACCTGCGGGACGAGGTCGAAACTCAAATCTGGGCTCGGAGATGGAGGCAGGGGTAGCCAGTGAGGCACGTGGAAGGAAGCGAGGGAAGAAGGATGTGAGGAGGCGTTTACAAGAGGCAGAGGCTGCTTATGTATTGGATACTAATCCTCATATCCGCAAGATGATAGCGTAGATGGAGGAAGAAGCCTTGCAAGGGTACTCAGAGCCAGAGATGGAGGATTGGCAATAGTATCTCCCTGACCCTCGACATACCCGAGGTAGAATGTCATTATATAAGCAGTCTCTGCATGTATATTGGGGTATGAAGCATCTATTAGCTAAGGCTATGGAACAAGTTGCTTTAGAGATGGCAGATTTGATTCAAGGTATTCCAACCATGAAAAAGGAGCTGAAAAACATACAAGTGACTCTCATGATGCAAGACAAGAATATGGATGATATTGTGCAGCTGCTCCAAGTGGGGGGTTTAGGCATCAAGGTGGAAACAGAACCAAAGGATGTACCGCAGTAGTCAATGTCAGCAGCTGAGGCGTCGAGGTTTCTCTCTATGTAGATGATTTTCTGTTGTTTTGCTTATACATATTTTGATGATTATGTCTCAGAACTTTAGACTGTTAGTAAGGATAGACGTATATTTCGCATGGATAGATAGGCTGGTGACATACTGTTTTTGGATGGCTTTGAAATAGTTTAGATGGTAACGAAGCCCGGTTTCCCTTAAGGGCAGGTGGAGACTTGTCCATTTTTGTAATCTTCTTATGGTTTTTAGTAATGGAAAATAGAGTACCGCACTAGCTTACAAAAAAAACATTCCTCATCCTTCTGTTAGTTCATCTCTTCAATCATCCTCAAATCGAAATGCCCCTTCAGTTTCTTCATTGGTTAGTTAAAATGAAGCTTGTGGAAAACATGCGTTCATTACTTCATTCACGTTTTTATTCTCTATAGTCATTCCATCATTACAATGTGCATTCACTTGATTTGCTCATTTCTTCCCAAAAAAAAAAAGAGCAGCTCGTTCATACAAATTCTCATTCATATATTCATTTTCCTTATCGCACCTTCATCCTCGACACCATTAGTGATTCCATGTGATTCCATACTTCCTTGCATTGCATCCTCCATCCTATTTGCAATTTCAATATCCCATAGACATGGAATAACCTATTTTGACCATCGTCCTCATTGCACTATTCAACATATTCCCCATAGTTATTGGCAGTTATTTCAACATCATGCTCTTTTTCTTTCTCAATTTCATAATCACATACGAATTGCTTTTCTCCACACTTCTCTAGTGACTTTTAAAAATTATTGCATACCTCACTTCATTAAATTTGCTAGATACCTCACTTTATTGTAATTTTTTTGGTTGCATTTTCATTTTCATTTCAATAGAGTTATTAGGGAATACCATACACTCTGAGTATTATTTTATTTTATAAAACATTGCAAACTAGATAGTTTATTTTAATCTTAACTAATTAGTAATTAACAATTTCTTCCCGAACGGGTAATAACAATGTTGTAAACTATATTTTGTAGTTTTCAGTTAAAATTCATGTATGAAACCACAACTTCAATGAAATTAGTGGCATATTTTCTATGTAGTGTAGCGGTCACTAAAGAGTTTTATAGATTATAACTTATTGCAGGATGTAAAGAGAACTTCAATTAGATTTTAAATATAATAATATATTATAGTAATTTATGCAAGGTACTCGTGTAATTTTATGATATATTTTGTTAATATATAATTATCATGTGTAATCATATTGCTAAAATTGAAAAAAATCATAATAATTAACTAAATTATAAGTTTATTTAAATTATTTTTATTATTGTTTATAAAAAGAATTAATATATAAATTAAGTATTTATACTATTCTTAAAAAATATATGTAACAAGATTTTTAATGTAGAGATTTATTATCACTTTATGGTGGAGATTGTTAAATTTAAATAGGTTTTAGTTATAATATAATTGATCAAAAATACCATATAAATGACACTTGTATATCTGAGATTTGTTTAATTAATCAATTTAATTATAATGATAAAAAAATGAATAATAATTACTTTAGAGATAAGTTTTTAACTATTAATTTCTATATATTACTAAGAATATTTTAGAATATTTCATAAAAATTAAATATCTACCATTCATCTCATAATTGTTAATAATTAAATGAAAATTATAAAAATTCATAATTTAATTAAATTAGAAAAATCCTACCTCAAAATAAACACATTCATAATTAATAAATAAGTAAATTACTATGCTAACAATGCAAATTGTTTCAACAAGATTTGTATTTTTCTCACAAACAATTGTAATTGGAACAAAGCAAATTGTTTCAACAAGATTTGTATTTTTCTCACAAACAATTGTAATTGGAATAAAGTTACATATCTTAATCGACCCAGAGTAACTAAGTTCACAATTTATAGATAGCCAGATTCGAGAAGAGATCAGGCAATCTGACACTCAATTATACAACATTTTAAAAATTAAGAGATTATCGGATTCGTGAGGAGATTGCTGGGTTATCTAAGAGTCAATTAGACAACCCTGCTAATTAACTATATATATTTCTCATTCCCTCTACTTTTTTCTTTTCTGGAATCTCTCGATAGCAAAGCGCCAGTAAGATTTCAAGAGAAAATAGTAATTTCTGAAATAAAGTACGTAACTTCCATATCAGGGAAGGATCTACATTGGGGTTTCCCTTATAATGCATTTAGTGGTCATCGTTATTGCTATGCAGATGATCGTTTTGGTTGCAGTATGTTTGAACCTGCAAATACATCACATCCATAAAGAATGGATGGGTTATAAGTTTTATCTTTGAAGAATTGTGGTTGTAATTCGTCATCGATCGGTACCTCAACACTGATGTGAGAATATCTTCTTTTATCTATTTAGGGTTAGCTACAACTCTATTTGGTGCTATTGTGTGATTTTTGTTGGAGAATCTAATCCCAACCACTTGTTAGGGGTCTCTCCCGGTGTCCCAGTTCAGTTTGATTTAGTTGAGTTTAACTCCAGTCATTTATGTTTCCAATGTAATCTTATTTAAGTGATTTGTAATATTGAGAAGAGAAAGTCCACTGCACCACATTTTTTTCTCTTCAATTTTTGTCGTGGTATAGAGCTTAGATTGTGTAAGACTTTTTGACAGAGCAGAAAAAATCAGAGCAATTCGCATAAGACTCCCTGAGAGAACAACAACTTGAGTGAAGAAAGAGAAGGAGAGAGAATAGGCAAGTCGGCATAAGACTCTCTGACAGATAAGCATAAATTTGTAGAATCCTACTGCGAAGAAGTAGAGAGAGAGAGTAAGACTCTTTGAGAGAGCAACAAAAGTTTGAAGAATCCTGCAAAGAAGGAGAAGGAGAACAAGCCATTTCTGAAGAAAAAGGCCAAGATATTTTTAAAAAATCAAAATGCATCCACAATAACACATTCAAGAGGTTAATCCAATGCATATTAATGGAGTCTAGAAATTCAGAAAAAGCGTTAGGACTATAACGCAGGATAAGAATACCAATCATCATCATTATCCCATCAGGAAATTGGCTCATTAATATATGTCGTCCTCAACTTACCATAATGTTTTTTTTTCTAATTGTTTTCTACCTAAGGAAAAACATACCTCTTATTTGAGATGAATTCAATGGTACATTGTTGAGGTTCCTTCAGCACTACTAGAAAATGGGCTTAGGAGCCCTACAAATGATACAAACCTTGGACCATTACATCACAAAAGAAAATAAAAGAAAAAAATCTTTTCCAGTATCATAATTGTTCTGATCTTATATAAATGATTGACTAAACAGATTATAAAGAAAGTTTCAAACCTACAACATATTTAAAAATCTAGTGTACCATCCACCTGTCTACCCTCTTAGCACCAAGAATAATGTGAAGCATCCATAAGCAGTCCCTCTTTATATTGATGATCTTCCCTCTCATTGAATTGACGATAGATATGAGAGAAACTACTATGATCAAACTGACGGGAGACATTTATGACCTGTTACGCAAGTGCCAGCAGAGATATATTATTCACCTACAACAACGTTGTCTTCCAATTGACGACCAATAGTTGATCCACGAAAAACTGTATAATCTACCTTCTCATGTTCATCTTCAATGCATAGAACAATGCTAAAAGATGGACCTTATTATTTTTGTCAAATCTAAAGCTGGTTTGAATTCAATAGTGTGAGTTCGATAACGAAAATGATAAAACCCAAGCCTCAATATGTAACTCCATCTTGGCTAGCTCCATTGGAGTAAGCCCACGAGATTCCCTTGTCACTGAGGAGAGCATGGAGTTGAGGCCCATCCAAGTGTGCTCAAGGATGAGATCCTTTAGATCTAGAGTGTCATGAAAGAAGGAGGCGTCTAGCTATAGGGAACCCGAAGGAGTCACAGGAGGGGGGAGCCCACGTACTCTCAGATTGAGCTCTTGTGCTTGCCAATGTATTCTTCATTCAACTATCCCTGTACCACCCCTTTGACCATAGTAAGAAGGGGAGGTTTCTCCTTTTCCAGACCACATCAACCTAAGGATTATGTGTTTCCTGTTATATTTTTGTCTTCTATTAAAAAATGGCCAGTTGTAATTACATTCTTCCTGTAAATTTTTAATGTTCAATTTTTGTTTTGGAGCACAGGGGCATCGTCAATTGATTTCTGTAAATGCAATTTTGTCATGTTTTCATTACAAAGACCGCTTTCTTGAGGTTGATTACTTCTCAATGGAGTTGTTGGTTTTTCAGTTTCAAGAAATTCCAACAAATAATATTTCTGATGTAAAATTTGATGAAAAATTGTTGCCTAATGATGAATGGTTGCAGGACATGCAACAAAAACATCATATTGAAATGATGTTATTTGGTGAGATAGTGGAAGACATCCTGTTTGCAGCAGCACAGGTTAGTAAAGAAGTCGAAGAGACAGAGATAGAAACAGAGAAAGAGGCAAAGAAGGAATCTCAGAAAGAGAAAAGAAAGACAGATGTAGAAGCAGCAGCTGAGAAGGAAGTACAACAAAAGGAAGCTCTCATTGTAGAGAAGAAGGAACAAAATCAATATGGTTCTGTAAATTTTTTTAATTCTAATATTGATTTTCAGTGTGCAGGTACAGAGAAAGATTTTAAAGAACCATTAAATTTTCTTGAATCATGACTTACAACACCATGCCTAAATTTTATGATATATAAGTAGAGTTCAATTTCTAATTAAACGCGAAACAAAGAACAACCCTTATAAGTAAATACTTAAACACTAAAACGGCCACATGGAACGAACAGATGTAAATATGTAGGACACTCTGATTTGGGTAAGCACATGAAATATACAGATAGACGCAATGATTTTGGCAAGCAAATGAAATGGAGGGATTTAAATGAAGGAAATGCCTCGTCAAAAGCCACATATTACCACGAAACATGCGTGGAATTTGCTACGATTTAAACGTTGGATTGTAATAATTCCGTTTTGGCACATCTCGTTTGACACGGTAAGTCGCTGGTTGACAGGATCACGATCGATTTCGAGTATCGATTTAAGTCGTGGTGTTTTAATTTGTGGTGTTTTAATTTGTGTTATTAAGTTTTAGTATTTAATTAATACAAAGTTGACTAGAAACATAATATTTATGCCCTTTCAATAAATTAAGTTTGAATGCCTCAAATGTGATCCCTTCATACCAATCTTGTTGATATAAGATAACTTTCTACTAATTATTTAATGTCACAATGCGAGATTACAAAATTAGTGTTAAATATTAGAGTTTATAATATTTGGGTTTCTAATATGGAGGTTTATAATATTGTGCTTAATATTGGGTGATGAGCCTCAGTATTGAAACAAGAATGCTACAACTCCCAAGGCTACCAACTTTAATTATCAACCCGAGGTTCTTACAAACTTAAGAGGTATCGGCACTATATGTGCAACATACAATGTGTTCTTCCTTTGCTGTCATGATGTAATAGAGTGCATGTAATGCAATCAAATCCTAAACTAATTGTAGAAAATGAAATGCTTGAAATGGAAACCTTAACCTATTGCAAGAAAGAGAATACAAAGAAATAAACCTATTCTAATTGCATAAAGTAAAGATCATGAATTAAATTTCAACCATTAAATTTCAAAGAGTTTAGATCCATTAACAAAGCTCATTGGATGTGGCAATTAATGAAATCATCATTGTATTATCCAATTCATAAATTTGTCGATTAACCCAAATCGTTGAGATGTTTTGCATGGGTAAAACGACAAGTCCTAAGTGGTGTTTATCGATACCAAACTATTGGTTTAGAGCCTAGATGACATGATTCAACCCTAACGGACCAAAATCAATCGTTTTGAGCAAATTTGGGCAAGTACATATATGCTGGAAGAGTACTACAAGAAGTTATAATTCATCAAATGACCAAGAAAATCAAATCCAAATTGGATGAAATTTTTTATTTATTTAACAGGATGTATTAGGTCTCTATTCCAAGTGAAAACACTCAAAAAGACCTATGTTAACCCATGCTAAAAAATAATAGAAAACTACTAGTCTAAAATATAGAAATTCAAGAACTAGTGAGTTAGTAATCTATCAATTGTTGAACTTAATCCAGTGAAAATGCAATGGGGTAAATTTTGTTATTAACTAATTTTTTTTTTATCTAATGCAAGTGGAATCAATTATATTTAAGCTCATTAGGATGCTTTAAAAAATAGCATAATCTTATTGTTATTTTCCACAAGAAGCTTTCAGAAATCTAGATTTGGGAATAAGCAAACTAATCCAAGTAGTTCAATGATTACTATGTCCTTACAAAACTGTTACAAGGATAAAATGATGCTTTCCATCCTTCAAAAGAACTTAATTCAGCCATTTAACACAAACTTACAACAGGAAATTGTCAATACTAAATGTAGAAATAGAAAAGAGAAGAACAAGAGATGCATGTGAATAAGAAGTGAAAGGAAGAAAAGTAAATCATACAAAAGGGCTCTGAGGCTCCTAGGATGACCAAGATAATGAAAACTAAGAGTCCTATGAAGGATACCAATATTTATAAGTTGAACATGTAGCCAATCTTCATTATTTACATCAATACAAATTACATCCCTACAAGAAATGAAAGTGGAGCTGCAAAAAATATGAGTTCTCTCCACAAGAAGACTAAGAAAAATCAACCCCTAGAGGAAAATTCCACTCAGTACTTATACAGAATGATTAGGAAGTGTTCCCCATGAAATGGGTAAGTGTTCCCCACCAAAATCCCTCAAATAGTGGATCTGGTTTCCAATACAAGGAATCCCCATTAAATGACAGAGAAGGCATTCCTAGATTTTCTCAATCATAGGAGCTTAAGAATCTATGGCATAATTTCAGAATATCTTCCTGATTTATAATTTAATATTAATCCCTCTGTAGTAGGGATCAAGTCCCTAAATTATCTCCTCCTCCAAATCTTCATAATCTGCCCAATATTGTCACAATTTTCAACAAAAATAAATAATATTAGGAAAAAATATGCAATTATCCATAAACCTTCCTAATGAACATATTAAAGTTTAAAATACATTATCTAATGCAAAAAAAAAAGTTTAATGTGCTGAAGGATAGTTAGATGGGGCTTAATTTATGTCTAATTTGAGGCCCATCATACCCCACTGTTGAAAGTGTTGCTTATCCTCTAAGCAACTTAGTGACCTCATTGTGCCTCATTCATGGCCCTAGCGGCCTCCTTGATTTTTACATTCCTACCTCTCTCCCCTTATGCAAGATGGGTTCTTTAAGATTTTCGGTTTGGCAATATCTTCCACATCCTTTTCCAATATATTGCTACCTTTTTCCACCATTTAGAAACCTCTAGAATACTCAAAATTCCCTTAGATGAGATCCTGTAGTAAAATAGGACATCCTATAGTAATTCTTGTAGTAACTACAGGAAACCATGTAATAGCATGTTTAAATCTATTTTGAGCAGAAATGATAGTCTGAACCTAGGGTAGGCCCTCAACTTGACTTCCATGCCCCTCAATGCCATTTTAGACCAGATTTTCCACATCCTTATCCCATTTCTATAACATATTTCATACATGTACCTACCTAATGGTTGTTCGAGAGGCATGCATGTTGCTACTGAGTTGATGATTGATTCATTATTCACTGGAGGTGATAATTTTCTTTTCTTGCTTCTGTATAGGTCTTCATAGCTTTCTGATTCTTTGACTAATAAGGTTGTTGTGTGTAATTTTCTTTGCAGTGTTCAATCTTTTGTTGGTGGAGTGGATGGACTTCTTCCTAAGGAGGTTGTGTCCCCTTTTTAATCTTCAGAAAGTGCTTCATACTACTCAAGGCGGCTAGATCTTCTATTGTGTGAGTGAAAAAAGAATTGATGTTGAGTTATGTTGTAACTATGTAGGTTCTGTACAGGAGGAATCCTCTTCCTGTAACAGTCATTTAATTCCTCTGCTAGACCTCATTGATGCATGTGGGATTGATGATGAGTCATGGGAGGTATAAGGGCAGGGTTAAAATCATCAAGAGGTGGTGTAGGTGGTGGAAAAGTTGATGACAATTTCTTTTTATTTTTTTTTTCATGTAAGGAAGAGTGGAATTTGAAGATGTATTCTGGATAGATTGAGTGGATGAGTCATGAAAATGGTGTTGGGGGAACTATATCAACCTTCCCTAAAGAATACATGATCCTTTGACCCCTTTCTCCAATTAGATTACATCCTGTAGCTTCTTCTTGGTCATGTTTTAGTACTACACGTTCTTCGTGTAGTAATTCAGGACAACCTCCTATGGAAAACTTGTTTTTTCCATATCTCTGAATGTAACACCCGTCCATTGTGTACTAAATGATTGCAAACCAAAGCCAAGTTAAAGGTACATGTGATATCCTTCCTTAAGTGTTAACTGTTTGTAAAACTAAGCTGAGGAAAGCTAGGCGAAATGTAATATGAAAAGAAAATGTGTTATTAAATAAATTAATATACTAAATCATTTCGAGGGTGGAGCACCAAGAGAGAGGAGATGATTTCCAAATCCCATGAGGAATGGGATAAAGACGAATCTTTCATGATAAAGCTTTTAGGTATGATTATAGATAAGCTTGGATGGATTGCAGATTTATCGGATGGATGGGAGATAAAGATCCATCAGACATAAAAGCTTTGCGGGAGATAAAGGAAATATTTTATGAGGAAAATCCTCATGGGAGATAAAGATGAGCTTTTTCGAAAAAGACTTAGGCAAATGGAAAAATCCATAAAAGTGGGAAGACGCCAATTGTAACTAAATCATGAAAGAGGGTATTAAATATTCGGTGCATTGATCAATTGAAGACAAGTGATTTTTGGCAAGATCTTTGGCTCGGGGGGGATCAGAGGTGATTCATGGTTGGGTGGTGGTGCTCCTCCCTCCAAGTGAGGTTTTAGTTGGTATTAGATGCGTGGGATGTTTCTATGATGATTCTTAGTCTCTCTCTCTCTCTTATAGTTCTAGTTTGTTTATGAGAAGATTTTATTAAGTCTCTGTTATTGTTCCAGTTTTTCTATGCGATGATTGCCTAAGTTTCCTCACCATAAGAATGTTCGAATGAATTACATGTATTTGTGTACTAATAGATTTATTAGGATGTTAAATCCTACAATTCAGATATATGGATTGCTTAATTTCCTCTTTTACAGAAATCGTGGATTTAATAATGCATGTAACTGTCGTGTGCTCTCATATGCATATCAAAGTTATTAAGGTTATCTTTACAGTGGTAAGAAACAGTAGTATGCTTTAGTGTTTTGCAGATGTTCATGCATGTGGAACAATTATGGGGGAATGTCTTCCATAGTACTATCAAAGGTTCACCATGGTCTATGTCGTGCATAATGAAATTAGTTTCTCCTACATATGGTATAAGGAAATGATGGTACATATTTTAGTTATTCATATATGCGTCTTTAAGATATCTAGTGAAATTGACTTCAATATCACCAGGTTGTTGACGGTACCTAGTGTGCCTATAATGAAAAATATCTCTAGTATTGCATCATAACCCTATAAATAATTGTAATATTTATAATTGTATAAGATAGGTTACTTGTATAATGCCTGATCTAAGATTTTTATCTAATTAACCAATTTGTTATGCATGTCATAAGAAAGACCTATAATCATGATGGATGATCGTGATAGTAGATTTTAATTAAGATCATTAATGTAGGTAAGGAAATGAGTATAGGTTGGATGCTATGATTAGTTTTATCTTCATCTATTAAATCATGTTTATTAGAAATTAGACACATAAGCCTCACAATAGGGTTAAAAGACCATATTAGAACCACTTTATAATTAAATTGATAATGATTGTGGTGTCAGTTATAGAATTACTAATAATGATATAAGGGCGGGCTAAAGATACCGCTTACCAGTATTGCATCTTAATGATTAAATATAAAAAAAAATTACACAATGGGAGCTTAGGAGCTAAATTCCAAGGTAGACTAACGAGGTTCGTTACAAGTCGTATCAGAAAAATCAAATTCAAACCTTGCATCATATGGGCCAATACACCTCCATAAGGTATGGACAAGTGTAAGCCTCAATTTGGCGTCATTACCACAAACTTTGCAAAGGGGTATAAGTGTTAAGTCTGAACTCCTTAAGATTTAATCTAAATATCAATGTTAAAGCCATACACACAGTTCTGGTTGCTTGAAATATTTATGTATGTCATAAATACGAATGCATAAGAAGGGACGTTGAAACAACATATATATATATATATATATACATATACATATATATATAGATATAGATATATATGTTTACTACTAAAGGGTTTGATTATAATGGTCGACTTTGGATCTATGAGATGGCGAGAGTATTTTAAAGGAAACCCTTAAACACTATACTAATCGAATGAAAGAAAGAAAATGGGAAAATGAAGCTACTACGGGTTTGTTTCCTAAGGCCTTGTTGAATCAGATGGCATTTTAACTATACAAAATTGGTTTTAACAGTAAGTTTTCTGATATAGGAAAATAAAATGAAAATTATAAGATCTGCCTACAAGTGCATCCATGTGAATATGACCAGCCTCAATCTGTATTGGTTGAGGGTTGACATTTTTTTTGTTGGGACTGCGTATTTTTTTCGGAATTTGAATCGATCTCTTCTTTTACTTTGGAACTTAAGAGAATGCACAGATGTTCTTGGGAATTGTGTTAAGGACAGGGCTACCCGTAATTTTATGTGTGTGAATTGTTGATCCTAAAGCTAACCAAAACTCTATACCAACCATCGCTTCATCACGTATGGTCCATCTATATGGCCTATCTCGACGTAAGAGAGTAATCTTCTGCAAATTTCAAATTACCAAGCAACAACCATATATGAGATAGACCAAGATCAAATACAAGAGAGATCAATTACAACACATGCGCATTGAGAGAGCGCTCACACTTAAACTGCCAAGGGAAGAAGAGAATTTATTTAATGTGCGTGAAATGTCGAGAGCCACTTACATCCATGTAGCGTGTAAATAGGGTTATTGTGGTAATTAAGTGCAATTATATGTAAAAAATCATTTCCCTTGGGCCAATCTTCACACCACAGCCACAAGTCAGGTAGCTAGTATTTGAGTAAGTTATGCTTTAGTAGGTGAAGATAAAATTCAAGTAGTGAAAAGTTGGTTAGTTACATCGAAAGTATGAAGCTAAAAACCTATTCATATGGGCTGCTCAAAACAAACTTATTTTCGACAATCAATGTATTGTGCCGACTACATCAGCGATTAATGCCAAAGCATTGCTCTTCAAACTCTTGTTCTCAAAGGGGTTCCTTGGAACAATGATAGATATCAACGCGTCCCAAACAACGAATAAGCCAAGCCATAAACCAAGCCAACACTCCCAATACATATCGCGAGTCATGGGTGGAGTCAATGGAAGAAGCATGTTTTTGCATAACATGTCAACAGGTGTCCAGAGAGATTCACAACTTCATAGGCATCGAGCAGGTTTTATTATGAGAACACTGTCCAAATGTCAACCACTGTGACTTGATCCCCAGTTCAGTCCCATTTCTCTTGGACTTCCTCGGCACACAATTACATGTTGAGTATGGGATTTGTATAAAAACTTTGACGCACATATCTGTTACGACGGATCAAACCATTGAAAGCATCCAAGTGATAGTTCACGCAAAGAAGGAGGATAAATACATGTTAAAACAGCTTATGTATAATTTTTTTTTATAAACATTGTTTCCTATTCTGTTTGCGTTACCGCAGGCATGAAGGAACAAGGGTGTGGGTAATATCATCCACAAAATGGGATAAAGTATCATGCAACGAATTAATAAGGATGTACGCCTATGAGGTTATAGCGTAATGGGATAACGCAATGATCTTAATGCGGTGAGGAAGGTGATTTTGTTATAAAAATCCGCAACCTTCTAGTCATAGCAATCTGTGAAATTAACAAAAGGTTGTGCTATTTCTAGAAATTACACACCTTCAAAGGTCACCTTTGTTGGTCATAGCTTTTAGAAACATCACCAGAAAATATTTAGATTGATGTTTCCCTTTTAAATATTGTATTTCACATTTTCCTTATCTCGTAACGAAAGCCAAATTTTTGACTTGCGAAGGTAGGAACATTAACTGCAACAACGTGTATTTGTATGTGAGTACGGGTAATGGGATAATATTACAATTATTTTCGTTGTCTTTCGGTTGCCGTGTCATAGTCGGAGGCATGCAAGGTTGGCAACAAAGCCAATAACACTGTTTCCCTGAACGATTAAGGAAAAGTTGAAGTTGGTTGTGTTTTCATTCTATTGATTATCCGCCAAATGGAAAATACTGAGTAAGGATAATGATTATATTGAGTAAAAAAAACCAATTCATAGGCTGAGTATATGAGCATATCGTTTTTAGGAGGACGTGGTGGCAAAAGCCGCAGGATTTTCAGTCATCAAGTTAGGAAAAATGCTACTATAATGACTACATTATTGTTGGGTTGAAGAAGTAGTTAGGTTGTTGTTAGCCATCATTATTGTGTTTCAATTTTAGCAGTAATTGATTCGATTGTCCTGTTCTGATCTAACCGAAATTTATTAAGATTATCTTTACAGTGGTAAGAAAGAGTAGCATGCCTTAGTGTTTTGCAGATGTTCATGAATGTGGAACAATTATGGGGGAATGTCTTCCATAGTAATATCAAAGGTTCACCATGGACTATGTTGTGCATAATGAAATTAGTTTCTCCTGCATGCAGTATAAGGAATTGATGGTACACATTGTCTAACATTGTCACTTATTGTCACACATTTTAAACCATAAACAACCTTATTATCAATCGCCAACCATGGTTAGCCATAGCCAACCTTGGTCAACCAAGATCAACCATGATCATCACTAATAAACCATAGTGAAACTTGAACAACACTAACTCTTTCCACTCCTCATGGCCTATGATGGTTAACAATGGTTGATCATGGTCAGCCCAAGCCTCTATTATGCAACCAGTTCACAAAATAGAAGAAAATATAGATCAACGACTTTAAAATCAGCCTATTCGAGGGGGAAATCTCCTTTACATTACACAAATTAATAATTCTTGGATGATACAAATGAAAAGACCTCCTTTCTATATAGGAGTCTAAGGGGTCACAATATAGTCAATCCCACATAACAATAATACTGTAAGGGCACAACAATAACAATATTGGGCTTCTATGGGGCATAATAATGACAACATGGGGACAACATGGGCACGACAATAACAATAAGTGGATGCAATGACAATAATAATAAGGGAATACACTGTTATTATAGGGCCTAACATGCCCCTCTCCTTTAGAGAGGTGTTGTCCTCAAAGCTTGAGTAGTTCTGGATGTTTCTGTATAAGATTCTCATCCTCCCATGTGGAATCTTCAGTGGGTAAGTTCTTCCCCTTGATGAGATACTCTAAAATTGATCGATTTTGTAGTTGTCGAATTCTTGTTTCTGTGACCGCTTCAGGTTCCAAAATGATTTTTCCTTCCTACTCAAGTTTTGGCAATATTGATTGAACTGGGAGCTTCTCAGCTATAACCTTCTTTAAGCATGAAACATGGAAAACTGGGTGCGCTCGAGAAGCTGTAGGAAGTTCCAAATGGTATGCCATAGTACCAATCTTTTGTAATGCCTTGTATAGACCATAATACTTTTGTGATAATTTATTATCCTTCCTAGCTTGCTTGAAGGATATTTGTTTGTATGGTTGTAGCCATGGAAATACACAGTCACCTACATCAAAACTTCTTTCTCTTCAATGTTAATATGCCTGTTGTTTCATTCTATTGTGTGCCAAAGTGAGGTTATCCTTTAAGAGTTGGAGAACTTATTGTTGATGCTCGATGTGATCTTCCGTTGCTTTAACCTTATAATTTTCTCTTAAATATGATGTGATGGATGGTGGATGATATCCATAAAGTGCCATAAATGGGTTCATTTTCCTGCATTATGCAAGGAAGTGTTATACCACCATTCAGCGAGAGGCAACCATTTGACCCATTGTGTATGTTTATCAGATACAAAGCAATGCAGATATCCTTCCAAAAATTTGTTCACTGTCTCAGTTTTCCAATCAGATTGAGGATGATACAATGAGCTATGAGCTAACTGAGTACTTAAACAAGAAAATAATTCTGTCCAAAAATTTCTAGTGAAAATGGGATCTCTATCGCTTATAATAATATTTGGGTTTCCATGTATCTTTTAAATTGTTTCCATAGATGCAATGGAAACTGCATTGGATTTAAAGGGATGAGATAATGCACAAAAGTGTGCATACTTGGTATGTCTATCAACTACCACCATGATGACACTCTTTCCTTCAGACTTGGGTAAACCTGTGATAAAATCCATTGAAACCTCCACCCAATGTTGACATGGAATGGATAAAGGTTGTAATATACCTAGGGTCTTAATTGTTTCAACTTTATTTTGCTAGAAAACTAAAGATTCTGCCACAAACATTTGAAGGCCATCCCAAAAAATTCCTTCTTGACCCTGTGGTAAGTTCTTAAAAGTCCTGACTGTCGTCCTAAGGGATAGGTGTGCAATTCCATAAGAAACTTGTGTTTGAGTTGGGAATTCTTACAGAGGTATAATTGATATTTGTACCATAACAAACCCCTTTTCCAGCTAAATGTACCAGATGTACTGGGGCCTTGTTGTAACTTTTGATTGAGTGCACAAAATTCTTCACGACTTTTCCATTCATTGCTTGCTTCGTTTATCCAATCTGGTTGGATAAAAGAAATGGCACAAAGCAGTGCTTCCACATCCTCATCCTTTCTTGAGAGTGCATCTACAACAACATTTTTCTTCCCTTTTTTGTAGATGATTTCAATGTTATAACCCAACATCTTTGTGACCCATTTTTTCTGCTCTTCTGAAGATAATATTTGTTCTAAAAAGTATTTAAGACTATCATGATCTATTTTTACCTTGAAGTGTCTTCCCATTAGGTAAGGTCGCCATTTACTAAGTGCATGTAGTATTGTCAACATTTCCTTCTCATAAATAGCTTTGTGTAAATACTTTCCTCTGATTGGACGACTTTTGAAAGCAATGGGTCTTTCTTATTGCATTAAAACAACACCAATTCCATTTCTTGAGGCATCACATTCCACAATAAATGTTTTTGTGAAGTTTGGCATAGCTAAGACCGGTGCTTGGCACATTGCCTCTTTAATATGTTCAAAGGCTTTCATTGCTTTTGGAGTCCAAGAAAATGCATCTTTCTTCAGTAATGTTGTTAGAGGTGCTTCTATTCTCCCACAATTCTTAACAAACTCGCAATAATACCCTCTGAACCCGAGAAATCCTGGCAGATGCTTTATGGATGTGGGGATTTTCCATTCCTTAATTTCTTTAATTTTTCTAGGGTCTATCTTAACACATTCATGAGATACAATATGACCCAAATATTCCACCTCTTTTACTCCAAAGAAACATTTCAATGTTTGTGCATATAATTGTTTCTGCTCCAATATTTTGAGCACTTTATCAACATGTTGAACATGATTCTTCCAAGACTTGTTGTAGATTAGTATATCATCAAAAAATACTAACACAAATTTTCTAAGGAAGGGTTTGAAAACGAAATTCATCAAAACTTGAAATGTAGAATGTTCATTGGTAAGGCCAAAAGGCATGAGCAAAAATTCACAATGACCCTCATGAGTTCTAAATGTTGTTTTCAGAATGTCTTCAGTCTTCATTCTAATTTGATGATATCCTCAATGAAGGTCCAACTTGGTGAAGTAAATTGCTCCATGAAATTCATCCAATAATTCATCAATGACATGAATGGGAAATTTATTTCTAATAGTGAGCTTGTTGATCTCCCTATAATCTGGACACATGCACCATGATCCATCCTTCTTGTGCACCAATACTACTAGAGTAGAGAAAGAACTTTGACTCGGTTGAATTATGCCAACCTCTAGCATTTCTGCAACCATACGTTCAATTTCACTCTTTTGGGAATAGGGATATCTGTAAGCCCTTATGTTTGCAGGAACACTTCTTGGAATCAAATGAATAGCATGATCATGATCACGAATAGGTGGGAAGCCTTTGGGAGTCTCAAATACCTTGGAATTATTGTCCAAGACTTTTTGGAGATCTGGAGAAATATATGATTTTGACATGGGAACCTCTAGCGAACCTAATTGTGCAATTACGCCACATTTTTCTTTCTTTAAAAGCTTTGTCATGCCATTAGAGTTGATTTTATTTCTTGGTTTCCCTATGATACCCCTTAATTCAAATTCCTTTCCTTCTGAAAGAAAATTCAAGAAAAGTTCTTGAAATTAAAAGATATCTTGCCCAAAGATTGTAGCCATTCGATTCCTAGTACAACATCAGCACCACCCATTCGAATGGAGAGCATTGGACTATTCAACACATATTATCCCATGGATAGATTGATATTATGGCACTTTCTAGAGAAATTTATGGTTCTTCCATTTGCAACCGTCAATTGACACTCTGGTGCTCAATATAGGAAGAAATTCAATTCCTTCTCTATCTTACAATGAATAAAATTATGGGTATTGTCCGAATCAATCAAAACTATTACCTTTTTCTTCTTGATATGTCCTCCTATCTCGATAGTTTGATGAGTGGTTATTCCAACCAATTTTTTTGCTTTGTAGGAGCTCGATATTGAGTTGGTTGTATCTCTGTAATTGGGGATCTCTGAGATCTAAAATTTCATCCTATGGTAGCCCTGTGACTCGTTGTTGTGACCCCACAAGTCTGATCAAGATTGTATTCTCCAATAAAGTGTTATTCCAAATCTTCCACGATGACCTTATTATGGACTGGTTCATTAGATCAAACTTGTACGAAGTGCCACGTGTCACTATTTCGACCTTTGCAACAGAAACTGAAACACAAAAAACTACAACCTGTCCTATTTCTATACCTTTTTATGAAATTTCAATCTGATGCTGAGAGAGAAAGTTATGACTATTTTCCCCAGGTCATCTGTTTGAGATATAATTCGGGAGCCTGCAAAAAACCTAACTTCCTTAGATGATATCTAAGAAAATATAGTGAGGCAAGGTCTGAAATTAGTACCCAAGCTTCATCAAGATTTCTGCTCAAATGAGTTTTAATTTTAGCTTCTGAAACATTGTAGAAAAAATGTTATAGCAAAAATTCCACGATGACATGGTTGAAGCAGCGAAACTCTAGAATTCAAAGCTCTGATACCAATTGTTATGCAACCAGCTCACAAAATAGAAGAAAATATAGATCAACGACTTCGAAATCAACCTCTTTGAAGGGGAAACCTCCTTTACATTACATACATGAATAATTCTTGGATGATAAAATTGACAAGACCTCCTTTCTATATATAGGAGTCTAAGGGGTCACAATATAGTCAAGCCAACATAACAATAATAATGTAAGGGAACAAAAATAACAATATTGGGCTTCTACGGGGCAGAATAATAATAATATGGGGAAAACATGGGAACAAAAATAACAATAAAGGGCTACAATAACAATAATAATAAGGGAATACACTAATATTATAGGGGCCTAACAACCTCCATGGTTGAACATGGTCAACCATGGCCATCCATTGTCAACATGGGCAACCATAATCTATCATAAAAAACTATGGTCAACCATGGCCAAATTTTTCAAACCATGTTCACCCATGGTTGACTATGCTCAAACCATGGTCATCATGTCCAAGCAGAGTCAGCCATTGTCAACCATCATCAACTATGATTAAATATGGACATCCCTGTTTAATTATGGTCAACAATTCTTAATCATAATCTATCATAATCAAGTATAGTTTGATGTGGATAAGCATGGCCATCCATTATTAAGTCTATGTTGACCATAATAAATCATTTTCAACCATATATTGAATAGATTTAGCCCTAGTCAACGTATTCAACCATTGTCTACTAATATTCCCCTCCCATGGTCAAGCGTGGTCAACCAAGGTCTCCATGGTTAAACATGGTCAATCATGGCTATTCATTGTTAACATAGGAAGCCATAATCTATCATAGAAAATTATGGAAAACCGTGGCCAAATTTGTCAAACCATCTTCACCCATGGTCAGCATAGTCAAGCCTTATTCATCATGCTTAACTAGAGTCAATGATTATAAAAAAATGCCAACCATGTTGAAGCATCAGAAACCATGCTCAACTGTGGTCAACCATTGTTAATCATAATATATCATTGTCATTTATAGCTTCATTTGGAAAATAATGGTCATCCATAGTAAATGTTATTTTGATATAGAGATAGGGGTAAATGTTAGAGATAGTCAACTATAGTCAATCATTGTCTAGTAATTTTTATCACACAATCTAGCCATCAAGTAGTACAACCACATTAGTAAATTTGGTTGATGTACACTTATTAGTGACATTTTCCACCTTTTCTACACCAATCAACATATTAAAATGACATCGATCAAGGTGTATCAAAACGTGACAAATATAGTCCTACCATAATCAAAGACATTCATCCATCGTCAATCATAGACAACCATAATCAACCATAGAGAACATGGACAATTATAGCCTATCATGGTGAACATGGTAAACCTATCGTCAACCACAATTAACAAGACCATCCATGGTCATCTATGGTAAAACTAGTCAAACATGGTGAACCATGTTCAATTATTCTCACCATGGTCAAAATTGGGTAACTATTGTCAACTATGGCCTTCATGGTAAACCATGGCCAATTATTGTCAAATATTAACTCCGTGGTAAACTTTAGTGAACATGGTCATACATGTTCACCCTTTTTCCACCATAATCTATCTTAATAATCCCTTGTCAACCATGGTAAACATGTTCAATCATTGTTGACCATGGTCAATAATGATCAACCATCCAACCATAGCCAACTATGTTTGTCAATGGTCAATCTTGGAAAAACAATGTTAATCATAATCAACATGGCCAATGTTGATAATCATGGTCCACCATGGTTGACTGTGTCCAATTAATTCCAACCATAATCGATCATGGGAAACAATAATTAACCAAGATCAACCACGATGGTCTCAATCAACTATGGTGTCCTTGATCCACCGTGGTTAACCTTCCTCAACCATTAATGTAACATTAATATCAAGATTAATGTTACATTGAACATGGTCAACATTAATTTGACAATGTAACAATGGTCAACATTTATGTAACATTGTCACATTAATGTAACATAAATATGGTATTAGATTAATGGTTTACCATGTTGAACTCTAGTCAATTATGGTCTACCTTGATCAACACTCTCCAAAACCAATCAACCTTTCTAACCATGGTCAACCTTGATCTATAATTTTTAACCATAGTCAACGTATGTCAACCATAGTCAACCATCATCAATGAACCCACCCCACATACATTGGTAGTCAACCAGCACAATCAAATTACTAAATCTGGTTGACATACACCTATGAATGGCATTTTTCACTTATGTGCCAATCAACATATGAAAATGATGCCATCAACATATATCAACTAAATTTATTAATGTGATTATTCTAATTATATATAAATATAAATAAATAAATAAATTGAATAAATTACCTAATAAATTCTTTTAATTATAATAATTCCTTCAATAAAATTCGTGTTTTAAAATGAATTTTAAAAAATTAAATTAAATATAATGATATTTGGTATAAATTACTACTTAAACCAGCCATACTACTCTTTTATAATTCACTTCGTTGGTAATTTTAATATAGAATTCCATTTTTTGTATTACATTGTCCTTTTATTGCAGTAGAAATTCTATTTGACTAGACTTCCATGAAGCTTTGATTAGACTTTACCTTTTTTCGCTCTTCGAAATAATATGAGCGCAAAGGGAAGAAAAGGAATATAGAACCAAGAACAACAACCACCTCTTTGTAACTCTCTTTAGCGAGGAATAACAACTCGTCTTCTTACAACAAAAGAATAAATATGAGTCTTCCCTTTTCAAATTTCAATGAAAATAGTAGCCATAAATATCAACAACCATAAATTCATTTTAAATACCTTTATTTATAGTCATTTAACCAACAAATCCAAGTTGATTCTAGTAAATATTTTTGAAACAAGGACAAAATTAATTTCTAAATGGTATTTTTGATATATTTTATTATACATTTAATTAAATTTAAATTCTAAATCTTCTATGCATCATTAAAATTTATATTGAGTGAGTATTTATTTTCCAAATATGTAATGGACTTATAATTAGATTAATTGAAAATATATGAAAATACATATTTGGTTTTGGTTTTTTAATGTTTTTTAATATATTTTTAATTTTAGATGCGAGACATTTTGTGATGCATAATATAGATAAATGTCTTTCAGACAGTTATTTATATTGGATTTAAGAGATCCGTGGCTTGTATCTTTTGAATCATTGACCGAAGAATCCACAGTTTGAACATTTTTATACCAACGTTTCAAATCCCAAATGGGATCCATCATCAGGATATGAGAATGATGATAAAAGAAGAGCAACTAAGAAAGAATAAAGAGTGATGAGGATGAATTTTAAGAACAACACACTGTCGGCTGTAATATTAATTAATTAATTTTATATAATTTAATATTATTTTGTTTTAATAAATTACTATTATTTTTATTATTATTAAAAATTTTGGAAGAGTTAATATATTAATACAAAACCTAATGATTAAAATAGGGACTAAACTAAAAACTAAGAATAGCTTATTGAGCTAAAATGTATTAATTTTTATATAAATTAAAATAATATATTAACCTAATTCATATTAACAATTATAAATAATAAATATTTATAATTGATTAATATAATAATTAATATATTAATTAATAGTTATATAGAAATTATTATATAGCAATAATGCTAACTATTAAATTAAAGGTTATATCTAAAACAAAATTAGGTTAATATATTAATTTTTAATTAATACTAGGGAAATATATTAATTCCTATATAATTTAATTAATATATTAACCAAATCATATTAACAATTATAAATAATTAATATTTATAATTAATTAATATATTACTTAATAGCTCTATAGAAATTAATATATTATAGTATTAATGGTAGTTATTCTACTTAGATATTAATGAAAGTACAGACTAATAACAGAAGAAAGGAGAGGGATAACTTACCTGTTGAGGCCTTTACCTGGGGATGTGTTTGTGATTTTTATTTCCCTGATCAAGGGAAGCCAGCTCCCGCTAATCTCCATACCATTGTCTCTGTTCAGATTATGAGGATGCTTGATAATTTCAAGTGCTTCTCTGATCTTTCGTCTCTGATGTTGCTCTTCCCTTGCGATAATTGATGCGCTTTCCAGACAGACATCGTGCTTAGTCTTTGAGGAGTGTTCTGCCAGGGCTGAAGTACGTGATCTTTCGTTCCTAATATCAGCGCCATGTTCCTTGAGTCTTGTCTGGAGGGAGCGACCTGTTTCACCAATGTAGCTTTTTCCACAAGAACAATCTATTTTGTAGACTCCTTTAAGATGATGTTTGTCGATATCATCTTTTACAGACTTCAAACCTTGCCTGATAGTACCCGGTGCTGAGAAATGCGTGATAATGTTTTTCTTTCTTAGGATTTTAGCGATTTTGTCTGTAACTCCATGGATATAAGGTAGAAAAACTTTACCACATTGAGGTTGGTTTTGAGCCTTAGGCTCATGAGATAACAACTTTCTTTCAGCTTTTTCTATGGCCTTTTTAGTTTCCTGCTCTTTGTAGCCTATACTTTTAAAAGTTAAAACTAGATGCTTCTTTTCTTCGTCTAGATGCTCTGAGTCGGAAATTCGAAGGGCTCTAATGGCAAGCGTGTTTAGAACACCAAACTTCTGGGCTGGGTGATGGTGGGAATCAGCATGGAGGTAACTTTCTGTGTGGGATGATTTCCTGAAAACCTTATGGCCCAAAGAGCCATCCTCTTTTCTAATGATTAGAACGTCTAAAAATGGGATGCTCTTGTTTTCTTCAAGCTCCATCGTAAATTTTATATCTGGAGAGATAGAATTTAAGTGAGTGAAAAACTTGTCGAGTTCTGCTTTACCATGAGTCCATTTTATATTGGTGTCATCGACAAACTGCTTCCACCAGGCTGGTTTCAAAGGATATGAATTCAGGGCCTTCTTTTTAAAGTATTCCATGTATAGGTTGGCCACGATTGGCGAAAGGGGTGATCCGATTGCCACACCAGATGTCTGCTCATAAAATATTCCTTGGAAGGTTAACACAGTTGACCTTAAGCAGATCTCAGCCAACTTTGCAGTCCCTGGATCAGTAACTTCTTTTATAACCTGAATGGCTTCATCAAGAGGGATCTTTGTGAATAAGGATACCACGTCAAAGCTTACAATGATATCATCACACTCCAACCTCTCATTTCTAATAAGATTCACAAAGTCCTGGGAGTCCTTGATGAAGGAGTCAGTATTTCCGACAAGGGGTTTAAGAATTTTTGCAACATATTTAGCAAGTTCATAGGTTGGGGAACCAATAGTATTAACTATTGGTCTAAGGGGGGCCCCTTCTTTATGGATCTTGGGTAATCCATAGATTCTAGGGACAGTTTCACAGGAGGGGATTAACTTCTTCTTTAATTTTTCGTCAAGGTTGGAATCTGAGATAATCTTTTTTACATCCTTCATGATTTTGGGGATGGGATTACTGCTTAGCTTCTTATAACTGCCACAATTTAGGTGATCATTCATTTTACATTCATAGTCTTCTTTATCCAGGATGACCGCTGCTCCTCCTTTATCTGCTTTAAGAACCACAACCTTGTCATTGTTTCGCAAGGAATTGAAGGCTTTTTGTTCCTCTTTACTCAGGTTGCTTCTAGGAATTTTGGCTTTTCTCATGATGAGAGAAAATTCTTGCCTCAATGTTTCTTTATCCTCCACAGTAAGGTTACTGATCCCATCCTCTATGCTACAAATCATCTTTTCAATGGGAAGGTTTTTAGGAGCCACCGCAAACCCCAAACCTTTGCTGAGAACATTAATGACCACAGGATCTAATTCCAGGGAAGACAAGTTGACCACTTTTCTTTTTTATTTTGACTCACAAGTGTTTGCTAAAGATAGACTTTTTCTTTTCTGGAAGCTCTTTTCCAAGCCGTGATTGCTATTGTCTCTCGTGTCATCTTTGGAACTCCTTGAATGCTAAATGTGCAACTTATTATCATCTTCGCAGTTTTTAATGGACTTAACTACAATGTTGTCATTAATTGAATTATCATTATGATTTCTGCTGCCAATATTCATTGTTATGTCCTCGCTCTGCGAATTGGCCACGTTATCTGATTTCTGAAGAAAAATTGGAGTTACTAATGTCGAGAGCCCCTTGCCATCTGTGTTGTGATTGTCATCTGTATGGGTATTCAACGTATTGGCTTCAGCATTCTGCCTCCTTATCCAGTTTGTTGTCATCACTGTTTATCCCCATATTTGGATCGGTTTTAATGATATCTGCGTAGTTTTCTTCCTTCGAATTATTATCCCACGTGCTATGATTTCCGCTGCCACTCAATATATTAGGGACAGGTATCAACTTATCATGTTTAATACTAATAACTATGTAGTTTTCTCCAGCGTTGACAATGTTTGAATGGTTATCACAGTTACTCATATTTGGATCAGGAATCAACCCGCTACGCTTAACCGCTGTCCTTCTTCAAAGTTAAGCTTTCGTTCTGGGAATTGACAACGTTGCTGGATTTCTGAAGCATTAGTGGTGCTAATAATGCTGGGAGACCCTTGCCACCTGCGTTGTGCGAACAGTAGGTTTTTAACGGTTCTTCTTTGGAGTTCTGCACCCTATCCAACGCGTTAACTGCGCAGTCTTTAATAACATTATCTTTATCTTTTATGCTGACATTATGTGCAAATCCAGTGGCGGGGTTCAGGGATCCAATTATCTCATGAGATTTATTTAATAGCCTGGACAATTTCTTGCGTTGCCTTTCCAGAGCAATCTGTCCCTCATTATCTGCTTTCAGAGCAGTCCTGGCATCAATAATAGCCCAGAGACTCTTACTAATGCTGTTAGCTAGTTTAAGGTGGGATGAGAGGGCTAAACGTCCAAGGTTTTCCAGAGCAGTCCTAACCCTTCTAATTTCTGACCGAATTAGAGAGAAGCTTAGTTGAAAAAACGCCTTACTATTATTCTGGGAATTTTGGCTTTTCTCATGATGAGAGAAAATTCTTGCCTCAATGTTACTTTATCCTCCACAGTAAGGTTACTGATCCCATCCTCTATGCTACAAATCATCTTTTCAATGGGAAGGTTTTTAGGAGCCACCGCAAACCCCAAACCTTTGCTGAGAACATTAATGACTACAGGATCTAATTCCAGGGAAGACAGGTTGACCACTTTTCTTTTTGATTTTGACTCACAAGCATTTGCTGAAGATAGACTTTTTCTTTTCTGGCTTGGAAAAGAGCTTCCAAAAAAGAAAAAGTCTATCTTCAGCAAACACTTGTGAGTCAAAATCAAAAAGAAAAGTGGTCAACCTGTCTTCCCTGGAATTAGATCCTGTAGTCATTAATGTTCTCAGCAAAGGTTTGGGGTTTGTGGTGGCTCCTAAAAACCTTCCCATTGAAAAGATGATTTGTAGCATAGAGGATGGGATCAGTAACCTTACTGTGGAGGATAAAGAAACATTGAGGCAAGAATTTTCTCTCATCATGAGAAAAGCGAAAATTCCCAGAATAATAGTAAGGCGTTTTTTCAACTAAGCTTCTCTCTAATTCGGTCAGAAATTAGAAGGGTTAGGACTGCTCTGGAAAACCTTGGATGTTTAGCCCTCTCATCCCACCTTAAACTAGCTAACAGCATCAGTAAGAATCTCTGGGCTATTATTGATGCCACGACTGCTCTGAAAGCAGATAATGAGGGACAGATTGCTCTGGCAAGGCAGCGCAAGAAATTGTCCAGGCTATTAAATAAATCTCATGAGATAATTGGATCCCTGAACCTTGCCACTAGATTTGCACAGAATGTCAGCATAAAAGATAAAGATAATGTTATTAAAGACTGCGCAGTTAACTCGTTGGATAAGGCGTAGAACTCCAAAGAAGAATCGTTAAAAACCTACTGTTCGCACAGCGCAAGTGGCAAGGGTCTCCAAGCATTATTAGCACCACTAATGCTTCAGAAATCCAGCAACGTTGTCAATTCCCAGAACGAAAGCTTAACTTTGAAGAAGGGCAGCGGTTAAGCGTAGCGGGTTGATTCCTGATCCAAATATGAGTAATTGTGATAACCATTCAAACATTGTCAACGCTGGAGGAAACTACACAGTTATTAGTATTAAACATGATAAGTTGATACCTGTCCCTAATATATTGAGTGGCAGCGGAAATCATAGCACGAGGGATAATAATTCGAAGGAAGAAAACTGCGCAGATATCATTAAACCCAATCCAAATATGGGGATAAACAGTGATGACAACAAACTGGATAGGGAGCAGAATGCTGAAGCCAATACGTTGAATACCCATACACATGACAATCATAACATAGATGGCAAGGGGATCTCGACATTAGTAACTCCAATTTTTCTTCAGAAATCAGATAACGTGGCCAATTCACAGAGTGAGGACATAACAATGAAGATTGGCAGTAGAAATCATAATGATAATTCAATTAATGACAACATTGTAGTTAAGTCCATTAAAAACTGCAAAGATGATAATAAGTTGCACATTCAGCATTCAAGGAGTTCCAAAGATGACACGAGAGACAATAGAAATCAAGGCTTGGAAAAGAGCTTCCAGAAAAGAAAAAGTCTATCTTCAGTAAACACTTGTGAGTCAAAATCAAAAGGAAAAGTGGTCAACCTGTCTTCCCTGGAATTAGATCCTGTAGTCATTAATGTTCTCAGCAAAGGTTTGGGGTTTGCGGTGGCTCCTAAAAACCTTCCCATTGAAAAGATGATTTGTAGCATAGAGGATGGGATCAGTAACCTTACTGTGGAGGATAAAGAAACATTGAGGCAAGAATTTTCTCTCATCATGAGAAAAGCCAAAATTCCCATAAGCAACCTGAGTAAAGAGGAACAAAAAGCCTTCAATTCCTTGCGAAACAATGAGAAGGTTGTGGTTCTTAAAGCAGATAAAGGAGGAGCAGCGGTCATCCTGGATAAAGAAAACTATGTATGTAAAATGAATGATCACCTAAATTGTGGCAGTTATAAGAAGCTAAGCAGTAATCCCATCCTCAAAATCATGAAGGATGTAAAAAAGATTATCTCAGATTCCAACCTTGACGAAAAATTAAAGAAGAAGTTAATCCCCTCCTGTGAAACTGTCCCTAGAATCTATGGATTACCCAAGATCCATAAAGAAGGGGTCCCCCTTAGACCAATAGTTAATACTATTGGTTCCCCAACCTATGAACTTGCTAAATATGTTGCTAAAATTCTTAAACCCCTTGTCGGAAATACTGATTCCTTCATCAAGGACTCCCAGGACTTTGTGAATCTTATTAGAAATGAGAGGTTGGAGCGTGATGATATCCTTGTAAGCTTTGACGTGGTATCCTTATTCACAACGATCCCTCTTGATGAAGCCATTCAGGTTATAAAAGAAGTTACTGATCCAGGGACTGCAAAGCTGGCTGAGATCTGCTTAAGGTCAACTGTGTTCACCTTCCAAGGAATATTTTATGAGCAGACATCCGGTGTGGCAATGGGATCACCCCTTTCGCCAATCGTGGCCAACCTATACATGGAATACTTTGAAAAGAAGGCCCTGAATTCATATCCTTTGAAACCATTCTGGTGGAAGTGGTTTGTCGATGACACCAATATAAAATGGACTCATGGTAAAGCAAAACTCGACAAGTTTTTCACTCACTTAAATTCTATCTCTCCAGATATAAAATTTACGATGGAGCTTGAAGAAAACAAGAGCATCCCATTTTTAGACGTTCTAATCATCAGAAAAGAGGATGGCTCTTTGGGCCATAAGGTTTTCAGGAAATCAACCCACACAGAAAGTTACCTCCATGCTGATTCCCACCATCACCCAGCCCAGAAGTTTGGTGTTCTAAACACGCTTGCCATTAGAGCCATTCGAATTTCTGACTCAGAGCATCTGGACGAAGAAAACTAAAAAGGCCATAGAAAAAGTTGAAAGAAAGTTGTTATCTCATGAGCCTAAGGCTCAAAACCAACCTCAATGTGGTAAAGTTTTTCTACCTTATATCCGTGGAGTTACAGACAAAATCGCTAAAATCCTAAGAAAGAAAAACATTATCACGCATTTCTCAGCACCGGGTACTATCAGGCAAGGTTTGAAGTCTGTAAAAGATGATATCGACAAACATCAGCTTAAAGGAGTCTACAAAATAGATTGTTCTTGTGGAAAAAGCTACATTGGTGAAACAGGTCGCTCCCTCCAGACAAGACTCAAAACATGGCGCTGATATTAGGAACGGAAGATCACGTACTTCAGCCCTGGAAAAACACTCCTCAAAGGCTAAGCACCATGTCTGTCTGGAAAGCGCATCAATTATCGCAAGGGAAGAGCAACATCAGAGACGAAAGATCAGAGAAGCACTTGAAATTATCAAGCATCCTCATAATCTGAACAGAGACAATGGTATGGAGATTAGCGGGAGATGGCTTCCCTTGATCAGGGAAATAAAAATCGCAAACACATCCCCAGGTAAAGGCCTCAACAGGTAAGTTATCCCTCTCCTTTCTTCTGTTATTAGTCTGTACTTTCATTAATATCTAAGTAGAATAACTACCATTAATACTATAATATATTAATTTCTATAGAGCTATTAAGTAATATATTAATTATTATATTAATTAATTATAAATATTAATTATTTATAACTGTTAATATGATTTGGTTAATATATTAATTAAATTATATAGGAATTAATATATTTCCCTAGTATTAATTAAAAATTAATATATTAACCTAATTTTGTTTTAGATATAACCTTTAATTTAATAGTTAGCATTATTGCTATATAATAATTTCTATATAACTATTAATTAATATATTAATTATTATATTAATCAATTATAAATATTTATTATTTATAATTGTTAATATGAATTAGGTTAATATATTATTTTAATTTATATAAAAATTAATACATTTTAGCTCAATAAGCTATTCTTAGTTTTTAGTTTAGTCCCTATTTTAATCATTAGGTTTTGTATTAATATATTAACTCTTCCAAAAATTTTAATAATAATAAAAATAATAGTAATTTATTAAAACAAAATAATATTAAATTATATAAAATTAATTAATTAATATTACAGCCGATAGTGTGTTGTTCTTAAAATTCATCCTCATCACTATTTATTCTTTCTTAGTTGCTCTTCTTTTATCATCATTCTCATATCCTGATGATGGATCCCATTTGGGATTTGAAACATTGGTATAAAAATGTTCAAACTGTGGATTCTCCGATCAATGATTCAAAAGTTATTTATATTTCCAATTTATATCACTGAATGTCAATCAAAAATATGGAAAGTTAATACTCATCATCAATGTAGAATTTACTTTCTCATTTTTTTTCTACTATTATTTTATTATTTTCCCTTAATCTCCCAATTTAAACTTCCAAATTTTCATAATGCCTTTATTTCGTTTAATTCTACCTCTACACAATGCCATTTTAATAGCACCAAGAGCTTTCTCAACAAAATGGAATTTAACGTGGAAAAATCTACATCCAAAGCATCTCGCTTTTACTTCCTTAGGTATCTAGCGTCTTCGCTATCCAGCACTCCTCATCCTTTTGTTAGTTCATCTTTTGAATCCATGGTTTTTTCTCAAATGGAAATGCTCGGTTCACCTTGTTGATTGGTTTGTTCAAACATATCTTGAGAGAATCATCTATTCGTTGGTTCATTCAAAGGCCTATTCTATAAAATTATCCGATTAAATCATTCAAATAAATCTTGGGGAAAACATCTATTTGTTGCTTCATTCAAATTCCTATTCAAAAAAAGCTATTGGTTCATATAAATGCTCATTGATTTCCCTTCTCACACCTTCATTTTCCATGTCAATGGTTATTCATACTTCATGTATGACATCCTCCATCCTATTTGCGATATCAATCTCTTACACTCATAGAAAGTCCTATTTCGATATTCGTCTTCGTTGCCTTATTCAACTTGCAAACTCTAGTTTTCAATTTCACGACCAAATATGAATTAATTTTCTCCAAATTTTTCCAGGGAGTTACTAAAGGTTGCCCCGCAAATCATTTCATCATGTTTGATACCTACCTCATTTTACTGTAATTATTGTTACTTTTTTTTCATTGCAATGGTATTGGTAGGGAATGCAATATATGAATGTTATTTAATAAAACACTGCAATGGATCGTAATATTTATGAGATAAATTTCGTTAACTTTAAGTAACTAGCAATTATTTCAGAAGGCACAATAATAACATTTTGTTATCTTTAATTAAAATTGACATGTGAAACCATAACATTGATGGAAATGTTGCATGTTTTTTTTTTTTGTGGGTAAAGAATTTTATAGATTAGGACTTGATTTCATTTTATAGATTAGGACTTGATTTCATGATGGAAATAAAATTCCAATAAGATTTTGGTTTTGACAATTTATTATAGTAATTGGAGCAATATATTAATGTGATTTTCATGTTACGATTTTCCATTATGGTTATGTATGATTAATCATGTGTAATTATGGTTCAGTATGTTTTTTTATAATTTTTTATATGACTAAATCTAGTTGATTATAATTGGCTATAATTAACAATGTTTTAAAAAAATTATGGTTAAATATAGTTAATCATAATTGACTATAATTAACAATGTTTAAAAAAAACTTTTAAAATGATGAGTAACTATTATCAGAATATCAAGATTCTTTAAAGAGAGATATTGGTTTGAGATGATTGAACATAGCTAAATATAATTAACCATGTTTAAAAAAATCTTTTAAAATTAAGAGTGACTATTATCCGAATTCTCAAGATCCTTTAAAGGGAGCCTTAAGTAGGTAGTAATGTGGATTCTCCTTATTCACCCATATGCTTTGATTAGCATAGGTTCATCGGTTAATCTCTGGTAATCAAGTGAACAAATTGGGAATATATGATAGAAGTATAACTATGATGTTACCTTAGCAATGAGATTACTATCCATATATATCATCCTAAAGACCCTATTAAAGGATCTCCCCTATGTTCAAAGAACTACAACTCCGTTCTATGCTATTGCAAGTTATTTGAATGTTTAATTGATGTAGCAGTAGCAGCATGTGTTCTTCCTCTATCCATCATAGTCGTACCGACTCTGCAACTGTAACAGATGCTATTGGGAAAAGTAATTTCTTACAAGAAACTGAATTAAATCTCGACTTCTATTTTAAATCTTGAGTAGACTTGTACCTTCTTTCACTCTTACAAACAATAGGAACACAAAAGGAACGAAAGGAATATAGAACCAGGAACAACCTCTTCTTTCTAACTCTCTAACTCTCTTTCTAACAACTAATCATCTTCGTGCTTCAACACCTATGAATATATAGGCATCATTTAAAAATATTTACTAAAATTAAATTAGATTTGTTGAGCTTTATTGGTTAAAATTAAGTTGTTTTTTTTTATTGGAATTGGCTACTTTAATCATTTTCTTAATCAATTTTTTTGATCGGAAAACCTAAATTAATTTTTTTTTATGGGATGGCCTAAGTTGAAATATGTTGGTATGCCACTCTATTAATAAATAAAATTGAAAATAAAAACTTTCTTGCTTATCTAAATTACATATTTAAACTATACTTCAATTATTTTTTTACATAACATGATTAAAATTGTATTGTTCATATTTCACATATTTAAACTATACTTAAATTATTTTTTCACAAAACATGATTAAAATTTCATTGTTCATATTATTTTTAACCACTTATCATAATTAATAAAAAATGAATTTAAAAAAAAATGAAACTATTCATATTCTCAAACATATGCCATTCTACCAATTTCCAAGTGTTTTGGACACTCCAATGCCTGCCTATGCGTTACAAATTCCCTTGGCCACTCCATTATCTCAGCGGTAGCCTATGCTTTACGAATTCCCTGGCCATTTCATGGTTAGGTGGTTTCATTTGTAATTGAGCATTACAAATTCCCTGGCCATTTCGTGGTTAGGTGGTTTGATTCTAATTGGTGAATGTTTGGTATCTATTAGTGGTTGTATAGGAGATCTCATGGATCACTAAATTATGGTGCATGTTCAAATGTGTTGAACCTTGACTCTTTGGATTGTTGAAAACTATGCAAGGTAAATTAGTGAATTCTCATTGTATATTACAGTATCATGTGTTTTATCATTTCTCATAAAACTTTGTAATGCTAACTATTTTTTTCACATTGTAAAATATCTAGAAGTAGATGTAAGGGGTGTTCCAGAGTGCTCTGTTCCTTTTTCTGTTTTTTTTTGCCTAGTTTGGCGTTTCCTTGTTTCACAGATATTATGGTTATATATTTTCTAGAAATGTAACAACTTATTTAATATAAGAACTGTTGTGTTTTTCTCTTGTTCTAAAGCAGATAATCCCAACTTTGTCTATTTTGGTGTTTCCTTGTTTCACAAACATTGTGGTTATATATTTCATGGAGATGTAACCACTTATTTTTCTCTTGTTTTGAAGAAGATAATCCCAACGATACATTGTGGATGTCCAACGATAGGATCAATTCACATCAATAAAATTATTCTGTTAAGTTTTTGGATGTGGTTAAGACATGAAGTGATTTTAGATTGTTTTAAATCCTCGTAAAAATATTGTTCTAATGTCGAATAAATTGGAAACCCACGGAGGAAGGGCACAACACAAGCTCAAGATATTTAAATTGCTTTGATCTTCTCATCTTAACTACTACGGAATTTGAATATTTTAGGGTTGAGAAAAAATGCAGTAGCACACAGAGAAAACGTAGCAAGCAGCACGCAGCAACATGCAACTGCCCCTCAGTGGCCTCCTGCTGCTGAGGATCGAGCAACATGGACTCATCAGAGGACGGAGAGCCTCTTTCAGACCACCAGCAAGAAAATGAAGGAACAACAAAAGCTTTCGCCTCTCTCATTTCTGCAATGGGTCCAGCAAAGAACCAACCTTCAGTCACTAAGTTTGTTAAAAGATTGGAAGACATCCCTGAAATCTCACTCCCTCTTGCCCTTCCTAGTAAAGCAGCACTTTCCCTGGTAGAAAATGGATTAGTCGGGCAATTTACTGAGTTATATCCATCGCCCAAAACTGTCCAAAAATGGGTAGAAAGGAATGGGACTACGTCAATAGATGGGAAAATCTCAATCAGGTTCTGTGGAAGAGGGTACTACACCTTTCACTTTGAAACCAAGGAGGATCGAGATCTGATATTTAGGAATGGCCCTTAGTTTGTGGATACAAGGGGACTATATTTAAACAGATGGATGCCAGATTTCGATCTAGAAATGGATGTACCCAATGTCGTCCCCATTTGGGTCAGATTGTCGCATCTTCCCCTCCACTGTTGGGGAGATGATTCAGTTAAAGCCATAGGAAATGCAGTTGGGAAATACATAGAAAGGTGTGAGCCAAAGGAAAATATGCATGCATGTGCCAGAATCTGTGTAGAAGTGGATCTAGGGAAAGGGCTTCTAGAAGCCATCAAAATCAAAGTGGATCAGTGGACATATATATAATAGCTAGATTATGAATAAATCCCCTTAAAATGAAAGGTATGTCACGAATATGGCCATTTTGCTAATAGATGTACAAAAGAAAAACAAAATGAAAATGAAAAGATTGAAGACCCAGAAAACAAATGGGAACATGTTAAAAGAAAGAAGATATTCAATAAACAACCAAATCATTCTTCTACACAGCCCACCATATCCTCTGATCTCCATCCTCTATCACCAAAAGCAAACAACAATCCTCTTGCCAGCCTTAATCCTTTTGAGCCACTGGATCCCTCAGCCCCCATTCCATAGAACCAGATCCCCCCACCATACTCCCAACCCCCTTCATCCCCTCTGGTCTCAAACACCCATACTGCACCCCCCCGAGTAGACAGAATCCTAACAAGAAAGAAGTCAAAGGAAGCACTCCCAAATGTAGAATATAAAAAAAAGCAGGAAGAAAGACAAACAAAGAGCTAAGGGACGAAGCAGCAGCAAAGGAAATGGCATTAGGAATGCAACAACCTATGGAAACCCTCTTAGGAAGGAGCACAGGAAACAATGAAAAAATCCATCAAAGAGGGAAAGGACCCATGCACCACCCAACAAGAAAATAATGATAGTGGTCTCCTGGAATTGTCGAGCAATGGGATTATCCTTCAAAGAAAATGCCACAAGAGACATTCTGGCAAAAGAAAACCCAGACATCCTTATGATTCAGGAGACAAAAATAAATAGCCAAGAAACTGAAAAAAAAAATAAAAAATAAAAAAATCAGAAATTATAAAGCGGAAGCAATACTGGCAACAAGAGCATCAGGAGGTATCTGCACAATATGGAAGAAAGGAATCTCGGAATTAATACAACAAAAAAAGGATCAAAATTGGATACAAACAGATCTAATGCAAATCAGTACAAAAGAAAAGTATAGTGTCATAAACATATATGCCCCCAATCACTACAAGGAAAAAGAGAAATGTTGGGCCACCATAAAGGAAACACTAAAAGAAACGCAAGTTGGGAAAATAATCCTAGGAGGAGACTTAAATTTGGTAATAAGTATAGAAGAAAAGTTTGGAGGAACATATCACATAGATCCATATAGGGATGCTCTAGAAGAAATAATGGAACAACACAATTTAATAGACATCCCTCCAAGCAATGATAAATACACCTAGAGAAATAAAAGAGTGGGCAAAAGAAACATAAAAGAAAGATTGGATAGAATCTCGATACAAGAAAACATAGTAGCAGTTTACAGCTCCATCAAATAAAAAAATTTACACACCACGACATCCGACCATAAACTGATGGTAATAGTCATGGGTAAAATGGAAAATCAAGGACCTCTCCCATTTAGATACAACTCAATTTGGGACAGCAATATAGAAATCAGTGAATTAATTAAGGAAGCGTTGGAGCCAAGAGTATCAGGATCACCACAGTATATTTGGGAGACAAAATTAAAAAATGTAAGAGCCAAGCTAAAGGAATGGGCAAGAGAAAATGAAATAAAAAAAAAAAAGAAAAAAGAGTTACAACAGAAAATGGACAGCATGCAAATTGAAAAAGAATGCAAAGAAGAAGGAAAGCAAGATTATCTAATAGAGAAGGAAATTTTTTGGGAAATATATAGGGAAAACAGGAAAGAAGAAGAAGAGGCCAGACTGAAATCCAGAAGTCTGTTGCTCAAGGCAGGGGATAAAAATACATCATTTTTCCACAACACAATGAAGATTAGAAGAGAAAGAAACCAAATAGAAAAAATACGGGTTGAAAGTTAGGAGGTCAAAGGTGCGGAGGAATTAAAAAAAGCAGCCCACAAGCACTTCAAAAATTTACTTTCAACAAAAGAAGAAATGGTTGAATATGAAGATTTCCTACAGCACACAAAAAAAAAAATTAAAAGAGATCAAAATGCAAAAATGTGCAAAGAACTCACAGAATAAGAGGTAGTGGTGGCTATATGGAGCCTGCACCCGGATAAAGCCCCAGGGCCAGATGGTTTTACAATAGCATTCTAAAAATTTCATTGGTATACAATCGGAAAAGACTTCTTAAGAATGTTGAAGAATGTCTTCAAAAAAAAAATAGGAAGCAACACAAAATCCTCCTACCTTGCTCTAGTCCCAAAGGAGTCAAACCCCTCCACTTTCAACAGGTTTCGCCCTATCTCTCTTTGCAATTCCTCTTATAAGATAATAAAAAAAATAATTGCAAATAGAATCAAGGATGTGCTTCCAATAATCATATCTGAAAATCAAGGAGGATTTGTGCCCAATAGGCAAATCATAGATAATGTAATTATTGTACAGGAAGCTATACACTCTAGTATTATAAGGAAATAAAAAGGCATCATAATCAAATTAGATATGGCAAATGCATTTGACAGGGTCAACCATCCATATCTAATGGTTGTCCTCCAGAAACTTGGATTCTCAAGAGAAATAATAGAAGTCATCCAGGCATGCATCTCTACTCCATGATTGCCCCCTCATAAATGGCAGGCCCAGTGAATTTTTTCAAAGCACAAGAGGCCTTAGGCAAGGATGTCCTCTCTCTCCCTTCCTATATATTATAATGGTGGAAACTTTAAGCAGAGCCTTGGAGAAAGAAAGAAAATAAAGAAACATCACAGGGCTCAGAATAGCAAAAGGAGTAAAAACAATAAACCACTCAATTTTTGTTGATGACACATTGCTGCTTGGAGGGGCATCAACAATAATAGCAAGAAGGTTGAAAAAAAATTGGATGATTTTTTATAGGTTTTAGGTGGGCTTTTAAACAACACAAAATGCAAAATATATGGATGGAATACCCCTTACAAAATCATGCAAAGGATTTCACAAATCTTAGAAATCCTAGTTCAAGAAAAATGGACTCACTTCTTTTACCTGGGACTTCCAATCTCAAAAGAGAACATGAAGGCAGAAAAATGGACTAAACATATTGAAAAAATGAAAAATAAAATACAAAGTTGGGGTATGATGTGGCTAAATATGGCAGGAAGGGTAATATTAATCAAAGCAGTCCTTGCAGCACTAATTATCTACTAATATGCAATAATCATGGCCCCAACAAGTGCCCACAAACAAATGGAGTTAATCTTAAGAAGATTTTTATGGCGGGGAGGAAGTAAAAAAACAAAAAATTCAGCCTGGCTAGGTGGGAGCAAGTAGTGCTACCATATGAACAAGGATGCCTATCAATACGGATACCTGGGCTCATGAATGTGGCCCTGGAAATGAAAATAGTATGGAGACTGACCACAGGAAAAGAGAGTTGGTGGAAAAAAACTCTCATATCAAAATACATGGATGGCTCCAAGAAAAGACTGCTCAATGGAAATATCCCAATAAGACAATGTACTCAAGCATGGAAGCTAGTAAAAAAAACAAATCCTCTAATGAGTAGCTACATCTCTAAAATTCCAGGCAATGGAAAAACAATATCGATTTGGGAGGACAAAACCATTGGAAAAGAACCATTGAAGACTCATCCAGAAATTGAAGGCATCCAAGAGTGGATGAAAGGAAAAGGTCTCAACACTTTACACTCAGTTTCTCTATGGAACCAAAAGGAATGGCAAGACTAGAAAATTTCAACAATTCCCACAAACCTGGAAGGGAAATGGAGCAAAATTAGGCAGCTCCTAAAAGGGGTAGCGCCAATCAACTATGATGAGGAAGATGATTACCTCTGGGATCCAAGTGGTGGGTAATACATAGTCAAGACTGGATACAAAATCCTACAAGAACAACCAAATCAACAAGATTGGGATTCTTCGAAAATATCATGGAAATCAGAAAGTTTGCCTAAGATCAAATTGTTCATCTGGACTCTTATAAAAGGGAAGATCTTGACCAGTGAAAACTTAAAAAAAAGAAAGGCTTTCAAGGCCCATCACGATGCCCATTACGCCTGCAGGCCAAAGAAAACATTCAACATTTATTCCAAGAATGCATTTTTGCCAAAGAATGTCGGCAATAGCTTATAAGCCCCTTGGAAATAAGTTTAAATTTTGAAAACATTTTCTGGATTTTCTTCAAACTTTAGAGAAGGCCTATCAATCTACAACAAAGAAGAAAGTCACAATTCAGAGAATATGGAAATGCATTCCAGTAGTTCTATGTTGGCAAATTTGGTTGACACGAAACAAGTGCATCTTCAAAAATCAAACTCTAAGAATAGGGAAGACCCTCTAAAAAACGTGGGGATTAACTTCTGAAATCCTTAATGTCAAAGGAAAAACACCAGTAGATTACAACACTCTTCAACAAGAAGAGCGAGATTGGCTCAGCAAAGCCATAATAAATAACAACAGACAAAAAGGACAGAAGAATATAAACTCAGGAAATATTTGGAAAATAAGAATCAATGAAGAGGAACTCGCAAATTGGAAAAAAAATCAGAATAGATATTGCCTATACTTTGATGGGGCCTCAAAGCATAATTTGGGAAAGGCAGGGGCAGGGGAAATAATCCTTGATCCTGATGGGAAAGAAAATGTCACATATGAATGTGGACTGGGACAAATCTCAAATAATAAGGTTGAAGCATACAACTTGTTGATGGGAACAAGAATAATTAAAAAAAGATAAATACAAAATCTTATAATAATAGGAGACTCAACCATAATAATAGAGGCAATGGCCCGAAACAAAAACCCAAGCAATGAGTTCATGAGCAGAATTTTTAGAAGAATCAAGAAGAACTTAGAAGGTTCTGGCGATGTAATCCTCAAACATGTCTTGAGAATACACAATCAATAGGCGGATTATTTTGCAAATCAAGAAGTGAAAAAAAATGAAGGGAATGTTCGTGAAAATCATGAGGAATATCACATCTTTGTTCCATAATAATCAACAAAAGATCATTAGTATGAAGCCCACCAAAAACAAGGAACAAACCACGATGATAAGAGAAACAAAACATAAATCAGTAGTCAGAAATCAACAAAGGACACATCACTGCAGTGAAAAGCAGAAAATCACGAGAAGGCAAAGGAAACATAATAATAGTTTAGAAATTCGCATGAGTAAAGGCAGGCAGGACGATCACAATCTTGGTCACAAGAACCAAGCAGCAATCCATCCCATCGATGGCAGACCTTGGGTTTCTCTCAATCGCTATAAGAATAGAGGGAACTTGAACAATACAAGCAACTACAGTATAAGGAAAAATCTCGTTCATGAAGAGATCTTCATCACCCCTGTCTAGCGCACAGTGTTGTCGCCCTTTCTAAGCCCCTACCTACCTTCTTTCTCACTCCACAGCGTTCATGAAGAGATATTCATCTCCCCTATCCAGCACACAGTGTTCTTGCCCTTTCTAAGCCCCTCCCTGCCTTCCTTCTCAGTCCATGACTCTCGCATCCCGTCACTCCCTTCAAGCAACTACTCTCCATTGCAGCGCAAAGCCTCTCTGAGCATCCCTGCCTATCATCTACACCTCCCTCCATTTCGGCCCTTCTCCTTGACTGCCATAACCAAGCTTTGGCCCCATTCTTTTACTATCATACATAGGAACAAAGCTACAGCAAGTAGGAAAGCCCAGGACAAAAGAAACGTGGTCAGCATCAATAGAGGAAGTATTATCTCAGGAAAAACAAGATCCAAGAAGCACAACAAAACAAGGAACAGTAAGTAGCACAAGAGGAAGAACAAGAAAACAAAACAAATGGAATTCATCCCCATTGAAAAGGAAACAAGGAATGATGCATGCCCTGCATGCAAAGCGAACAAATTCATGATTCATCGACTACAAGAGTCACTTAAGGATGTCAGAAATGAAATGAGAATGGAGTATAGCTACCAGAAAAGAAACATGGCATTGCAGAAAGAAGAGATCATGGCACTAAAAACCAAATGCAAACATCTAGAAGAAGCAGTGGCATATTACAAAAACAAAACTATGAGCAATGAAGGAGAGAACTCGGTCAATTATGACAAGAAGAACCAGTCAACTCAGGAACAATCAGTCTACAAGCCATGAAAAGGTATCATAGAATCCATGATATGTAAATTTACTCTCCTAATAGGTCAGCTTGTTAGGTAGTACTCAAGAATAGTCATAAAAATATATGTAGTTTTGAACTCAAGCATAGGAGATGGGACTACGCTCCTATCTCATTGCTTAGTTTTCTATCATGCTACAATCGATTGTAATAGGAGATTGCTCCATCACAGCTTTTGGTAATATATCAACTACCCGATCTTGTTTAAAAAAAAAAAAAAACTACTACGAGATCTGCACTGATAAAAACTGTCCCTCTTCCCTAAGTTTTTTTATCCGGATAGTGCCTGCGGAATTACCCTCATTTCAATGGGATGGCTCTTTTCCTTTGCTGACTGTGAGGTTGATATAGGTTTTGAAGTAATAGGAATTATCTACCCAGTCCAACTGAATTGAATGGGTGTTGACCCAGCTGCGTTGAATGGATATTGATATCGCCGGCCTTTTCCACTAAGTTTTTTATGCAAACAGTGCCTGCTGAATTGCCCTAATTTCAATGGGATGGCTCTTTTCCTTTGTTGACAGTGAGGTTGATAAAGGTTTTGAAGTAATGGGAATTATCTACCCAGTCCAACTGAATTGAATGCGTATTGACCCAGCTGCTTTGAATGGATATTGATATTGCCTTCGCAGTAAGGAAACCAATTTTTACTTAAAACTTGGGTTTTTATTGAAACCCTAGAATTGGCTATATTGGCACACATTTTGATGTGACTCCTTGTTGCCTTTTGGTAAAGAGACGAGTTTTATGTAAACATTGAATGCATTCACCTTCATTTTTATGTGAAGCATTATTATCTTCTTGGTAAGTAAGCCAATGTTTACATAAAAATTAACTATTTATTAAAATCATAACACTGGCTATATTGGCACTGTATGTGTTCCCCTTGATTTTGATGTAATGACTTGTTGCCTTTGTCTACTTATGAGGTTGACACACCTTTTGTGGTATTGGACATTATTTTCCCTTAGCGACAAATTTGAATGGATACACGTCAACCTAGTTTCCCTCAACATCCTTCGAATCGAATTAGAATCTCCTCCTTCTTCAATGGCTTGTTTATGAGAATAGAACATGATTTAAAAGGAATGAGAATCTCCTCCTTCAATAGCTTCTTTATGAGAATCGAACATGGTTTATGTACATTAGATGTAACTTACACATTTACATTATTTTAATTTGGTTGATTATTAATGTTTACATTATTGTAATTTTATCTATTATTAATTAATTATTAATGTCATGTACAGATCGTGATTACTAATGTCATGTACACAAGGGAGCTATATGAACTTATTTCCTAAGGAATCCATACGACTTTTCTTATTTTAAAGCTTCTATTTACAATGAGAATTTATTTATCTACTTATTTCGAATTGTTTTCCAAACTAATAATTATTGGCCATTGTATAATGAGTTTATGTGCTATATGTTCATGGTTTAATAATGAACACCTTATGATCTTCAATAAGTTGAATATTTTTTTAAATCACAATAATATATTTACAATATTGTAATTTTTATTTTATTGATTGTTAATGCAAAAAATCATTAAAATTCTAGGAAATGGCTGAAATTTCGCACCTTACTATTTCATATTATTATTATAGCTAGTTATATAACATAATATTATATAATTAATATTATTGTTAAAATAGTGTTAACTTAAATATTTATATTAATCAAATTAAAATTAATATTAATATTAAAATTATCATTATCATAAAAATTAATTGTATTAACTTAATTATATAAACATATTTAACAATAGAAAGATAATTATTAATATTAAAAGTTTAATTTAATATCATAATATTAAATATATAAAAAGAAAAAGAAAACATATTTAACATAAATATTAAATATCAGTTTCATAAATGTGATGGAATGAGGTTTTATGATTTTAGGTTATCAAATATTAAAAAGAATTTAATATTTAAATTATTAAATATCAAAGTTGATAAATTTGATAGTTTTGGTTTTTATAATTTAAATATTTTATAACTTTAATTTATTTAGGTTTTATGATATTAGGCTTTTGTAATATTTGATTTTTATCAATTTAAGTTTTTATAATTTTATTTTTTACAATAACTAAGTTGAAGAATTAAATCTGCAATGTATATTTATCATTTTTCCATGAGGATTGTCTTATTTTCCAAACCCTCTAATTATTTTTTAAAAATATATGGGCATAGAAAGCATCTTGAAAAATTCTTAGCATTGAAACTAAATTTATTAGTGAAGTCAATTACAATGAAGATTAATAAATAAGATTAAAAATGGTAGCTAATAATCCTCTTCTTCAACCTCATTTATAAGAATCAAATATCATTTCTCTACATTACATTTGCTTTATATATTTACAATATTGTAATTTTATTTATTATTAATATAAAAAATCATCAAAATTCGAGGAAATGACCAAAATTTCACACTTTACTATTTTATATTAATATTGATATCTAATAATATAACAAAATAGTATATCATTAATATTATTGTTAAAATAGTGTTGAATTAAATATTTATATTAATCAAATTAATATTAATATTATCAGTAACATTAATTTTAACGTTATTAAATTAATTATATAAACATATTTAATAATAATAAGATATTTATTAATATTAATAGTTTAATTTAATAAGATAATATTCAATATTAAAAAAAAAAAAACATATTTAATATATAACATACATAACATAAATATTAAATATCAGGTTCATAATAAGCTTTTATAATTTTAGGCTATTAAATATTAAAAATAGTTTAATATTTAAATTATTAAATATCAAGTTGATAAATGTGATAGCTTTGGTTTTTATAATATAAATGTTTTGGTTTTGGTTTTGATAACGGCTAGAAAATTAGTAGTTGTTGGATCCCTGCCCTCTCTTCCTAGTCATTTCCCGCTGGCCCCACTCCTTTTGTTGTTCTTCCCCCTCGTTCTTTGATTTTTATTTTTGTTTGCCTGTTCTCTTTTCCTTCCTCTCGATTAATATCGGAAACTTTATTGTTTGCTTAAGAAATAAAATTTCTTTTATAATAAATTCCTTTTCCTAATTAGTGATGAAGGATTTTTATGATGAATTAACCTTCTTTAAAACAAGCTTCTTTCTCCCGATTGGTTTAGTTAAAGAAAATTATCCTTGATCCCTTATTCAACTACCTTAATAAGTTATCCTTTAAAGAATTATTCTTAATATATTTTAGATAAGGCTTAAGTTTATTTTATTTTAATAGCTTTATTAATAAGATCGATTAATAGATTTAACAACAATTAGTGGTTTTGGTAATAAATATAACAATACTAACTTACAATTAGATTTTTAATTTTTATTAACCCTTTTGATTAAATATAAATTAAAAACTAACTTACAATTAATTAACTAAATATTTAATTATATAATTTTAATAGAATATGAAATATTTAAATATATAACTCTTATTTATATTTAATGTAAACCCTTTATATTCATCTTATATGTTACTTTATTTCTATATGTTTTAAACTAACTTTCCATTAACTATTTAATTATATGTAAATTTAATATTAACCTCTTTTAATTTAATAATAGTAAAACTAACTTACTATTAATTTACTAACTATTTAATTATGTAACTTTAACTTATTTATATATTTAATATATTACCTAGTTTATATTTGGTACTAAACTAACTTTCAATTAACTATCTAAATATTTATGTATCTTACTTATATATCTGTCATTTCAAGTAAATTATTAATTCCTATTGATTATTTTTTATTTAAATATAGTTATGTTCTCTTGTCCTTGTCCCTTGGTCCAGTCTGGCTAGCTGTTTCCCAGACAAATATAGGCGTTAGCCAGTCTAGCTTACCAGTTCAATATATTCGTTGCCTAGTCAAATAGCCATTGGATGTTCTGCTCTGACTATTTAACATGTAGCATGGATCTGATTCTTCAACATGTCCTGACGATGAACCACACTCGTTGGTTCGAAACGCGTCGACAAATGCATTCGAATGTGATTTACGCTGAAAATTCTTCTCAAAAACATGATATGGATCATATTAGCTTAAATTCAACAAATTTAATTTATTTAAGTTGTATGATATTAGGATTTTTATAATATTTTTTTTTTATCCATTTAAGTTTTTAAGTTTTTATAATATAAATTTTTTTATAATTTTATTTTTATTTTTATAGCATTAGTTTTTAATAATTATTATAAAAAAAACAAAATTTATAATAAATATTATTATATTATAAATACGTTTATAATAAATATTTACCATAAAATTTATATTTTTATAAATTATTTATTTTAACACTTTAAATTAATTTATTAATAGTTTCTAATAAGTTTTTTATACGTTTATAATGTTTATTATTATAAAGAATTATTTTATTTAAAAAAAACATAAATACAAATTAATAATAATAATAATAACATTCAAATTAGCATTAAAAACAACATTATTAGTAATATTATTAATCATAAAATTATTATTAACATCATTAATGCAATATTAATGATGTTTAACAAAAAGATATTAATAAAATTACTAATTATAATATATTTTTTAATTATTAACATTTAATGTTACTAACATAATAACATTCTTATTATTAATAACATCTTATTAATAATATTAATATTTTTTTTTTACTTTTAATGTATCTATTATGCTTTTGTTTAGAAATAACAATTGATATACAAAAGTCAATCTATTAGTAACCTAGCCTATTTCATAAACACATGTTAAATGTTGTTTGCAATACATATATACCCAATCATATTCAATTTTATTCAAACTCTTAGTATTTCCATTTATAAATTTACATGGATAATGAAGTTAATAATAGTATTTTTTGTTGTTTAATTTGTGTTATTAAGTTTTAGTATTTAATTAATACAATGTTGAATACAAACATAATATTTATTCCTTTTCAATAAATTAAATTTGAATGACTCAGATGTGATGGCTTCATACCAATGTGATTGATATACCACATATATATCATACTTTATACGAACTATTCAACGTCGCAATGCGAGATTACAAAATTAGGGTTAAATACTAGAGTTTATAATATTTGCTCTAATATGTAGGTTTATAATATTTTGTTTAATACTGGATTGATAATATTACGTTTAATATCAAAATCTTGGTTATTAATAATGGGGTTTATAATATTGGGCTTAATTTTAAGGTTTAATATTAGTTTTCATAATATTAGAGTTTATAATATTGTGCTTGATATTGGATTTATAATATTAAGGTTTAATATTGAGTTTTATAATCCTACGGTTTATAATATTTATTATAAGGTTTATAAAAATAATCCTAGGGATTATAATATTAGTATTAGCTTTATAATGTATAATGTTAGGGTTTATAATATTTGATTTAATATTAGGGTTTATTGTTGGAACCATAGAATGCTATGTAAATACATCCAATGTCAGAGTGTGAGAAGCATCGTCGAAATACGACAAACAATGTGACAATCATTGCCACAGTGATACATTATATTGCAATTTATTTAACACCTCATTATGACAATGGCTAAATTAGGGTTTAATATGGTGTTTTATAATATTGGGTTTATGATTTATAATATTAAGTTTTATAATCATAGGTCTTATAATATTAATCATAGGGCTTTTAATCTCTTGGGTTAATACTATTAATCCGAGGGTTTATAGTCCCCTGGGTTTATAATATAAATCATAAGGTTTAATATTATTCCTTCGGGTTTATTATTCATTGGGTTTAGAATAATGATCCTTTGAGCTTATTAATCGATTGTGCTTATATTAATAACTAATATTTATAATAATATATTAGGGTTTATATTCTTCACGTTTAATACTAATACTAGGGTTTATAATATCAATCCAAGTATTTAGTATCAATAACCTCGGTTTAGAATATTAATACTACCATTGGTTTATGAATATATTAGATTTTTAATATTAATCCCATGGGTTTATAACATTAATTGCATGATACATTAAATTGCAATTTATCAATGTCGCCATGTGACATTGAATGAATTAGGATTTAATATTATGGTTTATACTATTTTGGTTTAGTATTCATTATGTTTATTATATTGGGTTTAGTGTTTATAATCTTAGAATAACCACATTTACCAACGATAAACCATGGTTAACCATGCTTATTTTAGGCTTTATAATATTTATTTCTTGGGTTTAATATTATTCCCTTGGGCTTATAATTCCTTGGGTTTTAATATATTAATATTCTTTAGGTTTATGGCATTATTGTATTGATGTATTAATATTATTCTATTAATGGTTTAAAATTTAATAATGGTTTATAATGTTTTTATGATTTATAATGTATTAATATTAATGTATTGATGACAACTTATTGTATTAATGTGTTAATGGTTTTTAATGTATTAATATTATTTATGTTTATAGTATTAATGTTAGGGTTTAATGGTTGATGATGGTCCATTGTCCCTTTGCGCAAAAGATTGTATCAAAATGAAAATCAATCATTGCCAAATATCAACTAACATGTTTATTAGATGGTGCATAATATTTTTGTTCATATTTATATATGTCAGTTTATATTGTTCAATAGGGTTTAACATTGTTCCCTTGGGCTAAATTTTTTAGTTCTCATTTATAATACATTTGATTTCATGTATTAATAGTTATCTTCAGGTTTATGTGCTTTGCGTTTATAAACTTTCTCCTTTGCGTTTAATATTATTCCCTTGGGTTGAGTATTAATGATTTTGGTTTAAATTATTCCCTTGGGTTTATCGTGTCAATCCCTTGGGTTTTAGTCTAAGGGTTCTTACCTAGGGTATAATATTATTCATAGAGCTTATAATATTAATCCTTTGGTCTAATATAAATCCACTTGGTTTATAATCATGGTCAATCATGGTCCAATGTAACATTGGTACAAATATTTTCTCAATATGAAAAGCAAACGTGGCCCAACGTTGCATTGTGGCAAAGATTGCCTCCATATAAAAATAAATCATGGTGAACCATGGACATCACACTATGAGAAATCTTGTCTTAATATGAAAATAAACCATCATCAACCATGGTCCAACGTTGGATTCTCACAAAGATTGTCTTAGTATGAAATATTATTTATAGGGTTTATAATATCAATCCTACAGGTTAATATAAATCCCTTAGGTTTATAATCATGGTCAACTATGGTCAACCATGTTCCAATGTCACATTGTGAGAAATATGATCTCAATACGAAAACCAAGCATTGTGAGCCATGGTAAACCATGGTCCAATGTCTCATTGTGACAAAGATTGTTTCAATATGAAAATAAACCATGTCAACCATGGGTCAACGTCGCATTATCAAAATGATTGTCTCCATATGAAAACCAATCATGGTGAACCATGGTGCAACGACACACTATGACAAAGTTTGTGTCAATATGAAAATAAACCATGGTCAAGATTGGTCCAATGTCAGATTCTGAAAAATATTGTCTTAATACGAAATATTATTCATAGGGTTTATAATATTAATTCTATAATTTAAAATAAATTCCTTGGGTTTATAATTATGGTCAACCATGTTAAACCATGTTCTAATGTTACATTGTGACAACGATTGTCTCAATATGAAAATCAAGCATTGTTAGCCATGGTCAACCATGGTTTAACATCACATTGTGACAAAGATTATTTCAATATGAAAATCAACCATGGTCAACCATAGTCCAATGTTGCATTGTGACAAAGATTGTCTCAATATGAAAATCAACCGTAGTAAGCCATGGTCAACCACATTTATTTTAGCGTTTATAATATTTATCTTAGGGTTTATAATATTTATCCCTTCGGTTTAATGTTATTCCCTTCTGAGTTTACTATTGCTCCCTTGGGTTAAATATTTTTATTGTGTGTTTATAATCCATTCGGTTTCCTATATTAATATTTATCTTGAGTTTTATATACCTTGGGTTTATAATATTTATCCCTTGGGTTTAATATTATTCCCTTGGGTTTATAATGTCAATCTCACATGTTTATTAATGTAAGGGGTCTTATTCATAGGGTATAATATTATTCATAGGGTTTATAATATTAGTCCTTAGGTATAATATAAATATCCTTAGTTAAAAATCATGGTCAACCATGGTCCAATGTCAAATTACGATAAATATTTTCTCAATATGAAAATCAACCATGGTCCAACATTGCATTATGACAAAGATTTTCTCAATATGAAAATAAACCATGGTCCATCATCGCATTGTGACAAGGATTGCCTCCATATGAAAATCAATCATGGTGAACCATGGTGCAACCCCATGGGGTTTTAGTATAAATCCCTTGGGTTTATAATACCAATAACTTGTGTTTAGTAATCTAAGGGTTCGTATTCCTACGGTTTAATATTATTCATAGGGTTTATAATATTAATCATTGGCTCTAATATGAATCACTTTGGCTTAAAATCATGGTTAATCTTGGTCAAACGCCACATTGTGACACAGATTTTCTCAATATGAAGATCAACCATGGTCCAACGTTGCATTGTGATAGAGATTTTGTGCATATGAAAATAAATCATGGTCAACCATGATAATTATAGGGTTTACAATATTTACCTTAGGGTTTAGCCTCACATTTAATATGTTTATTCATAGGGTTTATAATATTAATCTTTGGGTCTAATATAAATCCCCTTGGTTTATAATCATGGTCAACCATGTTGCAACATCACATTGTGACAAATATTTTCTCAATATAAAAATCAACCATGGTCCAACGTCGCATTGTGACAAAGATTGTCTCCATATGAAAATCAATCATGGTGAACCATTGTGCAACCATTTGGGGTTTTAGTATTCATCCCTTTGGTTTATTATTCTCTTGGGTTTATAATATCAATATCATGCATTTAGTAATCTAAGGGTTCTTATTCCTAAGGTTTAATATTATTCACAGGGTTGACAATATAAATCCTTGGGTCTAATATGAATCCCTTTGGTTTAAAATCATGGTCCAATGTCAGATTGTGACAAATATTTTCTCAATATGAAAATCAACCATGGTTCAACATTGCATTGTGACAAAGATTTTGTACATATGATAATCAATCATGCTAAACCATGGTCAACCATGGTGCAACATCACATTGTCACAAAGATTGTCTCAATATGAAAATCAACCATGGTCAACCATGATAATTCTAGTGTTTACACTATTTACCTTAGGGTTTATATAACTCGGATTTATAATATTAATCACTTGGATGTAGTATTATTCCCTTAGTTTTATAATCCCTTATTTTTTTAATATTCATCCTTTGAGTTTATTATTCCCATCGGTTTATAACATCAATCCCTTAGGTTTATTAATCTAAGGGTTCATATTCCTAGAGCGTAATATTATTCATAGGGTTTATAATATTAATATTTGGGTTTAATATAAATTCCCTTAATTTAATTAATTAACAATAATTAATATAAATTTATAAAAAACAAAAAAACAAAAATTGGCATTTTTTAATAAATAATAATAATATTACCAATAATAATAATAATAATAATAATGAGTAATAGCAATAATTATTTTTAAATGATTATAATAATAATAATAATTTATTATCATTATAATTAATTATTAATATAAATTAATAATATTTGTTAATTATCATAATAATAATAATAATATTTTTTTTTATAATGGTTATCTTTTAATATTAATATTATTTTTATTATTATATATTTATCAATATCAATATTATTTTATGTTTTTCAACCACGTTTACTAATATGGTTACATTTATAATATTAATAATTCTATGGGTATCTGTGGGTTTAAAATATTAATTTATGGGTTTCTAAATGCCTTGTGTTTTTAATATTGATCCATTGGATTTGTTGATCGCTTAGGTTTATAATATTTATCCCTTGGGTTTACTAATTCCATGATTTTATAATATTAAACTTTTGGTTTTATTAATCTCTTGGATGTATAATTTAATCTTTTGAGTTTATAATATTAATAATCTCTTGAGTTTAAAATATTAATTCATAGGGTTTATTGATCATTTGAGTTCAAAATGTTAATTGTTAGGGTTTATTAATCCCATGTGTTTTTAATATTGATTCCTTGGGTTTGTTGATCTTTTAGGTTTATGATATTTATCCCTTGTGTTTACTAATTCATTGGGTTTATAATATTAAACCCTTGAGTTTATTAGTAGTGTCCATTTATAATATTAATTCTAATAGTGAATTAGAAATAAATATTTTCTATAAATAAATAAAATGAAGTCCCGAATAGATTCTTTCAATTAGATTTAATAATTCCTTCACACAGTAGTGTTCTAAAATCAGTTTTAAAAGAATTAATAAAATATGACGATATTAACAAGTTATTACTGCAGGGGAAGCCTTATACGCTTGTATACTTCACTTCACTTGGAATACAAAATGGAATCCCATTAGTTCTCTTATACTATACTTCTACTACTTCAGAAATTCTAATAGACTCACTTGGCTTGTACGAATCTTAAGAGTAAATTTATACTCGACCAAATTTCTATGAAGTAGACGTATGCATTCTTTCACTCTTAGAAACCAAAAAAAAACAACACAGAGGAAACTAAAGGAATATAGAACCAAGAACAACCACCACCTCTTCCTATCTCCGTTCAGTTGGGAATAACAACAAATCTTCTTCCTGCATTAGTAGCTAGGAAAAAATATTCCATTGCATTAGTAGGTAGGAACAAATATGCCATCTCATAGATACCAACACCCAATAATTCATTTCACCTATCGTTATAACTACCATCGCATTAGTAGGTAGGAACAAATATGCCATCTCATAGATACCGACACCCAATAATTCATTTCCACTATCGTTATAACTAGTAGTTGAACAAAGAAATCCAATCTAACACACAAATCTATTTCATTTAGATTTTAATTATATGCCTATTCAAATTACTGAGTATCTATCTTGAATCCATCTAATATATATATAATGAGATAAATTAAAAATATATGAGAAAACAAATAATTCACACACAAATCAGACAAGTTGTTGCTCTTCTATTGATCACACAAAACATGATGTTTACAATGAACCCGGTGAAGGGTATTTATCCTTTTCCGACTAGCGACTCACTTAAAATATATTGACATGCATCCACATGCAACCACACACTAAAAGTCGTCTATCACTTAACTCGACTTAACTCAACACTCAAACACTCAATTACTCAATCACTTAGTTAATTGACTCTCTAAGTTTAGCCAACTCCACATGCGGGAGTAATTACTATTTTTGACACTCCCCCTTAATTACGACCATATGACTCAACATAACTTGACATGACTTCACTATCACATAAAAATGCATGCTGGTCTATGTCTTAGCTAGGCTTACAATGACTAAAGAATTTTACAATTTTTCATTTTCTTTTTCTCTGCTTCCAGATTCAATATCCTTGAAATTGCTTCTTTCTTTATTGAATTTTCTTGATGTAGGCTTTATTCACTTGTTCTTGATGCAATTTTTCTTTGGCTTGTCTTAAACTTGTTCAGAAAAATAATTGGATCGTGTCTTCTACAACTTCCTCTTCAAATATTTTTCAACTTCACCAAATCCATCCATTGCGGTTGGATTCACCAATTCACATATAAATTTGTAGCCATTATCCACATGTGTCTCATCACAGTGGGATTCACCATCATCTGTGTCATCCACATTACAGTGGAGTCCTCGAGCATTTATATGCTCTCACTCTACTTCACATACAGAGGCCACTGTTTCTCTCTATGCAATCTTTGTTACGTCTTCTTCATCCATATGCATGCTTGCATAATGGGTTTCAATTTTATGGTCTTGACAACCATCATCCATTTTTGAGTGAGATTCTCCAAGCTCTATTTTCCTCCCAAAGTCTTGCTCATCTACTCTCAGATCTGCGCCTGACTTCTTTGCTTGTGACATTGTTAGGATATTCCGACACATAGGAAATAGTTAAGTACAACTTGGTCTACTATAGGGTTAGGTAAAGTGTGTTTCTTTACTATGTACATTTTGTAACTTACAATCCGACGGTCACAATATGTAGTGAGCCGATGGTTCATTCTCTCCTCGGTATTACCGACACTTGATCCGTGGCTTGACACCCGATTGGTCCATGATTTCTGTTTAAAGCGCATGGAGGGTCATTTGTAGGGTAATCCGTCTATGAGAGAAGCTTCTGTAAATTATCATTATTTTATTAATAAATTTCCTGAAGTGGCCGCATTGGCTCAGGCCATGGACTGTTTCCCTCTTTGAGAGTTTTAACCATGTCAAAAATACTGGTGTATTGATCTGCGATCTGGTTGTGAGAGGTGTCCTTTGGTTTTCTGTGTGAGGAACTTACCCTATAAATTCCTACAAACATAACCTGTTGTTGCATGTCACTCCCCCTTGCTTCAAACTCTGCTTCCAGGAACTTCCATGCTTCCTTGGAAGTTGTAGCTTTTGCTACCTTGCAGAAACACTTCTTATCCAATGCTTGTTTTATAAGATTCAATGCTAAAGCATCGCATACTTCATCATATGGGTTATTAGACTCGTACTCAATTAACTCTTTAGCTCTAAGAAAAGTTAACATTTTGATAACCCAATGATTAAAATATTTACATGTAAACATAGGAGGTGGTAGCAGATCAAAGCTACACCAATCACCCTTGATTTTTTCTTTGTCTTCTCCTAGACTTCTCAGTTCCTCAGCTACGGCCTGAACCTCTCTAATCATGGCAATGATCTTTGCCTCTTCTTTTCAATTTCTTTTCTTCATATGCTTCGGTCGCGCTTTGCGACCCATGACTGCGATCATTACTCTCTTTTATAGTTTATTTCCTCATTGCATGAGGCTATCTTCCATATCGCCTGCGAAAAAAATATGATTTTCAATATGCGCCTCCATAAGGCACAATCTTCACCCAAAACACCACCATGATTGACAAAAAAAACCAAAATTTTCCAATAAACAGAATTTTACAAAAACCCAAAAACTTTTTTCAATCAATTTTTCTTCTTTTTATAATAAACCTTTAAAAAGAAAAAACTCTTTTATATAGTGTATCTTCTTTTTTTACTTTATTATTCTTTTTATATAATTTTTTTTTTGAAGAAAATTTTATATAAAAAAATCTCCTTTTATATATTACTCACACTCATATAAACCTTCACTTACTCAAAACACACTTCTCTTTCATAATAAATCACACTATATAAAGCTAGAGTCGCACTACATAAAAAGCTTTACAGAACCCCTTTTAAAACCTTTGAATTTTTTTTAACAAAATCTCATGAGTCAACCCTGACCACGTGATTTGATAATAAATTTGCGTGAAAAATCCGTTGACGGCAACGATAACCTGCGTTACTCCTCTAACGCGACCAACTTAAGCTTGACTCGCGTGTATGCATAGCAACCCCCTGATCCCAACGCGGCTCACTGTTACGCCTACCAGCTTTACAACGCTCTGTATATCACAATAAGGTTTCTTATAACTCAAACAAGAGAAAAAGAATATGTTTGTTCTCGTCACATGGATTGCTGTTACTGTTACGCCTACCAGCTTTACAACGCTCTGTATATCACAATAAGGTTTCTTATAACTCAAACAAGAGAAAAAGAATATGTTTGTTCTCGTCACATGGATTGCTGTTAATCAGTTCTTCTTCGCTCTGATATCAATTTGTTGGGAAGGCGGAGAAAACAAAATAAATAATTCACAGACAGATTGCTGTTAATCAGTTCTTCTTCTCTTTGATATCAATTTGATGAGAAGGCAGAGAAAACAAAACAAATAATTCACAGGCAAATCAAACAAGTTGCTGCACTTCCATTGATCACATAATTGCTGTTAATCAGTTCTTCCTCGCTCTGATATCAATTTGTTGGGAAGTAAGAGAAAACAAAACAAATAATTCACAGGCAAATCAAACAACTGCTCTTCTATTAATCACACAAAACATGATGTTTGCAATGAACCCAGTGAAGGGTATTTATCATTTTCCAACTAAAAACTCACTTAAAATATATTGACATGCATCCACATGCAACCACACACTAAATTCATCTATCACTTAACATGACTTCACTAAACACTCAATCACTCAATCACTCTAGCCAAATCCACATACAGTAATAATTATTATTTCTAACCCTAACTAGTAGTTGAACAAAGAAATCCAATCTAACACGCAGATCTATTTCATTTAAGTTTTAATTGTAAATCCTAATTGTATGCATAATCAAATTAATGAGTATCTATTTTGAAACCATCTAATATATATAGAATGAGATAAATTAAAAATATATGAGAAAACATATTTATTTTTCAAATTTTATATACAATGAGATAAATTAAAAATATATGAGAAAACATATTTATTTTTCAATTTTTTTTAAAAAGAGAAACATGTTTTTGTGAATTTCCAATTTATCACACTGTATCTTTAAAAAATATCGAGAGTCGGTACTCTTCTTATGTGGAATTTAGTCCATAAGTGCTTACAATTAAATTAAGTAAATATATAATAATATAAGTTGAAAAATATAATTAATTTATTTTTTATCCGAAAATTCATCAATTTTGTTTTATTATTTTTATTTTCAAAATTGATTATTTTTAATATTTTTATTATTATTTTATTATTTTATTTTTAGAACTAGTTTAGATCTCGAATTTGTCTTAATATCTTTGTTTCCTTTAGGTCTACTTAGCACACAATCCTTTTCTACCTAACGTCTTTGTTTTTCTCAGCTCTGTGCAACACAGAATCCTTTTTTACACAACATCGATAACACAGACAAAATGGCATTTAGGGTGGAAAAATCCAGATTCAGTTTTTCTTCCATAAATACCTAGCACCTTCCCTCTCTAACATTCCTCATCCTTCTGTTAGTTCATCTCTTCAATCATTGTCAAATAGAAATGCCCCTTCAGTTTCTTCATTGGTTAATTAAAATGAAGCTTGTGGAAAACATTCGTTCATTGCTTCATTCACATTTTTATTCTCTATAGTCATTCCATCATTACAATGCGCATTCACTTGATTTGATCATTTCTTAAAAAAAAAAAGCAGCGCTCATTCATATATTCATTTTCCTTATCGCACCTTCATCCTCGACGTCATTAGTGATTCCATACTTCCTTGCATTGCATCCTCCATCCTATTTGCAATTTCAATTTCAATATCCCATAGACATGGAATAACCTATTTTGACCATCGTCCTCATTGCACTATTCAACATATTCCTCATAGTTATTGGCAGTTATTTCAACATGATGCTCTTTTTCTTTCTCAATTTCATAATCACATATGAATTGCTTTTCTCCACACTTCTCTTGTGACTTTTAAAAATTATTGCATACCTCACTTCATTAAATTTGGTAGATACCTCACTTTATTGTAATTTTTTTTGGTTACATTTTCATTTTCATTTCAATAGAGTTATTAGGGAATACCATACACTCTGAGTATTATTTTATTTTATAAAACATTGCAAACTAGATAGTTTATTTTAATCTTAACTAGTTAGTAATTAACCATTTCTCCCCGCACGGGTAATAACAATGTTGTAAAATATATTTTGTAGTTTTCAGTTAAAATTCATGTATGAAACCACAACTTCAATGAAATTAGTGGCATATTTTCTATGTAGTGTAGCAGTCACTAAAGAGTTCTATAGATTATAACTTATTGCAGGATGTAAAAAGAACTTCAATTAGATTTTTAAATATAATAATATATTATAGTAATTTATGCAAGGTACTAGTGTAATTTTATGATATATTTTGTTAATATATAATTACCATGTTTAATCATATTGTTAAAATTGAAAAAAATCACAATAATTAACTAAATTATAAGTTTATTTAAATTATTTTTATTATTGTTTATAAAAAGAATTAATATATAAATTAAGTATTTATACTATTCTTAAAAAATATATGTAACAAGATTTTTAAATGTAGAGATTTATTATCACTTTATGGTGGAGATTGTTAATTTTAAATAGGTTTTAGTTATAATATAATTGATCAAAAATACCATATAAATGACACTTGTATATCTGACATTTGTTTAATTAATCAATTTAATTATAATGATAAAAAATGAATAATAATTACTTTAGAGATAAGTTTTTAACTATTAATTTATATATATTACTAAGAATATTTTAGAATATTTCATAAAAATTAAATATCTACCCTTCACCTCATGATTATTAATAATTAAATGAAAATTATAAAAAATCATAATTTAATTAAATTAGAAAAATCCTACCTCAAAATAAACACATTCATAATCAATAAATAAGTAAATTACTATGCTAGCAATGCAAATTGTTTCAACAAGATTTGTATTTTGCTCACCAACAATTGTAATTGGAACAAAGCAAATTGTTTCAACAAGATTTGTATTTTGCTCACAAACAATTGTAATTGGAATAAAGTTACATAACTTAATCGACCCAGAGTAACTAAGTTCACAATTTATAGATACCCAGATTCGAGAAGAGATAAGGCAATCTGACACTCAATTATACAACTTTTTAAAAATTAAGAGATTATTGGATTCATGAGGAGACTGCTGGGTTATCTAAGAGTCAATTAGACAACCCTGCTAATTAACTATATATATTTCTCATTCCCTCTACTTTTTTCTTTTCTGGAATCTCTCGATAGCAGAGCTCCAGTAAGATTTCAAGAGAAAATAATAATTTCTGAAATAAAGTACATAACTTCCTTATCAGGGAAGGATCTGCATTGGGGTTTCCCTTATAATGCATTTAGTGGTCATCGTTATGGCTATGCAGATGATCATTGTGGTTGCAGTATGTCTTAACCTACAAATACATCACGTCCATAAAGAATGGACGAGTTATAAGTTTTATCTTTGAAGAATTGTGGTTGTAATTCGTCATCGATCGGTACCTCAACACCGATGTGAGAATATCTTCTTTTATCTATTTAGGGTTAGCTACAACTCTATTTAGTGCTATTGTGTGATTTTTGTTGGAGAATCTAATCCCAACCACTTGTTAGGGGTCTCTCCCGATGTCCCAGTTCAGTTTGATTTAGTTGAGTTTAACTCCAGCCATTTATGTTTCCAATGTAATGTTATTTAACTGATTTGTAATATTGAGAAGAGAAAGTCCACTGCACCACATTTTTTTCTCTTCATTTTTTGTCGTGGTATAGAGCTTATATTGTGTAAGACTTTTTGACAGAGCAGAAAAAATCAGAGCAATTCGCATAAGACTCCCTAAGAGAACAACAACTTGAGTGAAGAAAGAGAAGGAGAGAGAATAGGCAAGTCGGCATAAGACTCTTTCACAGATAAGCATAAATTTGTAGAATCCTACTGCGAAGAAGTAGAGAGAGAGAGAGTAAGACTCTTCGAGAGAGCAACAGAAGTTTGAAGAATCCTGCAAAGAAGGAGAAGGAGAACAAGCCATTTCTGAAGAAAAAGACCAAGATATTTTAAAAAAATCGAAATGCGTCCACAATAACACATTCAAGAGTTTAATCCAATGCATATTAACGGAGTCCAGAAATTCAGCAAAAGCGTTAGTGCTATAACGCAGGATAAGAATACCAATCATCATCATTATCCCATTAGGAAATTGGCTCATTAATATATGTCGTCTTCAACTTACCATTATGTTTTTTTTTCTAATTGTTTTATACCTAAGGACAAACATACCTCTTATTTGAGATGAATTCAATGGTACATTGTTGAGGTTCCTTCGGCACTACTAGAAAATGGGCTTAAGAGCCCTACAAATGATACAAACCTTGGACCATTACGTCACAAAAGAAAATAAAAGAAAAAAATCTTCTCCAGTATCACAATTGTTCTGATCTTATATAAATGACTGACTAAACAGATTATAAAGAAAGTTTCAAACCTACAACATATTTAAAAATGTAGTGTACCATCCACTTGTCTACCCTCTTAGCACCAAGAATAATGTGAAGCATCCATAAGCAGTCCCTCTTTATATTGATGATATTCCCTCTCGTTGAATTGACGATAGATATGAGAGAAACTACTATGATCAAACTGACGAGAGACATTTATGACATGTTACGCAAGTGCCAATAGAGATGTATTATTCACCTACAACAACGTTGTCTTCCAATTGATGACCAATAGTTAATCCACGAAAAACTGTATAATCTACCTTCTCGTGTTCATCTTCAATGCATAGAACAATGCTAAAAGCTCGACCTTATTGTTTGTGTCAAATCTAAAGCTGGGTTTGAATTCAATAGTGTGAGTTCGATAACAAAAATGATAAAACCCAAGCCTCAATATGTAGCTCCATCTTGGCTAGCTCCATTGGAGTAAGCCCACAAGATTCCCTTGTCACTGAGAAGAGCATGGAGTTGAGGCCCATCCAAGTGCGCTCAAGGATGAGATCCTTTAGATCTAGAGTGTCATGAAAAAAGGAGGCGTCTAGCTATAGGGAACCCGAAGGAGTCGCAAGAGGGGGGAGCGCACGTACTCTCAGATTGAGCTCTTGTGCTTGACAATGCATTCTTCATTCAACTATCCCTGTAACACCCTTTTGACCATAGTAATAAGGGGAGGTTTTTCCTTTTCCAGACCAAATCAACCTAAGGATTATGTGTTTCTTGTTATATTTTTGTCTTCTATTAAAAATTGGCCAGTTGTAATTACATTCTTCTTGTAAATTTTTAATGTTCAATTTTTGTTTTGGAGCACAGGGGCATCGTCAATTGATTTTGGTAAATGCAATTTTGTCATGTTTTCATTACAAAGACCGCCTTCTTGAGGTTGATTACTTCTCAATGGAGTTGTTGGTTTTTCAGTTTCAAGAAATTCCAGCAAATACTATTTCTGATGTAAAATTTGATGAAAAATTGTTGCCTAATGATGAATGGTTGTTGGTCATGCAACAAAATCATCATATTGAAATGATGTTATTTGGTGAGACAGTGGAAGACATCCTGTCTGCAGCAGCACAGGTTAGTAAAGAAGTCGAAGAGACAGAGATAGAAACAGAGAAAGAGGCAAAGAAGGAATCTCAGAAAGAGAAAAGAAAGACAGATGCAGAAGCAGCAGCTTAGAAGGAAGTACAACAAAAGCAAGCTCTCATTGTAGAGAAAAAGGAACAAAATCAATATGGTTCTGTAAATATTTTTAATTCTTATATTGATTTTCAGTATACAGGTACAGAGAAAGATTTTAAAGAACCACTAAATTTTCTTGAATCATGACTTGCAACACCATGCCTAAATTTTATGATAAATAAGTAGAGTTCAATTTCTAATTAAACGCGAAACAAAGAACGACCCTTATAAGTAAATACTTAAACACTAAAACGGCCACATGGAACGAACACTCTGATTTTGGTAAGCACATGAAATATACAGATAGACGCAATGATTTTGGCAAGCAAATGAAATGGAGGGATTTAAATGAAGGAAATGCCTCGTCAAAAGCCACATATTACCACGAAACATGCGTGGAATTTGCTACGATTTAAACGTTGGATTGTGGCACATCTCGTTTGACACGGTAAGTCGCTGGTTGACAGGATCACGATCGATTTCGAATATCGATTTAAGTCGTGGTGTTTTAATTCGTGGGATGACACAAAAACTTAGTGGGTTAATGACGCAGCGGGGTGTTTCGGCTTGGAGCTTCCACGTTTTTTTCTTAATTTAAGTTTAATTTAATAGCATAATATTCAATATTTAAAAAAAAGACAAACCATATTTAATATATAACATAATTATAACATAAATATTAAATATCATGTGCTTTTATAATTTTAAGCTATTAAATATTAAAAAGAATTTAATATTTAAACTAATAAATATCAAGTTGATAAATGTGAAAGCTTTGGTTTTTATAATTAAGTGTTTTATAACTTTAATTTATTTAGATTTTTTTATAATATTTAATTTTTATCAATTTAAGTTGTTAGTTTTTTATAATTTTATTTTGGTTTTTACAGTATTATTTTTTAATAATTATTATAAAAAATTTAAGTTTATAATAAATATTATTATATTATAAATAAGTTTAGAATAAATATTACCATAAAATTTATATTTTTATAAATTATTTATTTTATATTTTAAATTATTTTTTAAATAATTTATAATAAGTTTTTGATATATTTATAATATTGGTTATCATAAAAAAATATTCTCTCTTAAAAAATATAAATACAAATTAATAATAATAATAATAATAATAAATCATAGAATTATTAATAATATCATTAATGCAATATTAATGATGTTTGAGAAAATAATATTAATAAAATTATTAATCATAATAATGTTTCGTAATTATTAACCTGTAACATTACTAAAATAACAACATTCATATTATTAATAATATTAATATTATAATACTAATACTAATATTTATTTATTTATTCTTAATCTATCTATTACTATGCTTTTGTTTAGAAAGAACCATTGATATACAAAGCCAATCTATTAGTAACCTAACCTATTTTATAAACACATGTTAAATGTTGTTTGTAATGCATATATGTCCAATCATATTCAATTTATTCAAACTCTTAATATTTACATTTATAAATTTGCATGGATAATAAAGTTAATAATAATAATTTTTGGTTGTTTAATTTGTGTTATTAAGTTTTAGTATTTAATTAATACAAAGTTGACTAGAAACATAATATTTATGCCCTTTCAATAAATTAAGTTTGAATGCCTCAAATGTGATCCCTTCATACCAATCTTGTTGATATAAGATAACTTTCTACTAATTATTTAACGTCACAATGCGAGATTACAAAATTAGTGTTAAATATTAGAGTTTATAATATTTGGGTTTCTAATATGGAGGTTTATAATATTGTGCTTAATATTGGGTGACGAGCCTCAGTATTGAAACAAGAATGCTACAACTCCCAAGGCTACCAACTTTAATTATCAACCCGAGGTTCTTACAAACTTAAGAGGTATCGACACTATATGTGCAAAATACAATGTGTTCTTCCTTTGCTGTCATGATGCAATAGAGTGCATGTAATGCAATCAAATCCTAAACTAATTGTAGAAAATGAAATGCTTGAAATGGAAACCTTAACCTATTGCAAGAAAGAGAATACAAGGAAATAAACCTATTCTAATTGCATAAAGTAAAGATCATGAATTAAATTTCAACCGTTAAATTTCAAAGAGTTTAGATTCATTAACAAAGCTCATTGGATGTGGCAATCAATGAAATCATCATTGTATTATCCAATTCATAAATTTATCGATTAACCCAAATCGCTGAGATGTTTTGCATGGGTAAAACGACAAGTCCTAAGTGGTGTTTATCCCTACCAAACTATTGGTTTAGAGCCTAGATGACATGATTCAACCCTAACGACAAAAATCAATCGTTTTGAGAAAATTTGGGCAAGTACATACATGCTGGAAGAGTACTACAAGAAACTACTGAATGTTATAGATTTACTACAAGAAGTTATAATTCATCAAATGACCAAGAAAATCAAATCCAAATTGGATGAAATTTTTTATTTATTTAATAGGATGTATTAGGTCTCTATTCCAAGTGAAATCACTCAAAAAGACCTATGTTAACTCATGCTAAAAAATAATAGAAAACTACTAGTCTAAAATATAGAAATTCAAGAACTAGTGAGTTAGTAATCTATCAAATGTTGAACTTAATCAAGTGAAAATGCAATGGGGTAAATTTTGTTATTAACTAATTTTTTTTTGATCTAATGCAAGTGGAATCAATTATATTTAAGCTCGTTAGGATGCTTTAAAAAATAGCATAATCTTATTGTTATTTTCCACAAGAAGCTTTCAAAAATCTAGATTTGGGAATAAGCAAACTAATCCAAGTAGTTCAATGATTACTATGTCCTTACAAACCTGTTACAAGGATAAAATGATGCTTTTGATCCTTCAAAAGAACTTAATTCAGTCATTTAACCCAAACTTACAACAGGAAATTGTCAATACTAAATGTAGAAATAGAAAAGAGAAGAACAAGAGATGCATGTGAATAAGAAGTGAAAGGAAGAAAAGTAAATCATACAAAAGGGCTCTGAGGCTCCTAGGATGACCAAGATAATGAAAGCTAAGAGTCCTATGAAGGAGACCAATATTTAGAAGCTGAACATGCCGCCAATCTTCATTATTTACATCAATACAATTACATCCCTACAAGAAATGAAAGTGGAGCTGCAAAAAATACGAGTTCTCTCCACAAGAAGACTAAGAAAAATCAACCCCTAGAGGAAAATTTCACTCAGTACTTATACATAATGATTAGGAAGTGTTCCCCACCAAAATCCCTCAAGTAGTGGATCTGGTTTCCAATACAAGGAATCCCCATTAAATGACAGAGAACGCATTCCTAGATTTTCTCAATCATAGGAGCTTAAGAATCTATGCCATAATTTCATAATATCTTCCTGATTTATAATTTAATATTGATCCCTCTGTAGTAGGGATCAAGTCCCTAAATTATCTCCTCCTCCAAATCTTCATAATCTGCCCAATATTGTCACAATTTTCCACAAAAATAAATAATATTAGGAAAAAATATGCAATTATCCATAAACCTTCCTAATGAACATATTAAAGTTTAAAATACATTATCTAATGCAAAAAAAAAAGTTTAATGTGCTGAAGGATAGTTAGATGGGCCTTAATTTATGTCTAATTTGAGGCCCATCATACCCCACTGTTGCAAGTGTTGCTTATCCTCTAAGCAACTTAGTGACCTCATTGTGCCTCATTCATGGCCCTAGCGGCCTCCTTGATTTGTACATTCCTACCTCTCTCCCCTTATGCAAGATGGGTTCTTTAAGATTTTCGGTTTGGCAATATCTTCCACATCCTTTTCCAATATACTGCTACCTTTTTCCACCATTTAGAAACCTCTAGAATACTCAAAATTCCCTTAGATGAGATCCTGTAGTAAAATAGGACATCCTGTAGTAATTCTTGTAGTAACTACAGGAAACCCTATAATAGCATGTTTAAATCTATTTTGAGCAGAAATGATAGTCTGAACCTAGGGTAGGCCCTCAACTTGACTTCCATGCCCCTCAATGCCATTTTAGACCGGATTTTCCACATCCTTATCCCATTTCTATAACATATTTCATACATGTACCTACCTAATGGTTGTTCGAGAGGCATGCATGTTGCTACTGAGTTGATGATCGATTCATTATTCACTGGAGGTGATAATTTTCTTTTCTTGCTTCTGTATAGGTCTTCATAGCTTTCTGATTCTTTGACTAATAAGGTTGTTGTGTGTAATTTTCTTTGCAGTGTTCAATCTTTTGTTGGTGGAGTGGATGGACTTCTTCCTAAGGAGGTTGTGCCCCCTTTTCAATCTTCAGAAAGTGCTTCATACTACTCAAGGCGGCTAGATCTTCTATTGTGTGAGTGAAAAAAGAATTGATGTTGAGTTATGTTGTAACTATGTAGGTTGTGTACAGGAGGAATCCTCTTCCTGTAACAGTCATTTAATTCCTCTGCTAGACCTCATTGATGCACGTGGGATTGATGATGAGTCATGGGAGGTATAAGGGCAGGGTTAAAATCATCAAGAGGTGGTGTAGGTGGTGGAAAAGTTGATGACAATTTCTTTTTATTTTTTTTTTCATGTAAGGAAGAGTGGAATTTGAAGATGTATTCTGGATAGATTGAGTGGATGAGTCATGAAAATGGTGTTGGGGGAACTATATCAACCTTCCCTAAAGAATACATGATCCTTTGACCCCTTTCTCCAATTAGATTACATCCTGTAGCTTCTTCTTGGTCATCTTTTAGTACTACACGATCTTCCTGTAGTAATTCAGGACAACCTCCTATAGCAAACTTGTTTTTTCCATATCTCTGAATGTAACACCCCTCCATTGTGTACTAAATGATTGCAAACCAAAGCCAGGTTAAAGGTACATGTGATATCCTTCCTTATGTGTTAATTGTTTGTAAACCTAAGCTGAGGAAAGCTAGGCGATATGTAATATGAAAAGAAAATGTGTTATTAAATAAATTAATAAAATAAATCACTTCGAGGGTGGAGCACCAAGAGAGAGGAGATGATTTCCAAATCCCATGAGGAATGGGATAGAGACGAATCTTTCATGATAAAGCTTTTAGGTATGATTATAGATAAGCTTGGATGGATTGGAGATTTATCGGATGGATGGGAGATAAAGATCCATCGGACATAAAAGCTTTGCAGGAGATAAAGGAAATATTTTATGAGGAAAATCCTCATGGGAGATAAAGATGAGATTTTTCGAAAAAGACCTAGGAAAATGGAAAAATCCATAAAAGCGGGAAGACGCCAATTGTAACTAAATCATGAAAGAGGGTATTAAATATTCAGTGCATTGATCAATTGAGGACAAGTGATCCTTGGCAAGATCTTTGGCTCGGGGGGATCAGAGGTGATTCATGGTTGGGTGGTGGTGCTCCTCCCTCCAAGTGAGGTTTTAGTTGGTATTAGATGCGTGGGATGTTTCTATGATGATTCTTAGTCTCTCTCTCTCTCTTATAGTTCTAGTTTGTTTATGAGAAGATTTTATTAAGTCTCTGTTATTGTTCCATTTTTTCTATGCGATGATTGCCTAAGTTTCCTCACCATAAGAATGTTCGAATAAATTACATGTATTTTGTACTAATAGATTTATTAGGATGTTAAATCCTACAATTCAGATATATGGATTGCTTAATTTCCTCTTTTACAGAAATCATGGATTTAATAATGCATGTAACTGTCGTGTGCTCTCATATGCATATCAAAGTTATTAAGGTTATCTCTACAGTGGTAAGAAAGAGTAGCATGCTTTAGTGTTTTGTAGATGTTCATGCATGTGGAACAATTATGGGGGAATGTCTTCCATAGTACTATCAAAGGTTCACCATGGTCTATGTCGTGCATAATGAGATTAGTTTCTCCTACATGTGGTATAAGGAAATGATGGTACATATTTTAGTTATGCATATATGCGTCTTTAAGATATCTAGTGAAATTGACTTCAATATCACCAGGTTGCTGACGGTACCTAGTGTGCCTATAATGAAAAATATCTCTAGTATTGCATCATAACCCTATAAATAATTGTAATATTTATAATTGTATAAGATAGGTTACCTGTATAATGCCTGATCTAAGATTTTTATCTAATTAACCAATTTGTTATGCATGACATAAGAAAGACCTACAATCATGATAGATGATCGTGATAGTAGATTTTAATTAAGATCATTAATGTAGGTAAGGAAATGAGTATAGGTTGCATGCTATGGTTAGTTTTATCTTCATCTATTAAATCATGTTTATTAGAAATTAGACACATAAGCCTCAAAATAGGGTTAAAAGACCATATCAGAACCACTTTATAATTAAATTGATAATGATTGTGGTGTCAGTTATAGAATTACTAATAATGATATAAGGGCGGGCTAAAGATACCGCTTACCAGTATTGCATCTTAATGATTAAATATAAAAAAAATATTACACAATGGGAGCTTAGGAGCTAAATTCCAAGGTAGACTAAGGAGGTTCGTTACAAGTGGTATCAGAAAAACCAAATTCAAACCTTGCATTCTATGGGCCAATACGCCTCCATAGGGTATGGACAAGTCTAAGCCTGAATTTGGCGTCATTACCACAAACTTTTCAAACGGGTTCTGGTATAAGTGTTAAATCTGAACTCCTTAAGATTTAATCTAAATATCAATGTTAAAGCCATACACACAGTTCTGGTTGCTTGAAATATTTATGTATGTCATAAATACGAATGCATAAGAAGGGACGTTGAAACAACATATATATATATATATATATATATGTTTACTGCTAAAGGGTTTGATTATAATGGTCGACTTTGGATCTATGAAATGGCAAGAGTATTTTAAAGGAAACCCTTAAACACTATACTAATGGAATGAAAGAAAGAAAATGGGAAAATGAAGCTAATGCGGGTTTGTTTCCTAAGGCCTTGTTGAATCAGATGGCGTTTTAACTATACAAAATTGGTTTTAACAGTAAGTTTTCCGATATAGGAAAAAAAAATTAAAATTATAAGATCTGCCTACAAGTGCATCCATGTGAATATGACCAGCCTCAATCTGTATTGGTTCAGGGTTGACATTTTTTTGTTGGGACCGCGTATTTTTTTCGGAATTTGAATCGATCTCTTCTTTCACTTTGGAACTTAATAGAATGCACAGATGTTCTTGGGAATTGTGTTAAGGACACGGCTACCCGTAATTCTATGTGTGTGAATTTTTGATCCTAAAGCTAACCAAAACTTTGTACCAACCACCGCTTCATCACGTATGGTCCATCTGTATGGCCTATCTTGACGTAAGAGAGTAATCTTCTGCAAATGTCAAATTACCAAGCAACAACCATATCTGAGATAGACCAAGATCAAATACAAGAGAGATCAATTACAACACATGCGCATTGAGAGAGCACTCACACTTAAACCACCAAGGGAAGAAGAGCATTTATTTAATGTGCGTGAAATGTCGAGAGCCACTTACATCCATGTAGCGTGTAAATAGGATTATTGTGGTAATTAAGTGCAATTATATGTAAAAAAATATTTCCCTTGGGCCAATCTTCACACCACAGCCACAAGTCAGGTAGCTAGTATTTGAGTAAGTTATGCTTCAGTAGGTGAAGATAAAATTCAAGTAGTAAAAAGCTTGTTAGTCACATTGAAAGTATGAAGCTAAAAACCTATTCATATGGGCTGCTCAAAACAAACTTATTTTCGACAATCAATGTATTGTGCTGGCTACATCAGTGATTAAAGCCAAAGCATTGCTCTTCAAACTCTTGTTCTCAAAGCGGTTCCTTGGAACAACGATAGATATCAACGCGTCCCAAACAACGAATAGGCCAAGCCATAAACCAAGCCAACACTCCCAATACATATCGCCAGTCATGGGTGGAGTCAATGGAAGAAGCATGTTTTTGCATAACACGTCAACAGGCGTCCAGAGAGATTCAAAACTGCATAGGCATCGAGCAGGTTTTCTTATGAGAACACTATCCAAATGTCAACCACTGTGACTTGATACCCAGTTCAGTCCCACTTCTCTTGGACTTCGTCGGCACTCAATTACATGTTGAGTATGGGATTTGTATAAAAACTTTGACACGCATATCTGTTACGACGGATCAAACCATTGAAAGAATCCAAGTGATAGTTCACGCAAAGAAGGATGATAAATACATGTTAAAACAACTTATGTGTAATTTTTTTATAAACATTGTTTCCTATTCTGTTTGCATTACCGCAGGCATGAAGGAACAAGGGTGTGGGTAATATCATCCACGAAATGGAATAAAGTATCATGCAACGAATTAATAAGGATGTATGCCTATGAGGTTATGGCGTAATGGGATAACGCAATGATCTTAATGCGGTGAGGAAGGTGATTTTGTTATAAAAATCTGCAACCTTCTAGTCATAGCAATCTTTGAAATTAACAAAAGGTTGTGTTGTTTCTAGAAATTACACACCTTCAAAGGTCACCTTTGTTGGTCGTAGCTTTTAGAAACATCACCAGAAAATATTTAGATTGATGTTTCCCTTTTAAATATTGTATTTCACATTTTCCTTATCTCGTAAGGAAAGCCAAATTTTTGACTTACGAAGGTAGGAACGTTAACTGCAACAATGTGTATTTGTATGTGAGTATGGGTAATGGGAGAATATTACTATTATTTTCGTTGTCTTTCGGTTGCTGTGTCATAGACGGAGGCATGCAAGGTTGGCAACGAAGCCAATAATACGATTTCCCTGAATGATTGAGGAAAAGTTGAAGTTGGTTGTGTTTTCATTCTGTTGATTATCCACCAAATGGAAAGTGCTGAGTAAGGATAATGATTATATTGAGTAAAAAAAACCAATTCATAGGCTGAGTATATGAGCATATCGTTTTTAGGAGGACGTTATGGCAAAAGCCGCAGGATTTTCAGTCATCAAGTTAGGAAAAATGCTACTATAACGACTACACTATTGTTGGGTTGAAGAAGTAGTTAGTTTGTTGTTAGCCGTCATTATTGTGTTTCAATTTTAGCAATAATTGATTCGATTTTCCTGTTCTGATCTAACCGAAAGTTATTAAGATTATCTTTACAGTGGTAAGAAAGAGTAGCATGCCTCAGTGTTTTGTAGATGTTCATGAATGTGGAACAATTATCGGGGAATGTCTTCCATAGTAATATCAAAGGTTCACCATGGACTATGTTGCGCATAATGAAATTAGTTGCTCCTGCATGCAGTATAAGGAATTGATGGTACACATTGTCTAACATTGTCACTTATTGTCACACATTTTAAACCATAAACAACCTTATTATCAATCGCCAACCATGGTTAGCCATAGCCAACCTTGGTCAACCAAGATCAACCATGATCATCACTAATAAACCATAGTGAAACTTGAACAACACTTACTCTTTCCACTCCTCATGGCCTATGATGGTTAACAATGGTTGATCATGGTCAGCCCAAGCCTCTATTATGCAACCAGTTCACAAAATAGAAGAAAATATATATCAACGACTTTAAAATCAGCCAATTCGAGGGGGAAATCTCCTTTACATTACACAAATTAATAATTCTTAGATGATACAAATGAAAAGACCTCCTTTCTATATAGGAGTCTAAGGGGTCACAATATAGTCAATCCCACATAACAATAATAATGTAAGGGCACAACAATAACAATATTGGGCTTCTATGGGGCATAGTAATGACAATATGGGGACAACATGGGCACGACAATAACAATAAGTGGATGCAATGACAATAATAATAAGGGAATACACTGGTATTATAGGGCCTAACATGCCCCTCTCCTTCAGAAAGGTGTTGTCCTCAAAGCTTGAGTAGTTCTAGATGTTTTTGTATAAGATTCTCATCCTCCCATGTGGAATCTTCAGTGGGTAAGTTCTTCCACTTGATGAGATACTCTGAAATTGATCGATTTTGTAGTTGTTGAATTCTTGTTTCTGTGACTGCTTCAGGTTCCAAAATGATTTTTCCTTCCTCCTGAAGTTTTGGCAATATTGATTGAACTGGGAGCTTCTCAGCTATAACCTTCTTTAAGCATGAAACATGGAAAACTGGGTGCACTCGGGAAGCTGTAGGAAGTTCCAAATGGTATGCCATAGTACCAATATTTTGCAATGCCTTGTATAGACCATAATACTTTTGTGATAATTTATTATCCTTCTTAGCTTGCTTGAAGGATATTTGTTTGTATGGTTGTAGCCATGGAAATACACAGTCACCTACATCAAAACTTCTTTCACTGCAATGTTGATATGCCTGTTGTTTCATTCTATTGTGTGCCAAAGTGAGGTTATCCTTTAAGAGTTGGAGAACTTATTCTTGATGCTCGATGTGATCTTCTGTTGCTTGAACCTTATAATTTTCTCTTAAATATGATGTGATGGATGGTGGATGATATCCGTAAAGTGCCATAAATGGGGTCATTTTTCCTGCATTATGCAAGGAAGTGTTATACCACCATTCAGCCAGAGGCAACCATTTGACCCATTGTGTATGTTTATCAGATACAAAGCAATGCAGATATCCTTCCAAACATTTGTTCACTGTCTCAGTTTTCCAATCAGATTGAGGAAGATACGATGAGCTATGAGCTAACTGAGTACTTAAACAAGAAAATAATTCTTTCCAAAATTTTCTAGTGAAAATGGTATCTCTGTCGCTTATAATAATATTTGGGTTTCCATGTAGCTTTTAAATTGTTTCCATAAATGCAGTGGAAACTGTATTGGATTTAAAGGGATGAGATAATGCACAAAAGTGTGCATACTTGGTAAGTCTATCAACTACCACCATGATGACACTCTTTCCTTCGGACTTGGGTAAACCTGTGATAAAATCCATTGAAACCTCCACCCAATGTTGACATGGAATGGATAAAGGTTGTAATATACCTAGGGTCTTAATTGTTTCAACTTTATTTTGATGGAAAACCAAAGATTCTGCCACAAACATTTGAAGGCCATCCCAAAAAATTCCTTCTTGACCCTGTGGTAAGTTCTTAAAAATCCTGAGTGCCCTCCTAAGGGATAGGTGTGCAATTCCATAAGAAAATTTTGTTTGAGTTGGGAATTCTTACAGAGGTATAATTGATATTTGTACCATAACAAATCCCTTTTCCAGCTAAATGTACCAGATGTACTGGGGCCTTGTTATAACTTTTGAATGACTGCCCAAACTTCTTCACCACTTTTCCATTCATTGCTTGCTTCGTTTATCCAATCTGGTTGGATAAAAGAAATGGCACAAAGCAGTGCTTCCACATCCTCATCCTTTCTTGAGAGGGCATCTGCAGCAACATTTTGGTTCCCTTTTTTGTAGATGATTTTAGTGTTATAACCCAACATCTTTGTGACCCATTTTTGCTGCTCTTCTGAAGATAATATTTTTTCTAAAAAGTATTTAAGACTATCATGATCTGTTTTTACCTTGAAGTGTCCTCCCATTAGGTAAGGTCGCCATTTACTAAGTGCATGTAGTATTGTCAACATTTCCTTCTCATAAATAGCTTTGTGTAAATACTTTCCTTTGATTGGATGACTTTTGAAAGCAATAGGTCTTTCTTATTGCATTAAAACAACACCAATTCCATTTCTTGAGGCATCACATTCCACAATAAATGTTTTTGTGAAGTTTGGCATAGCTAAGACCGGTGCTTGGCACATTGCCTCTTTAATATGTTCAAAGGCTTTCATTGCTTTTGGAGTCCAAGAAAATGCATCTTTCTTCAGTAATGTTGTTAGAGGTGCTTCTATTCTCCCATAATTCTTAACAAACTTGCGATAATACCCTCTGAACAAGAGAAATCCTGGCAGATGCTTTATTGATGTGGGGATTTTCCATTCCTTAATTTCTTTAATTTTTCTAGGGTCTACCTTAACACATTCATGAGATACAATATGACCCAAATATTCCACCTCTTTTACTCCAAAGAAACATTTGGAGGCTTGTGCATATAATTGTTTCTCCTCCAATAGTTTGAGCACTTTATCAACATGTTGAACATGATTCTTCCAAGAGTTGTTGTAGATTAGTATATCATCAAAAAATACTAACACAAATTTTCTAAGGAAGGGTTTGAAAACGGAATTCATCAAAACTTGAAATGTAGAATGTTCATTGGTAAGGCCAAAAGGCATGAGCAAAAATTCACAATGACCCTCATGAGTTCTAAATGTTGTTTTCAGAATGTCTTCAGTCTTCACTCTAATTTGATGATATCCTCAATGAAGGTCCAACTTGGTGAAGTAAATTACTCCATGAAATCCATCCAATAATTCATCAATGACAGGAATGGGAAATTTATTTCTAATAGTGAGCTTGTTGAGCTCCCTATAATCTGGACACATGCACCATGATCCATCCTTCTTGTGCACCAATACTACTGGAGTAGAGAAAGAACTTTGACTTGGTTGAATTATGCCAACCTCTAGCATTTCTGCAACCATACGTTCAATTTCACTCTTTTGGGAATAGGGATATCTGTAAGCCCTTATGTTTGCAGGAACACTTCCTGGAATCAAATGAATAGCATGATCATGATCACGAATAGGTGGGAGGCCTTTGGGGGTGTCAAATACCTTGGAATTATTGTCCAAGACTTTTTGGAGATCTAGAGAAATATATGATTTTGACATGGGAACCTCTAGCGAACCTAATTGTGCAATTACGCCACATTTTTCTTTCTTTAAAAGCTTTGTCATGCCGTTAGACTTGATTATATTTCTTGGTTTCCCTATGATACCCCTTAATTCAAATTCCTTTCCTTCTGAAAGAAAATTCAAGAAAAGTTCTTGAAAATTAAAAGATATCGTGCCCAAAGATTGTAGCCATTCGATTCCTAGTACAATATCAGCACCACCCATTGGAATGGAGAGCATTGGACTATTCAACACATATTATCCCATGGATAGATTGATATTATGGCACTTTCTAGAGAAATTTATGGTTCTTCCATTTGCAACCATCAATTGACACTCTGGTGCTCGATATAGGAAGAAATTCAATTCCTTCTCTATCCGACAATGAATAAAATTATGGGTATTATCCGAATCAATCAAAACTATTACCTTTTTCTTCTTGATATGTCCTCCTATCTTGATAGTTTGATGAGTGGTTATTCCGACCAATTTTTTTGCTTTGTAGGAGCTCGATATTGAGTTGGTTGTATCTCTGTAATTGGGGATCTCCGAGATCTAAAATTTCATCCTATGGTAGCCCTGTGACTCGTTGTTGTGACCCCACAAGTCTGATCAAGATTGTATTCTCCAATAAAGTGTTATTCCAAATCTCCCACGATGACCTTATTATGGATTGGTTCATTAGATCGAACTTGTACGAAGTGCCACGTGTCACTGTTTCGACCTTTGGAACTGAAATTGAAACACAAAAAACTACAATCTGTCCTATTTCTATACCTTTTGATGAAATTTCAATCTGATGCTGAGAGAGAAAGTTATGACTATTTTCCCCAGGTCATCTGTTTGAGATATAATTCGGGAGCCTACAAAAAACCTAACTTCCTTGGATAATATCTAAGAAAATATAGTGAGGCAAGATCTAAAATTAGTACCCAATCTTCATCAAGATTTTTGCTCAAATGAGTTTTAATTTTAGCTTCTGAAACATTGTAGAAAAAATGTTATAGCGAAAATTCCACGATGACATGGTTGAAGCAGCGAAACCCTAGAATCCAAAGCTCTGATACCAATTGTTATGCAACCAGCTCACAAAATAGAAGAAAATATAGATCAACAACTTCGAAATCAACCACTTTGAAGGGGAAACCTCCTTTACATTACATACATGAATAATTTTTGGATGATAAAAATGACAAGACCTCCTTTCTATATATAGGAGTCTAAGGGGTCACAATATAGTCAAGCCGACATAACAATAATAATGTAAGGGAACAAAAATAACAATATTGGGCTTCTACGGGGCACAATAATAATAATATGGGGAAAACATGGGAACAAAAATAACAATAAGGGGCTACAATGACAATAATAATAAGGGAATACACTAATATTATAGGGGCCTAACAACCTCCATGGTTGAACATGGTCAACCATGGCCATCCATTGTCAACATGGGCAACCATAATCTATCATAAAAAACTATGGTCAACCATGGCCAAATTTTTCAAACCATGTTCACCCATGGTTGACTATGCTCAAACCATGGTCATCATGTCCAAGCAGAGTCAACAATTGTCAACCATCATCAACTATGATTAAATATGGACATCCCTGTTTAATTATGGTCAACAAGTTTTAATCATAATCTATCATAATCAAGTATAGTTTCATGTGGATAAGCATGGACATCCATTATTAACTATATGTTGACCATAATAAATCATTTTCAACCATATATTGAATAGATTTAGCCCTAGTCAACGTATTCAACCATTGTCTACTAATATTCCCCTCCCATGGTCAAGCATGGTCAACCAAGGTCTCCATGGTTAAACATGGTCAATCATGGCTATTCATTGTCAACATAGGAAGCCATAATCTATCATAGAAAATTATGGAAAACCATGGCAAAATTTGTCAAACCATCTTCACCCATGGTCAACATAGTCAAGCCTTATTCATCATGCTTAACTAGAGTCAATGATTATAAAAAAATGCCAACCATGTTGAAGCATTAGAAACCATGCTCAAATGTGGTCAACCATTGTTAATCATAATATATCATTGTCATTTATAGCTTCATTTGGAAAATAATGGTCATCCATAGTAAATGTTATTTTGATATAGAGGTAGGGGTAAATGTTAGAGATAGTCAACTATAGTCAATCATTGTCTAGTAATTTTTATCACACAATCTAGCCATCAGGTAGTACAACCACATTAGTAAATTTGATTGATGTACACTTATTAGTGACATTTTCCACCTTTTCTACACCAATCAACATATTAAAATGGCATCGATCAAGCTGTATCAAAATGTGACAAATATAGTCCTACCATAATCAAATACATTCATCCATCGTCAATCATAGACAACCATAATCAACCATAGAGAACATGGACAATTATAGCCTATCATGGTGAACATGGTAAACCTATCGTCAACCACAATTAACGAGACCATCCATGGTCATCTATGGTAAAACTAGTCAAACATGGTGAACCATGTTCAATTATTCTCACCATGGTCAAAATTCGGTAACTATTGTCAACTATGGCCTTCATGGTAAACCATGGCCAATCATTGTCAAATATTATCTCCGTGGTAAACTTCAGCGAACATGGTCATACATGTTCACCCTTAGTCCACCATAATCTATCTTAATAATCCCTTGTCAACCATGGTAAACATGTTCAATCATTTTCGACCATGGTCAATAATGATCAACCATCCAACCATAGCCAACTATGTTTGTCAATGGTCAATCTTGGAAAAACAATGTTAATCATAATCAACATGGCCAATGTTGATAATCATGGTCCACCATGGTTGACTGTGTCCAATTAATTCCAACCATAATCGATCATGGGAAACAATAATTAACGAAGATCAACCATGATGGTCTCAATCAACTATAGTTTCCTTGATCCACCGTGGTTAACCTTCCTCAACCATTAATGTAACATTAATATGAAGATTAATGTTACATTGAACATGGTCAACATTAATTTGACAATGTAACAATGGTCAACATTTATGTAACATTGTCACATTAATGTAACATAAATATGGTATTAGATTAATGGTTTGCCATGTTGAACTCTAGTCAATTATGGTCTACCTTGATCAACACTCTTCAAAACCAATCAACCTTTCTAACCATGGTCAACCTTGATCTAGAATTTTTAACCATAGTCAACGTATGTCATCCATAGTCAACCATCATCAATGAACCCACCCCACATACATTGGTAGTCAACCAGCACAATCAAATTACTAAATCTGGTTGACATACACCTATGAGTGGCATTTTTCACTTATGTGCCAATCAACATATGAAAATGATGCCATCAACATATATCAACTAAATTTATTAATGTGATTATTCTAATTATATATAAATATAAATAAATAAATAAATTGAATAAATTACCTAATAAATTCTTTTGATTATAATAATTCCTTCAATAAAATTTGTGTTTTAAAATGAATTTTAAAAAATTAAATTAAATATAATGATATTTGGTATAAATTAATACTTAAACCAGCCATACTACTCTTTACTTTGTTGGTAATTTTAACATAGAATTCCATTTTTTGTGTTACATTGTCCTTTTATTGCAGTAGAAATTCCATTTGACTAGACTTCCATGAATCTTTGATTAGACTTTACCTTTCTTCGCTCTTCGAAATAATATGATCACAAAGGGAGGAAAAGGAATATAAAACCATGAACAACAACCACCTCTTTGTAACTCTCTTTAGCGAGGAATAACAACTCATCTTCTTACAACAAAAGAATAAATATGAGTCTTCCCTTTTCAAATTTCAATGAAAATAGTAGCCATATATATCAACAACCATAAATTCATTTTAAATACCTTTATTTATAGTCATTTAACCAACAAATCCAAGTTGATTCTAGTAAATATTTTTGAAACAAGGACAATATTTTTGATATATTTCATTATACATTTAATTAAATTTAAATTCTAAATCTTCTATGCATCATTAAAATTTATATTGAATGATTATCTTTTTTCCAAATATATAATGGACTTATAATTAGATTAATTGAAAATATATGAAAATACATATTTGGTTTTGGTTTTTTAATGTTTTTTTAATATATTTTTAATTTTAGATCCTAGACTTTTTGTGATCCATAATATAGATAACTGTCTGAAAATTTCCAATTTATATCACTGAATGTCAATAAAAATATGGAAATTTCATACTCATCATCAATGTAGAATTTACTTTGTCATTTTTTTTTACTATTATTTTATTATTTTCCCTTAATCTCCCAATTTAAACTTCCAAATTTTCATAATGCCTTTATTTCGTTTAATTCTACCTCTACAAATGCCATTTTAGTAGCACCAAGAGCTTTCTCAACAAAATGGCATTTAACGTGGAAAAATCTACATCCAAAGCATCTCGCTTTCACTTCCTTAGGTATCTAGCGTCTTCGCTATCCAGCACTCCTCATCCTTTTGTTAGTTCATCTTTTGAATCCATGGAAATGCTCGGTTCACCTTGTCGATTGGTTTGTTCAAACATATCTTGAGTGAATCATCTATTCGTTGGTTCATTCAAAGGCCTATTCTACAAAATTATCCGATTAGATCATTCAAATAAATCTTGGGGAAAACATCTATTTGTTGCTTCATTCGAATTCCTATTCAAAAAAAGCTATTGGTTCATATAAATGCTCATTGATTTCCCTTCTCACACCTTCATACTTCATGTATGACATCCTCCATCCTATTTGCGATATCAATCTCTTACACTCATAGAAAGTCCTATTTCGATATTCGTCTTCGTTGCCTTATTCAACTTGCAAACTCTAGTTTTCAATTTCACGACCAAATATGAATTAATTTTCTCCAAATTTTTCCAAGGGAGTTACTAAAGGTTGCCCCGCAAATCATTTCATCATGTTTGATACCTACCTCATTTTACTGTAATTATTGTTACCTTTTTTTTCATTGCAATGGTGTTGGTAGGGAATGCAATATATGAATGTTATTTAATAAAACATTGCAATGGATCGCAATATTTATGAGATAAATTTCGTTAATTTTAAGTAACTAGCAATTATTTCAGAAGGCACAATAATAACATTTTGTTATCTTTAATTAAAATTGACATGTGAAACCATAACATTGATGGAAATGTTGCCATGTTTTTTTTTTTTTTTATAGATTAGGACTTGATTTCATGATGGAAATAAAATTCCAATGAGATTTTGGTTTTGACAATTTATTATAGTGATTGGAGCAATATATTAGTGTGATTTTCATGTTACGATTTTCCATTATGTTTATGTATGATTAATCATGTGTAATTATGGTTGAGTATGTTTTTTTATAATTTTTTATATGACTAAATCTAGTTGATTATAATTGGCTATAATTAACAATGTTTTAAAAAAATTATGGTTAAATATGACTAATCATAATTGACTATAATTAACCATGTTTAAAAAACCTTTAAAATGATGAGTAACTATTATCAGAATATCAAGATTCTTTAAAGAGAGATATTGGTTTGAGATGATTGAACATAGCTAAATATAATTAAACATGTTTAAAAAAATCTTTTGAAATTAAGAGTGACTATTATCTGAATTCTCAAGATCCTTTAAAGGGATCCTTAAGTAGGTAGTAATGTGGATTCTCCTTATTCACCCATATGCTTTGATTAGCATAGGTTCATCGGTTAATCTCTGGTAATCAAGTGAACAAATTGGGCATATATGATAGAAGTATAGCTATGATGTTACCTTAGCAATGAGATTACTATCCATATATATCATCCTAAAGACCCTATAAAAAGATCTCCCCTATGTTCAAAGAACTACAACTCCGTTCTATGCTATTGCAAGTTATTTGAATGTTTAACTACTGTAGCAGTAGCAGCATGTGTTCTTCCTCTATCCATCACAGTCGTACCGACTCTGCAACTATAACATATGCTATTGGGAAAAGTAACTTCTTACAAGAAACAGAATTAAATCTCGACTTCTATTTTAAATCTTGAGTAGACTTGTACCTTCTTTCACTCTGACAAACAATAGGAACACAAAAGGAACAAAAGGAATATAGAAACGAGAACAACCTCTTCTTTCTAACTCTCTAACTCTCTTTCTAACAACTAATCTTCTTCGTGCTTCAATACCTATGAATATATAGGCATCATTTAAAAATATTTACTAAAATTAAATTAGATTTGTTGAGCTTTATTGGTTAAATTTAAGTTGTTTTTTTATTGGAATTGGCTACTTTAATCATTTTCTTAATTAATTTTTTTGATCGGAAAACCTAAATTAAATTTTTTTGATGGGATGGCCTAAATTGCAAGATGTTGGTATGCCACTCTATTAATAAATAAAATTGAAAATAAAAACTTTCTTGCTTATCTAAATTACATATTTAAACTATACTTCAATTTTTTTTTACGTAACATGATTAAAATTTTATTGTTCATATTATTTTTAACCACTTATCATAATTAATAAAAAAATGAATTTAAAAAAAAATGAAACTATTCATATTCTCAAACATATGCCATTCAACCAATTTCCAAATGTTTTGGACACTCTAATGCCTACCTATGCGTTACAAATTTCGTTGGCCACTCTGTTATCTCAGCGGTAGCCTATGGTTTACGAATTCCCTGGCCATTTCGTGGTCAGGTTGTTTCATTTGTAATTGAGCGTTACAAATTCCCTGGCCATTTCTTGGTTAGGTGGTTTGATTCTGATTGGTGAATGTTTGGTATCTATTAGTGGTTGTATAGGAGATCTCATGGATCACTAAATTATGGTGCATGTTCAAATGCGTTGAACCTTGACTCTTTGGATTGTTGAAAACTATGCAAGGTAAATTAGTGAATTCTCATTGTATATTACAGTATCATGTGTTTTATCTTCTCATAAAACTTTGTAATGCTAACTATTTTTTTCTCATTGTAAAATATCTACAAGTAGATGTAAGGGGTGTTCCAAAGTGCTCTGTTCCTTTTTCTGTTTTTTTTTGCCTAATTTGGCATTTCCTTGTTTCACAGATATTATGGTTATATATTTTCTAGAAATGTACCAACTTATTTAATATAAGAATTGTTGTGTTTTTCTCTTGTTCTAAAGCAGATAATCCCAACTTTGTCTATTTTGGTGTTTCCTTGTTTCAGAGACATTGTGGTTATATATTTCATGGAAATGTAACCGCTTATTTTTCTCTTGTTCTGAAGAAGATAATCCCAACGATACATTGTGGACGTCCAATGATAGGATCAATTCACATCAATAAAATTATTCCGGTAAGTTTTTGGATGTGGTTAAGACATGAAGTGATTTTAGATTGTTTTAAATCCTCGTAGAAATATTGTTCTCATGTCGAATAAATTGGAAACACATAGAGGAAGGGCACAACACAAGCTCAAGATATTTAAATTGCTTTGATCTTCTCATCTTAACTACTATGGAATTTGAAGATTTTACGGTTGAGAAAAAACGCAGTAGCACGCAGAGAAAAGACAGCAAGCAGCACGCAGCAACATGCAACTGCCCCTCAGTGGCCTCCTGCTGCTGAGGATCGAGCAACATGGACTCATCATAGGACAGAGAGCCTCTTTCAGAACACTAGCAAGAAAATGAAGGAACAACAAAAGCTTTCGCCTCTCTCATTTCTGCAATGGGTCCAGAAAAGAACCAACCTTCAGTCACTAAGTTTGTTAAAATATTGGAAGACATCCATGAAATCTCACGCCCTCTTGCCCTTCCTAGTAAAGCAGCACTTTCCCTGGCAGAAAATGGATTAGTCGGGCAATTTACTGAGTTATAGCCATCGCCCAAAACTGTCCAAAAATCAGTAGAAAGGAATGGGACTGCGTCAATAGATGGGAAAACCTCAATCAGGTTCTGTGGAAGAGGGTACTACACCTTTCACTTTGAAACCAAGGAGGATCGAGATCTGATATTTAGGAATGGCCCTTAATTTGTGGATACAAGGGGACTGTATTCAAACATATGGATGCCAGATTTCGATCTAGAAACGGATGTACCCAATGTCGTCCCCATTTGGGTCAGATTGTCGCATCTTCCCCTCCACTGTTGGGGAGATGATCCATATAAAGCCATAGGAAATGCAGTTGGCAAATACATAGAAATGTGTGAGCCAAAGGAAAATATGCGTGCATGTGCCAGAATCTGTGTAGAAGTGGATCTAGGGAAAGGGCTTCTAGAAGCCATCAAAATCAAAGTGGATCAGTGGACGTATATACAATAGCGAGATTATGAATAAATCCCCTTAAAATTCAAGGTATGTCACGAATATGGCCATTTTGCTAATAGATGTACAAAAGAAAAACAAAATGAAAATGAAAAGATTGAAGACCTAAAAAACAAATGGGAACAGGTTAAAAGAAAGAAGATAATCAATAAACAACCAAATCATTCTTCTACACAACCCACCTATCCTTTGATCTCCATCCTCTATCACCAAAAGCAAACAACAATCCTCTTGCCAGGCTTAATCCTTTTGAGCCACTCGATCCCTCAGCCCCCATTCCCTAGACCGAGATCCCCCCACCATACTCCCAATCCCCCTCATCCCCTCTGGTCTCAAACACCCATACTGCACCCCCCCCAGTAGATAGAATCCTAACAAAAAAGGAGTCAAAGGAAGCACTCCCAAATGTAGAATATAAAAAAAACCAGGAAGAAAGACAAACAAAGAGCTAAGGGACGAAGCAGCAGCAAAGGAAATGGCATTAGGAACGCAACAACCTATGGAAACCTTCTTAGGAAGGAGCACAAGGAATAATGAAAAAAGCCATCAAAGAGGGAAAGGACCCATGCACCACCCAACAAGAAAATAATGATAGTGGTCTCCTGGAATTGCTGAGAAATGGGATTATCCTTCAAAGAAAATGCCACAAGAGACATTCTGGCAAAATAAAACCCAGACATCCTTATGATTCAGGAGACAAAAACAAATAGCCAAGAAACTAAAAATATAAAAAAAAAAATCAGAAATTAAAAAGCGAAAGCAATACAGGCAACAAGAGCATCAAGAGGTATCTGCACAATATGGAAGAAAGGAATCTCGAAATTAATACAACAAAAATAGGATCAAAATTGGATACAAACGGATCTAATGCAAATCGGTACAAAAGAAAAGTATAGTGTCATAAACATATATGCCCCCAATCACTACAAGGAAAAAGAGCAATGCTGGGCCACCATAAAGGAAACACTAAAAGAAACGCAAGCTGGGAAAATAATCTTAGGAGACTTAAATTTGGTAATATGTATAGAAGAAAAGTTTGGAGGAACATATCACATAGATCCATACAGGGATGCTCTAGAAGAAATAATTGAACAACAAAATTTAATAGGCATCCCTCCAAGCAACGAGAAATACACCCGGAGCAATAAAAGTGTGGGCAAAAGAAACATAAAAGAAAGATTGGATAGAATCCCGATACAAAAAAACATAGCAGCAGTGTATAGCTCCATCAAATCAAAAATTTTACACACCACAACATCCAACCATAAACCGATGGCAATAGTCATGGGCAAAATGGAAAATCAAGGACCGCTCCCATTTAGATACAACTCAATTTGGGACAGCAATACAGAAATCAGTGAATTAATTAAGGAAGCATGGGAGGCAAGAGTATCAGGATCACCACAGTATATTTGGGAGACAAAATTAAAAATGTAACAGCCAAGCTAAAGGAATGGGCAAGAGAAAATGAAAAAAAAAAAAAAAAGAGTTACAACAGAAAATGGACAGCATGCAAATTGAAAAAGAATGCAAAGAATAAGGAAAGCAAGATTATCTAATAGAGAAGGAAATTTTTTGGGAAATATATAGGGAAAACAAGAAAGAATAAGAAGAGTCCAGATTGAAATCCAGAAGTCTGTTGCTCAAGGCAGGGGATAAAAATACATCGTTTTTCCACAACACAATGAAGATTAGAAGAGAAAGAAACCAAATAGAAAAAATGCAGGTTGAAAGTTAGGAGGTCAAAGGTGCGGAGGAATTAAAAAAAGGAGCCCACAAGCACTTAAAAAATTTAGTTTCAACAAAAGAAGAAACGGTTGAATATGAAGATTTCCTATAGCACACAAAAAAATAAAATTAAAAGAGATCAAAACGCAGAAATGTGCAAAGAACTCACAGAATAAGAGGTAGTGGCGGCTATATGGAGCAAAATTAGGCAGCTCCTAAAAGGTGTAGCGCCTAAAAGGGGCAGCGCCAATCAACTATGATGAGGAAGATGATTACCTCTGGGATCCAAGTGGTGGGTAATACATAGTCAATACTGGATACAAAATCCTACAAGAACAAAAAAATCAACAAGATTGGGATTCTTGGAAAATAGCATGGAAATCAGAAAGTTTGCCTAAGATCAAATTGTTCATCTGGACTCTTTTAAAAGGGAAGATCCTTACCAGTGAAAACTTAAAAAAGAAAGGCTTTCAAGGCCCATCACGATGCCCATTATGCCTGCAGGCCGAAGAAAACATTCAACATTTATTCCAAGAATGCATTTTTGCCAAAGAATGTCAGCAATAGCTTATAAGCCCCTTGGAAATAAGTGTAAATTTTGAAAAGCATTTTCCGGATTTTCTTCAAACTTTAGAGAAGGCCTATCAATCTACAACAAGGAAGAAAGTCACAATTCAGAGAATATGGAAACACATTCCAGTAGTTCTCTGTTGGCAAATTTGGTTCACACGAAACAAGTGCATCTTCAAAAATGAAACTCCAAGAATAGGGAAGACCCTCTAAAAAACGTGGGGATTAACTTCTGAAATCCTTAATGTCAAAGGAAAAACACCAGTAGATTACAACACTCTTCAACAAGAAGAGCGAGATTGGCTCAGCAAAGCCATAATAAATAACAATAGAAAAAAAGGACAGAAGAAGATAAACTCAGGAAATATTTGGAAAATAAGAATCAGTGAAGAGGAACTCGCAAATTGGAAAAGAAATCAGAATAGATATTGCCTATACTTTGATGGGGCCTCAAAGCATAATTCGGGAAAGGCAGGAGCAGGGGAAATAATCCTTGACCCTGATGGGAAAGAAAATGTCACATATGAATGTGGACTGGGACAAATCTCAAATAATAAGGTTGAATCATACAACTTGTTTATGGGAACAAGAATAATTAAAAAAAGATAAATACAAAATCTTATAATAATAGGAGACTAAACCATAATAATAGAGGCAATGGTCGGAAACAAAAACCCAAGAAATGAGTTCATGAGCATAATTTTTAGAAGAATCAGGAAGAACTTAGAAGGTTCTAGCGATGTAATCCTCAAACATGTCTTGAGAATGCACAAACAATAGGTGGATTATTTTGCAAATCAAGAAGTGAAAAAAAATGAAGGGAATGTTCGTGAAAATCATGAGGAATATCACATCTTTGTTCCATAATAATCAGCAAAAGATCATAAGTATGAAGCCCACCAAAAACAAGGAACAAAGAATGATGATAAAAGAAACAAAACATAAATCAAAAGTTAGAAATCAACAAAGGACACATCACTGCAGTGAAAAGCAGAAAATCATGAGAAGGCAAAGGAAACATAATATTAGTTTAGAAATTCGCATGAGCAAAGGTAGGCAGGACGATCGCAATCTTGGTCACAAGAACCAAGCAGCAATCCATCCCATCGATGGCAGACCTTGGGTTTCTCTCAATCGCTATAAGAACAGAGGGAACTTGAACAATACAAGCAACTCTAGTGTAAGGAAACATCTCTTTCATGAAGAGATCTTCTTCTCCCCTATCTAGGGCACAGCATTGTCGATCTTTCTATGCCCCTACCTGCCTTCTTTCTCACTCCACGGCATTCATGAAGATATCTTCATCTCCCTATCCAGCACACAGTGTTCTCGCCCTTTCTAAGGCCCTCCCTGCCTTCCTTCTCAGTCCATGACTCTCGCATCCCGTCACTCCCTTCAAAAAACTACTCTTCATCGTAGTGCAAAGCCTCTCTGAGCATCCCTACCTATCATTTACCCCTCCCTCCATTTTGGCCCTTCTCCTTGATTGTGATAACCAAGCTTTGTCCCCATTCTTTTACTGTCATACATAGGAACACAGCTACAGAAGGTAGGAAAGCCCAAGACAAAAGAAACGTGGTCAGCATCAGTAGAGGAAGTATTATCTCAGGAAAAACAAGATCCAGGAAGCACAACAAAACAAGGAACAGTAAGCAGCACAAGAGGAAGAACAAGAAAACAAAACAGATGGAATTAAACCCCATTGAAAAGGAAACAAGGAATGATGCATGCCCTACATGCAAAGCGAACAAATTAATGATTCATCGATTATAAGAGTCACTTAAGGATGTCAGAAACAAAATGAGAATGGAGTATAGCTACCAGAAAAGAAACATGGCATTGCAGAAAGAAGAGATCATGGCACTAAAAACCAAATGCAAACATCTAGAAGAAGCAGTGGCATATTACAAAAACAACACTATCAGCAATGAAGGAGAGAACTCTGTCAATTATGACAAGAAGAACCAATCAAATCAGGAACAATCAGTCTACAAGCCATGAAAAGGTATCATAGAATCCATGATATGTAAATTTACTCTCCTAATAGGTCATCTTGTTAGGTAGTACTCAAGAATAGTCATAAAAATATATGTATTTTTGAACTCAAGCATAGGAGATGGGACTACGCTCCTATCTCATTGCTTAGTCTTCTATCATGCTACAGTCGACTGTAATAGGAGCTTGCTCCATCACAGCTTTCGGTAATATATCAACTACCCGATCTTGTTTAAAAAAAAAAAACCTGCTACAAAATCTGCACTGATAAAAACTGTCCCTCTCCCCTAAGTTCTTTTATCCGGATAGTGCCTACGGAATTGCCCTCATTTCAATGGGATGGCTCTTTTCCTTTGCTAACTGTGAGGTTGATACAGGTTTTGAAGTAATAGGAATTATCTACCCAATCCAACTGAATTGAATGGGTGTTGACTTAGCTGCGTTGAATGGATATTGATATCGCTGGCTTTTTCCTCTAAGTTTTTTATGCGGACAGTGCCTGCTGAATTGCCCTAGTTTCAATGGGATGGCTCTTTTCCTTTGCTGACAGTGAGGTTGATACAAGTTCTGAAGTAATGGGAATTATCTACCCATTCCAACTGAATTGAATGTGTATTGACCCAGCTGCTTTGAATGGATATTGATATCGCCTTCGCAGTAAGGAAACCAATTTTTACTTAAAACTTGGGTTTTTATTGAAACCCTAGAATTGGCTATATTGGCACACATTTTGATGTGACGCGTTGTTGATTTTTGGTAAAGAGATGAGTTTTATGTAAACATTGAATGCATTCACCTTCATTTTGATGTGAAGCATTATTTCCTTCTTGGTAAGTAAACCAATGTTTACATAAAAATTAACTATTTATTAAAATCCTAACACTGGCTATATTGGCACTGTATGTGTTCCCCTTGATTTTGATGTAACGACTTGTTTCCTTTGTCTACTTATGAGGTTGACACACCTTTTGTGGTATTGGACATTATTTTCCCTTAGCGACAACTTTGAATGGATACACGTCAACCTAGTTGCCCTCACCATCCTTTGGATCGAATTAGAATCTCCTCCTTCTTCAATGGCTTGTTTATGAGAATAGAACATGATTTAAAAGGAATGAGAATCTCCTCCTTCAATAGCTTCTTTATGAGAATCGAACATGGTTTATGTACATTAGATGTAACTTACACATTTACATTATTTTAATTTTATTGATTATTAATGTTTACATTATTGTAATTTTATCTATTATTAATTAATTATTAATGTCATGTACAGATCATGATTATTAATGTCATGTACGCAAGGGAGCTATATGAACTTATTTCCTAAGGAATCCATAAGACTTTTCTTATTTTAAAGCTTCTATTTACAATGAGAATTTATTTATCTACTTATTTCGAATTGTTTTCCAAAGTAATAATTATTGGCCATTGTATAATGAGTTTATGTGCTATATGTACATGGGTTAATAATGAGCACCTCATGATCTTCAATAAGTTGAATATTTTTTAAAATCACAATAATATATTTACAATATTGTAATTTTAATTTTATTGATTGTTAATGCAAAAAATCATTAAAATTCTAGGAAATGGCCGAAATTTCACACCTTACTATTTCATATTATTATTATAGCTAGTTACATAACATAATATTATATAATTAATATTATTGTTAAAATAGTGTTAACTTAAATATCTATATTAATAAAATTAAAATTAATATTAATATTAAAATTATCATTATCATAAAAATTAATTGTATTAAATTAATTATATAAACATATTTAACAATAGAAAGATAATTTATTAATATTAAAAGTTTAATTTAATATCATAATATTAAATATATAAAAAGAAAACGAAAACATATTTAACATAAATATTAAATATCAGTTTCATAAATGTGGTGGCATGAGCTTTTATGATTTTAGGGTATCAAATATTAAAAAGAATTTAATATTTAAATTATTAAATATCAAGTTGATAAATGTGATAGTTTTGGTTTTTATAATTTAAATATTTTATAACTTTAATCTATTTAGGTTTTATGATATTAGGCTTTTGTAATATTTGATTTTTATCAATTTAAGTTTTTATAATTTTAGTTTTTACAATAACTAAGTTGAAGAACTAAATCTGCGATGTATATTTATCATTTTTCCATGAGGATTGTCTTATTTTCCAAGCCCTCTAATTATTTTTCAAAAATATATGGGCATAAAAGCATCTTGAAAACTTCTGAGCATTGAAACTAAATTTATTAGTGAAGTCAATTACAATGAAGATTAATAAATAAGATTAAAAATGGCAGCTAATAATCTTCTTCTTCAACATCATTTAAAAGAATCAAATATCATTTCTCTACATTACATTTGATTTATATATTTAAAATATTGTAATTTTATTGATTATTAATATAAAAAATCATCAAAATTCGAGGAAATGACCAAAATTTCACACTTTACTATTTTATATTAATATTGATATCTAATAATATAACAAAATATTATATCATTAATATTATTGTTAAAATAGAGATTCCTTTTGGACAAGCTCTGGAGGCGATTTAAAAATTTCTCCCGCGCTTGTCTGGTTCTGCGTTCCAGGCCCTGCCTGGCAGGGCTGCCGCCAGCCCCGTCACCCCTCTCTCACTGGCACACATAGCTCTCATCCCCTCGGGCCTCCTGCCCAGTCCCGCATTGGGGCCCATAGCCTCTGTTCTTTCCCCATCGGCCTTCTGCGCTGGCTTCCCAGTTCTTGAATGGCTGGGAACGACCCCCACCTCCAGATCCAGAGAACTATGAGAAACTGTTTGCTTCGTTAATCCCTGACAATGCTACATCAAGAAATCGTCCTTCAGTGACCAATTTTGTCAAGAAACTAGATGAAATCCCTGAGGTTTCTCTCCCTCCATTCCTACCAAGGAAGTCAGCAATCACCCTCGCTGAAAGAGGTCTCGTAGGTCAGTTCACTGGTCTTTGGCCCTCTCCAAGATCAGTTCAAAAATGGGTGGAACACAACTGGAACGCGATGACACAAGGGAAGATAGCCATCAGATTTTGTGGAAGGGGCTATTACACATTTCTTTTTGAAACAAAAGAAGACAGGAACCTCATATTCAGAAACAACCCTTATTTTATGGATTCAAGAGGCCTCTATCTAAACAGATGGACACCAGACTTCGATCCGGAAATGGACATCCCAAATGCAGTTCCGGTTTGGTTTCGTCTTCCACATTTGCCGCTCCATTGTTGGGAAGATGAAGCAGTAAAGGCAATAGGGAATGCAGTCGGCAAATACATCGACAGATCTGAGCCAAGGGAGAACATGCATGCGTGTGCCAGGATTTGTGTAGAAGTAGACCTCGGGAAAGGCCTGCCGGAAGCTATCAAGATCAAGGTCAACCAATGGACGCACATCCAACAGCTGGACTACGAGCAGCTACCCTTCAAATGCAAGGTATGTCACGAATATGGACATTTCGCAAATAGATGTAGCAAGTAAAAATTAAATGAATCCATTGAAAATGAAGAATCTCTGGATGGCCCCTGGGAACAAGTAAAAAAGCAAAAACCTTCCTCCTGTCAAGTCCCTAGCTCTAAGCCCCTCTCGGAAAACCCCCCTCCTCCCCCTCCTCCTCCCACTAGCTCAGCCCCCTCCTTTTCCTCCTCCTCCAACCACTTTGAATCTCTGGAAGTTGAAGACCCCATTCCCCCCCCCTCCTCCCCCCGTGACAACTCTTTAGTTGTCATCTCCTCCCCCTCGATCCCTCTGCCCTCTCCTCCCCCAACTATAGAGAGAATCCTCACTAGAAATAAATTGAAAGAAACCAGCCTCCCCTCAGACCCCCCGAGAAAGGCATGTAGAAAGTCAAATAAACAACTCAGAGATGAAGCAGTAGCGAAAGAGATGGCTACTGGAGCACGGCAACCTATGGACTCCTATCTAGACAGGCAAAAAGGAAGCGGGGAAAAAACAAAGGAGAGGAGAGGGACTCATCCAAAAATTGGTAAATGATGATTCTGGTCTCTTGGAACTGTAGGGGGATGGGCTCCTCCTCAAAAATAAATGCAGTCCGTGACTTAATAAATCAGGAGCAGTCAGACCTTCTCCTCATCCAGGAGACCAAAATCTCAGGTCAAGATTTTCAAAAACAAGCCAAAAGATTCAAAAATTTCGAAGGTTACTCAACAGGTTCAAAAGGTGCCTCAGGAGGTATAGGAACGCTTTGGAACAAGAATAAATGGGATCACATCAATCTCCAATCTTGTAATTGGTGGATAAGAACAGATCTAAGAAACAAAGCCTCTCAAGAAGTTTTCACCATATACAACATTTAAGCTCCAAACCATTATAGGGACAAAGCACATTGCTGGGACTCTTTATCCTTAGATTTATAGTCTGCACATGGCAGGAGCATAATTCTGGGAGGAGATTTGAATCTAATAAGAAATGTAGATGAAAAGCTTGGAGGAAACTTTCACGCAGATCCCTCAAGAGATTCGCTGGAGGCCATAATCCAGACCTATAATCTAATGGACATTTACCCCTTCAACGGGAAATATACATGGAGTAACAAAAGAACCGGCTGCCACAATATCAAAGAGAGGCTAGATAGATTTCTCGTTCAGGAAAGAATCGCAGTAAGCTTCTCATCAATCAAGAGCAAAATTATTCAAGCTTCAGCTTCTGATCACAAACCTGTGGTGATGAATTTGGATAAATGGAGAAATTTGGGGCCTCTCCCCTTTAAATACAATAAAATCTGGGATTTTAAAGAAGATTTCCGCACCCTCATATAAAAACAGTGGGCCAAGGAAGTATTTGGCTCGCCCCACTACATCTGGGAAACCAAATTAAAATCTCTAAGGGCAGTCATCAAACAGTGGGCAAAGGAGAACGCAACTACGGAAAAGAGAAAAAAAGAAGATCTTTATACGCAGATGGAGCAGTGGAATCAGGAAAAGGAGAACAGCCAATACACAAATGAAGATATAATCCACGAAAATGAAATGTACAGGGAACTATATAGACAAAATAGAGCTGAGGAAGAGGAACAAAGGCAGAAATCGAGGTGCCTGTGGTTGAGGGCTGGAGACAAAAATACCTCTTTCTTTCACAATAACATAAAGCTCAGGTGCGCCGTAAACCAGAGAGACAAAATAGTGGCAGAAGCAAAAGAGATCAGTGATCAAGAAGGAATTAGAGAGGTAGCTCTCAATCATTTTAAATCTCTTCTTACTGCAGCCCCCCGGCAGTCGGACAACTCTGATTTTCTCAGCGTTGTCGAGAGTAAAATCAAAGACTCTCAATATAGAGATCTGGACCAGGACATCTCAGAAGAGGAAATTAGATTGGGAACCTTCAGTGTGCAGCAGGATAAGGCCCTGGGCATTGATGGTTTCATGGTCGCCTTCTTCCGAAATCATTGGGATATAATCAAAAAAGACTTTGTGTGGATGGTTAAAAATGTCTTCAAAAATTACAAGATGGGAGAAAACACCGAATCCTAACACCTTGCTCTCATCCCTAAGGACGTCAACCCCCTTTCTTTTGACCGCTTCCGGCCAATCTCCCTTTGTAATGTCTCTTACAAGATCATCACCAAAATATTAGCCAATAGGCTCAAAAAGCTCCTTCCTCATCTAATCTCAGAGAATCAAGGGGGATTTGTTCCTCATAGGAAATCACAGATAACGTTATCCTAATATAAGAAGAAATCCATAGCAGCATCAGCAGGAAAGAACGAGGCATGATAATCAAACTAGACATGGCAAACACTTTTGACAGAGTTGATCACCACTTCCTAACAGCAGTCCTCAAAAAATTCGGGATCTCAAAAAATTTTATAAGCATCATCTTTGGATGTATCTCCAATCCCTGGACTGCTCCCCTGATCAATGGTCGTCCAAGCAGGTACTTCATAAGCACCAGGGGTCTGAGGCAAGGTTGCCCTCTCTCTCCCTTCTTATACATCATAATGGCGGAAACCTTGAGCATCCACTTAGAAAATCTCCGTAAGCAAAAAGAGATCACTAGAATTGGTATAGAGAGGGACCAAAGAAATTAACCATTCTCTCTTTGCGGATGACACCCTACTCTTTGGGGGAGCCTCAAGTCTAATGGCAAAAAGATTTAAGAAAGTCTTGGATGCCTTCCTAGCAGCCTTAGGAGGGATGCTGAACAACAAAAAATGCAAGATTTATACTTGGAATGTCTCTGACCAAATCAGGCAAAGAATCTCCTTGATATTGGACATTCCAGTTCAAAGGAATTGGAGTTACTTTTCTTATCTAGGCCTGCCTTTAGCCAAAGAAACAGTCAAGGCTGAGATTTGGGCCAAACATATAGAGAAGATGAGAGGTCTCCTTCAAAGTTGGGGAGTGTCTTGGCTAAATTTGGCTAGTAGATCGACCCTTATAAAGGCTATCCTCTCTACTCTCCCCATCTATCAATATGCAATCACTTTGGCTCCTCCAGTATTCATAAGCATATGGAACTAATTATGAGAAGCTTCCTCTGGCAGGGAGGAAAGCAAGAGTCAAAAAAATTCAGCCTTGTCAAATGGGATCACATAATTCTTCCATACGAAAAGGGAGGCCTAGCCATCAAAATCCCGAGCCTCTCCAACCGTGCTATGGGTTTCAAGCTGATCTGGAGAATCCTCATTGGCAAAGGCTCTTGGTGGGTCGAGGTCTTGAAAAGAAAATATCTCAATGGACCGAACTCTAATCTCCTCTCCGAAACAATAGCTGAAAGACCTTGCACTCCTGTTTGGAAGCTCATCAAAAAATTTCTCCCTCAATTCAGAGATAACATTTCCAAAGTGCCTGGAAACGGTAAGGATATAAATATCTGGACTGATAGAATCATGGGTGCCAAACCAAGAAACCTCCTCCAAGACCTCAGACCTTTGCAAATTTGGATGGAAGCTAAAAATTTAATCTCCTTGTATGATATCTCAATATGGGACCACAACATCTAGCAAGATTGGAAGGACCACCAAATTCCCAATGAACTCAGAGATCATTGGTCCAATCTTAAGGTCTCTATCACAGGCTCCGCCCACACCAACATAGTGGATGAAGATAGGTACATCTGGGATCCTGGCGGAGGAAAATTCACTGTCAACGAGGGATACAAATTTCTTCAGGCATCCACTTCAACAGTCAAATGGAACCTCTACACAACTGTTTGGAAATCATAGTGCATTCCAAAGATCAAACACTTTAATTGGACCCTTCTTAAAGGCAAGATTCTCACAGCTGAGAATCTTAGGAAAAGAGGGATTTCGGGCCCCTCAATTTTCTGCTTCTGTCGTGTTGAGGAGGAAAGTAGTCATCATCTTTTCCTCCACTGTCCTCTCGCCCAAAGTTGTTGGACTCAGATTATCAGACCAATGGAAATTGGAGAGACTTTTGACCAGCTCTCCTCTCTTCAAAAAAATTGGGCAAAATGTTATCCTTTTCCTAAGAAAAGCAAAATTAACATCATCCGCTTGTGGAATTGCATCCTAGCTACTCTCAGTTGGAAAATCTGGCTAGCTAGGAATAATTTTATTTTCAATAACAAGAAGCCAAACCCACCCCACATACTGGCAAAAACCATAGCGCTCATCTCTGAAACAATAAGTGCTAACTCCGTTGCTCCCCCAGATCAATCAAGTTGGCACAAAGAAGAGACTAATTGGTACAACAAATTTTGCATCAGTTATATTAATAACCATCAAGCTCAACCCAAAGCATACATGAGAAGGATTCACTGGAAGCTCAGAGGCACCAAGCAAGAAGTAAGTCAATGGATTCTAGACCAGAATCGTCCCACTCTGCATTTTGACGGAGCCTCCAAAAACAACCCGGGCAAAGCTGGAGCAGGGGGTATTATAAAGGACCATCAAGGCAAAATTCTTGTAAGCTATGAATTGGGATTAGGCCAAATGTCAAATAATATGGCAGAAGCTTACAGCCTTCTCCTAGGCACCGTCATCTTGAAACGGTTGAGAATTAGGAATCCAATCATACTGGGAGACTCAGCCATCGTTATTGCAGCTTTGGTTTCGGGGGCAGAATTCAAAAAAGTGACCCTCAATAATGTAAAGCTCAGGATTGTGGAAAACATCATAAATATTGGGAACACGACCTTCAAACATGTCCTAAGAGACAACAACACTGAAACATATTACTATGCCACCAAGGCCTCTAACAAGCAGAACGGACAAGTTCGGGAAAATGACTCCATTTATGAAAAATCAATCCCGTAGTTGGCTTAGCTGCCTTTCAAATCCTCTGACTAGTCATATCAGTATGTCTCCGATCTCAAGTCTCATCAGTCTCCATATATCCTCTTGTGCTCTCTGGCCAAATTTAGACAAGTCGCACGCAGTCTGCCACATCTCGAACTTCGATCCTTCCTTCTCCTCGCTTGCCACTCAATCAATCTGGATCGATTACAGGATCTTGACCCCTCAGACCTCTCGTGACTCTCACACGCAGAAATTAGGTAGGAGTCCTTTCAAAATCTCTATAGACTGGATCAAAGATCCTAAGTACGATCCCAATCCCGGCCAGTTCTTTGAGTATACTTCGTCCTCTCTACTTGCTCAGCCTACCTCTCTGCTCTATATATCTTCGAACCTCTCCCTGTATGCGCATATCAGAATTTCACTCTATTACTCGCAGGAGAGTAAAGGTCCAGTCCTTGGCATCCAGCACCAGGAGTCCTGTAGCAAGCGTGACCGCCATTAGTCCAGCACAATCATGAGGCCATCTTCAAAAGTCTTCAGGGGTAACTTCTGCAATCTCCAAGCTCTGTTTCTGTTCTTTGCTAACCAGAGATCCTGTATTCTGGTAAATCACAGTGCTCGGTCGTTCTACATCTGCATGGTCTCTTCTCTGGTCTGTGCCCACCTCCAGTCATTCTCCTCATACTCTTCCTGTCTCCCTCTCCCTCTTTACTCCCCCAGATTCTTCTCCATGTTCCTGTTTTGCATCCTCTCCCTCAAAAGCACTCCTGATATGGCCGCGAATCCGGAAAACATAGATCAAGCCAAGAATCCTCTGGATCGAGTGATCGCAAATAGCAGTCGCACATTATGTAAAGCCCATTGCTTTATGATAGCAAGTTTCATCAAGCATTTCAATGAACTCAAAGAGGAATATCAAGCAGACAGTAGATCGAAGAGAAAGAAGTTGGAAAAACAGAAAGCAGAGATAGAAAGTTTAAAGGAAAAATGTAACCACATGGAGGAAGCAATCGCTCACATCAAATCTATCACTCAGAGTATGCAATCCGAGACCTCAACGAGAGCTAGTGTAAAGAAAGAACCTTAGATTGATGACTCCGTTAACCGGCTTTAGCAATCTGTCTTATGTCTTGTAAATTTTGTCTTCTTGCAGGTCTGTATGTACGGCAATATAGTCGTTTTCTTTTTCAATCTGTTCTTCTCAAGTCTTCCAACAAGAAGTGAGGGTCTGCGAACCCTTTTTGGACTTCTCCTTCTTCATTTCTTATTTCTCCTTACATATGTAACAGGACTTGGCTCCTCGTAGTTTTTTATAATATATAAGTACCCGATCTTGTTAAAAAAAAATATTATTGTTAAAATAGTGTTGACTTAAATATTTATATTAATCAAATTAATATTAATATTATCAGTAACATTAATTTTAATGTTATTAAATTAATTATATAAACATATTTAATAATAATAAGATATTTATTAATATTAATAGTTTAATTTAATAAGATAATATTCAATATTAAAAAAAAACAAAACATATTTAACATATAACATACATAACATAAATATTAAATATGAGGTTCATAATAAGCTTTTATAACTTTAGGCTATTAAATATTAAAAATAGTTTAATATTTAAATTATTAAATATCAAGTTGATAAATGTGATAGTTTTGGTTTTTATAATATAAATGTCTTGGTTTTGGTTTTGATGATGGCTAGAAACTTAGCAGTTGTTGGATCCCTGCCCTCTCTTCCTATTCGTTTCCCCCTGGTCCTGGTCCTTTTTTTGTTCTTCCCCCTCATTCTTTGTTTTTTATTTTTGTTCGCCTGTTCTCTTTTCCTTCCTCTCGATTAATATTGAAAACTTTATTGTTTGCTTAAGAAATAAAATTTCTTTTATAAAAAATTTCTTTTCCTAATTAGTGATGAAGGATTTTTATGATGAATTAACCTTCTTTAAAACAAGCTTCTTTCTCCCTATTGGTTTACTTGAAAAAAATTTATCATTGATCCCTTATTTAACTACCTTAATAAGTTATCCTTTAAAGGATTATTCTTATTATATTTTAGATAAGGCTTAAGTTTATTTTATTTTAATAGCTTTATTAATAAGATCGATTAATAGATTTAACAACAATTAGTGGTTTTGGTAATAAATATAACAATACTAACTTACAATTAGATTTTTAATTTTTATTAACCCTTTTGATTAAATATAAATTAAAAACTAACTTACAATTAATTAACTAAATATTTAATTATATAATTTTATTAGAATATGAAATATTTAATTATATAACTCTTATGTATATTTAATGTAAATCCTTTATATTCATCTTATATAAATATGTTAGTTTATATCTATATGTTTTAAACTAACTTCCATTAACTATTTAATTATATGTAAATTAAATATTAACCCTTTTTAATTTAATAATAGTAAAACTAACTTACTATTAATTTACTAATTATTTAATTATGTAACTTTAACTTATTTATATATTTAATATATTACCTAGTTTATATTTGGTACTAAACTAACTTTCAATTAACTAACTAAATATTTATGTATCTTACTTATATATCTGTCATTTCAAGTAAATTATTAATTCCTATTGATTATTTTTTATTTAAATATAGTTATGTTCTCATGTCCTTGTCCCTTGGTCCTCTATGGCTAGCTGTTTCCTAGACAAATATAGTCGTTAGCCAGTCTAGCTTACCAGTTCAATATAGTCGTTGCCTAGTCAAATAGCCGTTGGATGTTCTGCTCTGACTATTTAACATGCAGCGTGGATCTGATTCTTCAACATGTCGTGACGATGAACCACACTCGTTGGTTCGAAACGCGTCAACAAATGCATTCGAATGCGATTTACGCTGAAAATTCTTCTCAAAAACACTGATATGGATCATAGAAGCTTAAATTCAACAACTTTAATTTATTTAAGTTGTATGATATTAGGATTTTTATAATATTTGTTTTTTTATCAATTTAAGTTTTTAAGTTTTTATAATATAATTTTTTTTATAATTTTATTTTTATTTTTATAGCATTAGTTTTTAATAATTATTATAAAAAAACAAAATTTATAATAAATATTATTATATTATAAATAAGTTTACAATAAATATTACCATAAAATTTGTATTTTTATAAATTATTTATTTTAAAATTTAAAATTAATTTATTAATAGTTTATAATAAGTTTTTTATTATAAAACATAAATACAAATTAATAATAATAATAATAACATTCAAATTAGCATTAAAAAAACATTATTAGTAATATTATTAATCATAAAATTATTAATAACATCATTAATGCAATATTAATGATGTTTAAAAAAACGATATTAATAAAATTAATAATTATAATATATTTTTTAATTATTAACATTTAATGTTACTAACATAATAACATTCTTATTATTAATAACATCTTATTAATAATATTAATAATATTAATATTTTTTTTTTACTTTTAATGTATCTTATGCTTTTTAATGTATCTTATGCTTTTGTTTAGAAATAACAATTGATATACAAAAGTCAATCTATTAGTAACCGCCTATTTCATAAACACATGTTAAACGTTGTTTGCAATACATATATACCCAATCATATTCAATTTTATTCAAACTCTTAGTATTTCCATTTATAAATTTACATGGGTAATAAAGTTAATAATAATATTTTTTTGTTGTTTAATTTGTGTTATTAAGTTTTAGTATTTAATTAATACAAAGTTGAATACAAACATAATATTTATTCCTTTTCAATAAATTAAATTTGAATGCCTCGGATGTGATCGCTTCATACCAATGTGATTGATATACCACATATATATCATACTTTATACTAACTATTCAACGTCGCAATGCAAGATTACAAAATTAGGGTTAAATACTGGAGTTTATAATATTTTCTCTAATATGGAGGTTTATAATATTTTGTTTAATACTGGATTGATAATATTACGTTTAATATCAAAATCTTGGTTATTAATAATCGGGTTTATAATATTGGGCTTAATTTTAAGGTTTAATATTTGGTTTCATAATATTAGAGTTTATAATATTGTGCTTGATATTGGGTTTATAATATTAAGGTTTAATATTGAGTTTTATAATCCTACGGTTTATAATATTTATTATAAGGTTTATAAAAATAATCCTAGGGATTATAATATTAGTATTAGCTTTTATAATGTATAATGTTAGGGTTTCTAATATTTGATTTAATATTAGGGTTTAATGTTGGAACCATAGAATGCTATGTAAATATATCCAATGTCAAAGTGTGAGAAGCATCGTCGAAATACGACAAACAATGTGACAATCATTGCCACAGTGATACATTACATTGCAATGTATTTAACACCTCATTATGACAATGGATAAATTAGGGTCTAATATGTTGTTTTATAATATTGGGTTTATGATTTATAATATTAAGTTTTATAATCATAGGTCTTATAATATTAATCATAGGGCTTTTAATCTCTTGGGTTAAGACTATTAATCCTAGGGTTTATAGTCCCCTGGGTTTATAATATAAATCATAAGGTTTAATATTATTCCTTTGGGTTTAGAATATTGATCCTTTGAGCTTATTAATCGATTGTTCTTATATTAATAAGTAATATTTATAATAATATATTAGGGTTTATAATCTTATGGTTTATAATATTAATCTTAGGTTTGATGTATTAATCCTAGGGTTTGTAATATTTATATTAGGGTTTATATTCTTCAGGTTTAATACTAATACTAGGGTTATAATATCAATCCAATTATTTAGTATTAATAACCTCGGCTTAGAATATTAATACTACGCTTGGTTTATGAATATATTAGATTTTTAATATTAATCCCATGGGTTTATAACATTAATTGCATGATACATTAAATTGCAATTTATCAATGTCGCCATCTGACATTAAATAAATTAGGATTTAATATTATTCTTTATACTATTTGGTTTAGTATTCATTATGGTTTATTATATTAGGTTTAGTGTTTATAATCTTAGCATAACCACATTTACTGATGCGGGAGCATGTGACTCAGAGGGAAAAAGTCTTCCAACTTATTCCAAAAATCCAAAAAATTCTATAGGCAAGGGAGTGGGGTCCTTTGGCCTACAATTTCCATGTTTTTTTAGTCAAAGATAGAATAAAATCTAGAAATAAAACATTCTAATATTATTTCAGATGGATAAGCTGTAGTAAAGCTTTTACACTTTAAATCATTCATGAAAAGCATGCTTTTGTAACGGATAAGGATCGAGAGGGCCTATCCTTTAATTATAAATAAAGAGGCAAGCGAGACTCTCAGCAGAGAAGAGAGGAGTGAGTGCTAAGCATTATTATTGAAACTTTTCTCTTGACCTGTCTGATTTAATAAGCCTTCTGTTAATTGAACTGTGTATGCGTTTATGTGTTTAATTACTGTGTGTCGTAGGGGGATCGATAGATTTATAGTTGTTGCATGATGTTTGATTAATCCTTATGGGCGTTTCCCTTTCATCGCTGCACCACAGGCTCTTTAATTTCATCCTTTAAAGTCCCGTGTATAATCTTGTTTACAATGAGGACTCATGCAATTTCCCTTAGGTGGGACACTGTAGCGCACGTGAAATATTATTTATATTGGTTTTAACCCTTATCGGGTCTGAACCAAATATCACGTCGGAAGGGAGAGAGGGCCTTAACATTGTGAAAGCACTGATATTTCGGAACCGAACTGACATATAAAGTGCAGCCTATAACGATTTCGGGTCCGAAAGGAACCGTAACACGACCAAGTGGGCGAGCTCCGAAATCCGGAGCCGAAATACAATAGACTGGAGTTTAATGCATATTGGGTCTGCAAGGCCCATTACATTAGTGAACAGCTGAAAATGGGGACTGCTGATATAAATTGGACCCGAATTCAATATAGAGGGGAGTATAAAAGGGTTCGTTGGGTCCGTGGCTTTTCGGAGGCCTTGCACTATAGAGTTCGCCGATAGCGATCGCCGATGCGATATCGCGTCGGGGAAAAAGTGAAAGGAACAATAATAAAGTTCTGATGGTATATTACATAAGTTCTCCCATAATAAGGCCGCCGATAGTGTTGGGTGTATAATCCCTCCTTAAAGCCTCCGATTGTGTTATAAAGTAATTCTTTATAATTACTGCTCTGATAGGAATAAAGCCACTGTTTTTGCCAAATTGCAAGGTTATGGTGTTCGGAGGAAATAATGAAGATATCAGTTTAATGACTGATATGTCTCAAGGAGTAGAAAGGGAAGTTGAAGCCGATATTGAAGAACTTGCCGCCAGATTGGGAAGATTGTCTTTAACGCCTGCACCCACGCCATCATTAGTGGTATCAGAGCCATCAACTGACATTGCATTGAATCTCAGGAGCAAGAGAAGGATGGCTTTTAGAGTTGGAAGAGGACGAGGACGTGGTGGAAGAGGACCGCCTATTACAAATGCTGAATTAATGGAAATAGTAGAAGAGCTGCGAACTAGATTGGATGCGTTAGCTTCAGATAGAAACATAGACGATGGAGAGGTCAATGAACCCGACGATGAAGCTACAGAGGAGGAAGTTGTGTAGGTTACTCTTGAGATGAGGTTCTTTCAGTCAGTATTGAAATCCACGGCTAGGCCAAATATCGAGGTACCAATATACCAAGGAGGACTGAATCTAGAAGAATTGATCGACTGGATTAATAGCATGGAGAAATTCTTCGATTATGAAGAAACAGAAGATGAGAAGAAAGTGAAGTTTGCTATCACCAAGTTAAAAGGCCATGCAGTGCTCTAGTGGGATGGTGTGCAGGCAGAAAGGAAGAGACTTGGTAAGCAGCCAATCAAGAATTGGAGCAGAATGGTAACAAAGTTAAGAGGTAAGTTTTTGCCAAGTAATTATCAGCAAACATTGTTTAGGCAAATGCAAAATATTAGACAAAGAGCTTTAACAGTAAAAGAATATACAGAAGAGTTCTATAAAGTGAGCATAAGAGCTGGAGAAGCCCAAGATACAGATGAGAAGGTGGCCAGATATATGAACGGTCTCAGGATGGACATTCAGGATGTGATAAGTCTGCTGTCTCTTAAAACAGTAGAGGAAGCTTATCAGATAGCACTGAAAGCTGAAGAAAAACTCATGAGGAAGCAGTCTACCAGAGCGAGAGGGAGTTTTTATAGAGGAAGAGGAGGCAGAGGAAGAGGCAGAGAAATAAGATGTTATAGATGTAACAAGCTGGGACATAGATCTTATGAGTGCCCAGAGTGCAAAAACAAAGCAGAGGAATGCAATTGTTGCTCCAGCTGAGAGAGAGATACCAGTGACAGCAGTAGCAGAAGAAGAAAATACACCAGAAAGAGGAGAATCTCTGGTAGTTAACAAAGTTCTACTTAAGCCAGCAAAGGAGGTGGATGAACCACCACAAAGGAAGACTTTATTCAGGACAGTGTGCAAAGTCCAAGGGAAATGTTGTGAGATGATCATTGATAGTGGCAGCACTGATAATTTGGTCTCTACAGAAGTAGGGGAGAAATTGGAGCTGAAGATAATGAAGCATCCAACACCTTATAAAATTTCATGGTTGCAAAAGGGACATCAACTGTTGGTAAGTGAACAGTGTGAAGTGGAATTTCAAGTGGGCAAGTACAAAGATAAAATTGTTTGTGATTTGATGCCTATGGACTTGTGTCACATATTGCTTGGAAGACCTTAGCAATATGACAGAGGAGCCATACATGATGGGAAGAGAAACACCTACAAGTTTGGAAAGGATGGTGTCAATCATATGTTGTTACCTCTGTAAGAAAAAGATGTACCGGGACAAAACACTGATCCAAAAACTCTGTTACTTGGAGGAAAGGAATACCTGAAGCAGATTGAAGAAAACAAGGTAAATTTTGCTATAATTTGCAAGCCCAAGGTAATAATGACTTCTACTAAAGTTTCTGATTTACCCATTGAAATTCAAGAAATGCTGGAGAATTATTTTGATATTATTGTTGATGATTTACCTAATGAATTACCGCCACTTCGAAGAATAAATCATCATATAGATTTAATTCCTGGAGCAAGCCTACCTAACAAAGCAGCATATAGAATCACTCCTGCAGAAAATGAAGAAGTTAAGAACCAGGTGCAAGAATTACTTGACAAGGGACTGATCAGAGAAAGCCTGAGTCCTTTCACAGTGCCAACAGTGCTAAGCCCAAAGAAAGATGGAGGCTGGAGAATGTGTCTAGATTAGAGAGCTATCAATAAAATTAAAATCAGGTACAGATTTCTGTTACCTAGAATTGAAGATTTAATGGATTGCTTGTCTGGAGCAAAATATTTTTCAAAACTAGATCTTAAAAGTGGGTATCATAAGATAATAATAAGAGAGGGGGATGAGTGGAAAACCACTTTTAAGACCAATGAAGGATTATATGAATGGAGAGTGATGCCTTTTGGGTTTTCAAATTCACCAAGTACATTCATGAGGCTTATGAATGAAGTTCTTAAAGAGTTCATTGGTAAATTTGTAATAGTATATCTGGACGATATATTAGTCTATAGCAAGTCCAAGGAGGAGCACTTGAGGCATTTAAATTATGTCTTACAGAAGCTACAGCAATAAAAACTATTGCTGAATCTGAAGAAGTGTTCATTCATGAAAGAGGATCTGGTGTACTTGGGATTTGTTATTTCATCTGAGGGGTTGAAGATGGATCCAAAGAAGATCAAAGCAATTATAGAGTGTCCTTCACCAAAAAGTTTTTTGAGGTAAGGAGTTTTCATGGTCTTGCCAGTTTTTACAGAAAACTCATTAAGAATTTTAGTAAGATTAATTCACCTATTATTGAGACCATAAAGAAGGATAAACAACCATTTAAATGGACTGCTGAAGCAGAGAGGAATTTTCAGTTGTTAAAGAAGAAAATAACTGAAAAGCCTGTTTTAGTTCTTCCTGATTTTAACAAAACTTTTCAAGTTAAGTGTGATGCCAGCGCAGAAGAAATTGGAGGAGTTTTAAGCCAAGAAGATAGACCAATAGCTTATTTTAGTGAAAAGCTAAATGATGCAAAAAGGAAGTATTCTTCTTATGATAAGGAGTTTTACGCAGTTGTGCGGGTATTAAAGAAATGGAGGTATTATTTAATGACAAAACAATTTATTCTTTATACAGATAACCATGCTTTGCAGTTTATAATGCAGCAGTCAAAGCTCAGCCAGAGACATGCTAAATGGGTAGAATATCTTCAAGGCTTTCATTTTGTGTTGAAGCATATAACTGGGCAGTCCAACAAAGTTGCAGGTGCCTTAAGTAGAAGAAATGTATTGCTGCAATAAAGTTAAATCCAAGTGTTGGGTTTTGATTTTCTTAAGGAATTATATGAGACCAATTCAGATTTTAAGGAGGCATTTGAGGCTTGTACAAATCCTGTTTTGGCAGATAGGAGCAAGTGGTTGGACTATTTCCTACAAGATGGACTGTTATTTAATAAAAATCAGCTTTGCATACCCAACTGTTCAATGAGAGAGAATTTAATCAAAGAGAAACATAGTGGAGGACTTGCAGGACATTTTAGTACAGAAAAGACTTTTGAGCAACTCAACAGATTTTATTTCTAGTCAAAAATGAAATCTGAAGTAGAGAAGTATGTAAGAAATTGTAAAGTCTGCCAATATGCAAAAGGAAGGAGTCAGAACACAGGGTTGTATATCCCATTGCCAATTCCAGATAGGCCTTGGGATATGGTAAGTATTGATTTTGTGCTGGGATTACCAAAGACTCAAAGGGGTTATGATTCAATTTTTGTTGTAGTGGACAGATTTTCAAAAATGGCACACTTTATTCCATATTATAAAACTAGTGATGCTTCTCACATTGCTAATTTGTCTTTTAAAGAAATTGTAAGATCACATGGATTTCCCAAAAGAATTTTTTTAGACAGGGATTCAAAGTTTGTTGGACATTTCTGGAGAACACTATGGAAGAAGTTGGGAACTAAATTAAATTTCAGTTCTGCCTATCATCCACAAACTGATGGACAGACTGAAGTTGTGAACAGAAGTTTAGGCAATCTTCTGAGGAGCCTTACTGGATAGTATCCAAAGCAGTGGGATCAGGTGTTACCACAAGTTGAGTATGCATATAATGACTCACGAAATAGGAGCACATGACAGAGCCCATTCCATATTGTTTATGGAATGCACCCAAGGGGAATATCTAAATTAAGGAGTTTGGGAAAAGAAGAAATGAGAAGTGCAGAGGCTGAAGACTTTGCTTCAAGTATGCAGGCGATACATGAACAGGTGAAACAGCAGCTACAGGATAGCAACATCAGGTATAAAACTAGACAAATATGAGGATAAGAGAGGTGAACTTTGCAGTTCGGGATTTGGTTTTAGCACATCTCAGAAAGGAGAGATTTCCAAAAGGGAAGTATAATAAGTTAAAATCCAAGAAAATTGGACCGTGCAGAATATTAAGGAAATTCTCTGCAAATGCTTATGAGATTGAATTACCACCTGATGTGGGAATATCACCAATTTTTAATGTTGCAGACTTGTACAAGTATGAAAATGAAACTGCAGATGATACAGCACAGGATCAGGAGACTCCAGAGATTGACTGGGTAAAACAATTACCCACAGCAAAGAATTTACAGCCAGAAAGAATTCTGGACAAGAGAGTACATAAGAAGACAAGGGGACAAGAGTATTTCCAGTATCTGGTAAAATGGAAAGGACAACCAATCGCTGAAGCTACTTGGGTTACAAAAGACGTTTTACAGAAACTGGGCAAATCTGTAGACGAGCTCATGGACAGGAGCCCATGAAGAATATTGTCCTCAGGAGTCTGATGCGAGAGCATGTGACTCAGAAGGAAAAAGTCTTCCAACTTATTCCAAAAATCTAAAAAAATCTATAGGCAAGGGAGTGGGGTCCTTTAGCCTACAATTTCCATGTTTTTTTTAGTTAAAGATAGAATAAAATCTAGAATTAAAACATGCTAATATTATTTCAGATGGATAAGTTGTAGTAAAGCTTTTACGCTTTAAATCATTCATGAAAAGCATGATTTTGTAACGGATAAGGACTAAGAGGGCCTATCCTTTATTATAAATAATGAGGCAAGCGAGACTCTTAGCAGAGAAGAGAGGAGCGAGTGCCAAGCATTATTATTGAAACTTTTCTCTCGACCTGTCTGATTTAATAAGCCTTCTTTTAATTGAACTGTGTATGTGTTTATGTGTTTAATTACTGTGTGTCAAAGGGGGATGGATAGTTTTATAGTTGTTGCATGATGTTTGATTAACCCATATGCGCATTTCCCTTTCATCGCTGCGCCACAAGCTCTTTAATTTCATCGTTTAAAGTCTCGTGTATAATCTTGTTTACACTGAGGACTCATGCAATTTACCTTAGGCGGGACACTGTAGCGGACGTGAAATATTATTTATATTGGTTCTAACCCTTATTGGGTCCGAACCAAATATCGCGTCGGAAGGGAGAGAGGGCCTTAACATTGCAAAAGCTCCGATATTCCGGAGCCGAAGTGGCATATAAAGTGTAGCCTATAACAATTTCGGGTCCGAAAGGAACCGTAACACGACCAAGTGGGCGAGCTCCAAAATCCGGAGCTGAAATACAATAGACTGGAGTTTAATGCATATCGGGTTTGTAAGGCCCATTACATTAGCGAACTGCCGAAAACGGAGACCGCTGATATAAATCAGATCCGAATTCAATATAGAGGGGAGTATAAAATGGTTCGTCGGGTTCGCGGCTTTTCGGAGGCCTTGCACTATAGACTCCGCCGATCGTGATCGCCAATGCGATGTCGTGTCGGGGAAAAAGTGAAAGGAACAATAATAAAGCGTCGATGGTATATTGCATAAGTCCTCCCATAATAAGGCTGCCGATAGTGTTGGGTGTATAATCCCTCCTTAAAGCCTCTGATTGTGTTATAAAGTAATTCTTTAGAATTATTGCTTCGATAGGAGTAAAGCCACTGTTTTTTCCAAATTGAAAGGTTAAGGGATTCAGAGGAAATAATAAAGATATCAATTTAATGACTGATACGTCTCAAGGAGCAGAAAAGAAAGTTGAAACCGATATAGAAGAGCTTGCCGCCAGATTGGGAAGATTCTCCTTAACGCCTGCACCCACGCCATCATTTAACAATGATAAACCATGATCAACCATGACAAACCATGGTTAACCATGCTTATTTTAGGCTTTATAATATTTATCTTGGGGTTTATATACCTTGGGTTTATAAAATTTATTTCTTGGCTTTAATATTATTCCCTTGGGTTTATAATTCCTTGGGTTTTAATATATTAATATTCTTGAGGTTTATGCCATTATTGTATTGATGTATTAATATTATTGTATTAATGGTTTAAAATTCAATAATGGTTTATAAAGTTTTTATGATTTATAATGTATTAATATTAATGTATTGATGACAACTTATTATATTAATGTGTTAATGGTTTTTAATGTATTAATATTATTTATGTTTATAGTATTAATGTTAGGGTTTAATGGTTGATGATGGTCCATCATCCCTTTGCACAAAAGATTGTATCAAAATGAAAATCAATCATTGGCAAATATCAACTAACATGTTTATTAGATGGTGCATAATATTTTTGTTCATATTTATATATGTTCAGTTTATATTGTTCAATAGGGTTTAACATTGTTCCCTTGGGCTAAATTTTTTAGTTCTCATTTATAATACATTTAATTTCATGTATTAATATTTACATTCGGGTTTATGTGCCTTGGGTTTATAATCTTTCTCCTTTGTGTTTAATATTATTCCCTTGGGTTGAGTATTAATGATTTTGGTTTAAATTATTCCCTTGGGTGTAATGTGTCAATCCCTTGGGTTTTAGTATAAGGGTTCTTACCTAGGGTATAATATTATTCATAGAGCTTATAATATTAATCCTTGGGTCTAATATAAATCCCCTTGGTTTATAATTATGGTCAATCATGGTCCAATGTAACATTGGTACAAATTTTCTCAATATGAAAAGCAAACGTGTCCCAACGTTGCATTGTGGCAAATATTGCCTCCATATAAAAATCAATCATGGTGAACCATGGACATCACACTATGAGAAATCTTGTCTTAATATGAAAATCAACCATCATCAACCATGGTCCAACGTTGGATTCTCACAAAGATTGTCTTAGTATGAAATATTATTTATAGGGTTTATAATATCAATCCTACAGGTTAATATAAATCCCTTAGGTTTATAATCATGGTCAACTATGGTCAACCATGTTCCAATGTCACATTTTGAGAAATATGATCTCAATACGAAAACCAAGCATTGTGAGCCATGGTAAACCATGGTCTAGTGTCTCATTGTGACAAAGATTGTTTCAATATGAGAATAAACCATGTCAACTATGGGTCAATGTCACATTATCAAAATGATTGTCTCCATATGAAAACCAATCATGGTGAACCATGGTGCAACGACACACTATGACAAAGTTTGTGTCAATATGAAAATAAACCATGGTCAAGATTGGTCCAATGTCAGATTCTGAAAAATATTGTCTCAATACTCATACGGTTTATAATAGTAATTCTACAATTTAAAATAAATTCCTTGGGTTTATAATCATGGTCAACCATGTTCAACCATGTTCTAATGTTACATTGTGACAACGATTGTCTCAATATGAAAATCAAGCATTGTTAGCCATGTTCAACCATGGTCTAACATCACATTGTGACAAAGATTATTTCAATATGAAAATCAGCCATGGTCAACCACAGTCCAATGTTGCATTGTGACAATGATTGTCTCAATATGAAAATCAACCGTAGTAAGCCATGGTCAACCACATTTATTTTAGGGTTTATAATATTTATCCCTTTGGTTTAATGGTATTCCCTTGCGAGTTTACTATTGTTCCCTTGGGTTAAATAATTTTATTGTGTGTTTATAATCCATTCAGTTTCCTATATTACTATTTATCTTGAGTTTTATATACCTTGGGTTTATAATATTTATCCCTTAGGTTTAATATTATTCCCTTGGGTTTATAATGCCAATCTCACATGTTTATTAATGTAAGGGGTCTTATTCCTAGGGTATACAATTATTCATAGCATTTACAATATTAGTCCTTAGGTATAATATAAATATCCTTAGTTAAAAATCATGGTCAACAATGGTCCAACGTCAAATTACGTCAACCATGGTCCAACATTGCATTATGACAAAGATTTTCTAAATATGAAAATAAACCATGATCCAACGTCGCATTGTGACAAGGATTGCCTCCATATGAAAATCAATCATGGTGAACCATGGTGCAACCCCATGGGGTTTTAGTATAAATCCCTTGGGTTTATAATATCAACAACTTGTGTTTAGTAATCGAAGGGTTCATATTCCTACGGTTTAATATTATTCATAGGGTTTATAATATTAATCATTGGCTCTAATATGAATCACTTTGGCTTAAAATCATGGTTAATCATGGTCCAACGTCACACTATGACACAGATTTTCTCAATATGAAGATCAAGCATGGTCCAACGTTGCATTGTGATAGAGATTTTGTGCATATGAAAATAAATCATGGTCAACCATGGTCAACCATGATAATTATAGGGTTTACAATATTTACCTTAGGGTTTAGCCTCACATTTAATATGTTTATTCATAGGGTTTATAATATTAATCTGTGGGTCTAATATAAATCCCCTTGGTTTATAATCATGGTCAACCATGTTGCAACATCACATTGTGACAAATATTTTCTCAATATAAAAATCAACCATGGTCCAACGCCTGGTTTATAATATTAATATTTGAGTCTAATATAAATACCCTTGGTTTATAATCATGGTCAACCATGTTGCAACGTCACATTGTCACAAATATTTTCTCAATATAAAAATCAATCACGGTGAACCATTGTGCAACCATTTGGGTTTTTAGTATTCATCCCTTTGTTTTATTATTCTCCTGGGTTTATAATATCAATATCATGAATCCCTCTGGTTTAAAATCAAGTCCAATGTCACATTCTCAAAAATATTTTCTTAATATGAAAATCAACCATGGTCCATCATTGCATTGTGACAAATATTTTGTACATATGATAATCAATCATGGTCAACCATGGTGCAACATCACATTGTCACAAAGATTGTCTCAATATAAAAATCAACTATGGTCAATCATGATAATTCTAGGGTTTACAATATTTACCTTAGGGTTATATAACTCACATTTATACTATTAATCCCTTGGATGTAGTACTATTCCCTTAGTTTTATAATCCCTTAATTTTTTAATATTCATCCCTTGAGCTTATTATTCCCATGGGTTTATAACATCAATCCCTTAGGTTTATTAATCTAAGGGTTCATATTCCTAGAGTGTAATATTATTCATAGGGTTTATAATACTAATATTTGGGTTTAATATAAATTCCCTTACTTTAATTAATTAACAATAATTAATATAAATTTATAAAACAAAAAAACAAAATTTTGTATTTTTTAATAAATAATAATAATAATATTACCAATAATAAGAAATAATAAATAATAATAATAATAAATAATAATTAGTAATAGCAATAATTATTTTAAAATGATTATAATAATAATAATTTATTATCATTATAATTAACTATTAATATAAATTATTAATATCTGTTAATAATAATAATAATAATATTTTTGTTATAATGGTTTTTTTTTTCTTGAAGCAAGAGTAGGACCTTCTTTACCATTAATAATATACAAAATTTACAAAAAGACACTTTGAAAAGTGGCAGAGGAGACCAGCCTCGCAAAGGAACCGAGAACAGGCCTAGGCAGAAGACTTGGCACAAAAAAATTACCTTTCAACACATCAAAGAAAAACAGGAAATGCCAAAAATAAACCTAAGTAGTTGACAGACAGAGCGAAAGAAAAAAGGGCCCCACTGGCCTTCTAAGACCAAGAGAGAACTGAGCTCCACTAAAACCATACACCAAAGAGGGGCCCATGCTAAACCCGCCGAAAAACACGTCTTTCATCAAAATATGCAGCGAAGAAACGTCGGGCCCCATCCAATGACTCCAAACAAAAACGAAAAGGAGAGAAGCACGTTGCTTAACTAGCATCGCCTCCAACCTGCTCGACTTATCGTCACCATTGAAATGAAAAAATGGATCCAACAATCAAGAGACCAAATGCACCCACCAAGAGTGTCGAACATTACCGTGCGATCGGGCCCCATCAAACTGCTCGTTCGATCCCGAGTGTTGATCTCCTTCACTCTATCGGACGGCTGGAATGAAAATTGTGCACCCAAATTCGTCGCCCTTTAGGGAGCGGGGAGAGTGGGTTTTGAATTAGGCCTGCCACCACGTGTCCTGCTTCCTATGGCATCATTGCCAAAAAATAAAAACCACTTTTGGCATAAAAGCGGTGTGATTGATACGAAACGGCTCTCTGGGTGGAATTGACATCAGCCGATGAACAAATAGGGTGATCTGGAAGTTTAGATGCTGCTTTCTTCAGTCAAGGAAACTCTGTCGCCAGTTGCGAAGAATATTCCTGATAGTTGTCAACAATGCCGCCAACTTTGTCTTACCTCCCATCATGTACCTTTCAGTCCAACCCCGTGAAGCCCTCTGACCGCTGTCCAAAACTAGTTGGATTCCCTCCTTTTGCTTCTATACTCTTCTTTGTCCTCCTCCGCCTGGTTATGACAAAGTTTTTTCAAATCGCTCTGCGCCATTGTGCTCCAACTCATTAAAATTGTTTTGTCCTTGCAGCTAACACCTTGATTGGCAAGAATGTCCGCCAACTTGTTGACCTTTCTCCTCACATGACTAAATCTGAGTGTATGAAGTTCCTGTAAATGTACATGAATCCTATGTAGAACCTGAGTTAACCTCCAGTGTTTTGTGACTTTTTTCGGCCCTGTTCCATCACTGATTCTCTTGGCTACATTTATGACTAACTCTGAATCTGCTTCTATTATGACATTTTGACAATTGTTCTGTATCAAAAATTCTAAGCATTGTTCCAAGGCCATTAGTTATGCCATGTTGTTATTGGCTTTTCCTAACTATCCATGAATTAGGGGGATTATGCTACCTGTATCATCCCTTAGAACTCCCCCAAAGCCAGCCACCCCTGGGTTGCCTTTGGAATCTCCATCAATGTTGTACTTTAAAAAATGCTCAGGGGGAGGATGCCTGAATTCTTCCCCTTTATCTCTCAGGCTTGCATTCCTGTCTAGACCTTGAAGAATAAGCCCCTGCATGTCTAACAGCTGGAGGACTCTTAACTCTTCTCCTGAGGGAATATTTTTGGGGAGATTCCTAACCGTGGTACCAACTGTCTCCTTAAGTTGTTTACGATCAGCTTCACCAGGCTAAGTGAGTCAGTCTTTACCTCTTTGAATATTCTTTTGTTCCTTTCTTTCCACACATTCCAAATAATGAAGCTCGTCAAGAGATCCCAGGCTGAATTGAGAACTTCATTATCAGAAAAATTATTCCTCGAATTATTAAGAGTGTTAGCAATACTTTCTTTGTCTCTATCAGACTGTTCGAAGATGTTGGTAAAAAAATCCCATATCTTCTCGGTGAAGATATAGCTGTTGAGAAGATGCTCGATAGTCTCCTCATGGGTCTCACAGAGATGACCTCTGGAGGGTCCCATCATGACCCTTTTTTTAAGGTTGTCCCAGGTTAAAATTTTCCTGTGGTGAACTAACCACATGAAGAGTTTGATTTTCATCCAAACTTTGTGTCTCCAAAGCTTCTGCCAAGTTTTATTTGGAGCATGGGGTTCCTGATAAGGGAGAAAACCTTTAGCTTCCTTAATATTAAAATTTACCTCTTGTTTGTTACCCCATCTCAGTTGGTCTTGCCCTTCCATTACTAAAATTATTCTCTGATCCAGCATTCTCTTAAGGGGCTGCACTTTACTGTTGAGGGTCCTATCCTCTCTGTCCTCTATCTTTTTTCCAAATTCTCCGTTTTCCAACATTATGTGGATTCTCCCAAAAGTCTTGCACCTTTACTAAACCCTGATTGTCAGTCTCCTTCTTGAGGCCTGAAAATTCATCTGTCAGTAGCTTAGGTTCTTGTTTCCATTTGTCCTCCCAGAAAAGTGCTAGATCTCCCTCTCTGATTTCCCAGAACCTATTTTTTTGAACCACTTCTCTATTCTCCCAGGTCTTGTTCCATATGGGGGAGCCTTTCACTATTCCAGTCATACGTGTGATTTCAAAAGCCAGCCAAGTATTGGCATATTTTTCCTTCAAGATGCTAGCCCATTGAGCTTTAGGATCTTAACCCACCTCTACCAAGTTATTTCTCCAAGAGCCTTCTTTAGAATCTCAGGATTGTCCAAACCTAGGCCTCCTTGGTTCTTTGGTTTGCAGATCTTTTCCCACGAGACTAAAGCCCATTTTTCCTTCTTTCCTCTTTGCCCCAAATAAAATCTCGTTGAATGTTTCGAAATTGCTGTAAGACTCCTATAGGAGTTGGGAGGGTTGATAGCATAAAGATAGGGATCGCTTGGAGAACTGCTTTAGTAAGAACCAATCTACCAACTAAATTTAAAGAACTATTTGTCAATTTGCTGACTTTGTCTTACATTTTAGTTACTAGAGGATCCCATATACTCTTATGTCGGGGTTTAGCTATAAGAGGAACTCCCAAATACTTAGAGGGAATGGATTCCCTTTGAAAGCATAAAATTCTGGAGACATTTCTCTGGATGGCAATATTAGTGTTGAAGAAAAAGACTTTTGATTTGGAAAGGTTTACTTCCATACCTGTGGCCTTCGCGAAGTCATTCATAATTTATTTGTAAGCAAGTGCTTCTTTAACTGTGGGAATTCCATGTAACATGTTATCATCTACAAATTGTTGATGAGTTAGAACTTGCCCATTCTCTGAAAGTTGGAGTCCTTGAATTTTTCCCATTTCTCTTGCATGATTGATGGACCGCCCTAGTCCTTCCATCATGAGGATGAGGAGAAAAGGAGAAAGTGGATCCCCCTGTATAAGACCCCTGGAAAGGAGAAAAATTTCAGAAGCAGAGCCATTCACTAAAATTGAAAAGCTGGAAGAAGTCACAAGGGCCATGACCCATCTGACCCAATTATGATCGAAACCAAACATTGTGAGCACTTTTTTTATGTACATCCAATTTACTATGTCATATGCTTTGGCTATGTCCAGTTGCATGATCATGCCCGCTCTTTTGTTACAAGTTAATGAGTGAACCACCTCATGAGCCTAAATCATGTTGTCCAGAATTTGTCTTCCTTATACGTACCCTATTTGTTCCCCAGAGATGAGCATGGGTAGCAGGGGTTTAAGTCTGTTAGCCACAACCTTGTAAATTATCTTGTAGACCACAATACATAAGGCGATGGGCCTGTATCTCTCTGGTGTTTGAGCATTATCCTGTTTTGGAATAAGGGCAATAAAGGAAGTATTGAGAGCTTTCAAAATGGTCTTGTTCTGCTTGGAGTCTTCGACAATCTTGACAATATCCCTTTTGACAATATTCCAGCAGGCTTTAAAGAAATCCACATTAAATCCATCCAGACCTGGTGCCTTGCCATTTTACATTTCCTTGAGGACCTCCCTAATCTCCTGTTCAGTTACAGTTCTGTTGAGATTACAATTATCCTCTCTGGATACCAGATTAGGTATATGTTTAATTAAGTTCTTAATGAAAGGTTCTCTTCCTGAAAAATTTTCCCTGGCAATGTCCCGAAAATGATTTACTAACACTGCATCTATCTCCTCATGGGATTGAAGAATTTGGCCATTCTCGTCCTTGACCGAAGAGATTCTATTGTGAGTTCTATTCGCAGTGGTAGATATGTGGAAAAATTTAGTATTTCGTTCTGTTTCTTTTAGCCATAGAAAACTGGATTTTTGTTTCCAAAAAATTTCTTCTCTTTTACACAGCATTTCCCATTCTTGGTGATATTTCTCTACTTCATCATTTTTGTCTTTATCAAATTCGTTCTTGATTAGATCATGGTTGAGCTCTAGGATTTTGTTTTCCACAATCTTTTTACTTGTGAAAATATTTCCAAATTCCTTCTGGTTCCATTCCTTTAGCTTCTGCTTGATGTGTTTTAATCTCTTATGTAGTAGGAACATGGATGATCCCTGAATATGCAGGTCTTTAGCCCACCATTTACCAATATTGCTTATGAAATTCGGGTTTGAAAGCCAAGTATTTCAAACTTAAACGGTTTGTTTCGTGGGGTTCCAATGCCCTTGATCTCCATTTGAATCGGCTAGTAATCTGAGCCTCCAAAAGGAAGAATATCTGCTATTATTTCCTTGTCTAGAAGCATGAGCTCTTCGAAGATCATGAATCTGTCTAGCTTGGAAGCTACCTGGCAATGCCCTCCTCTTTTATTGTTCCAAGTGAAAAGACCATTATTTGTCTCAATGTCTAGAAGCTTCAAGTTTTCTGAAAAACATTGGAAAGCTGAGGAGTATTTGTTTAGTACTCTTGTGCCCCATTTTTTCTTTGAGAGAGATCTAATCATGTTGAAATCTCCTCCTATAAACCACGATAGCTCCACGAATCTGTTTCGAAGGTCCACTAAGGACTCAACAAACTTGATTTTGTCATATAACCTTTGAGGGCCATAAATATTTGTTACAAGATAAGTGTCCCTGTATCCTACTGGCTGTATAATAACTGATAAATAATTCCTTGATGCCTCCACATCAAAAATACCTATTTTTTGGGGATTCCAAAGGATGAGGATACCCCCTGTTGTGTTTTTTTCTTTGACTTCTATAAACTCATATTTGTTGAGCCACTTACTATGGATTTGTCTTATCTTTTGAATAGAGCATTTCGTTTCTTGCAAAAAAATTATATCTGGAGCTACCTATTTCATTCTGTTATTCAACATTCTCTGTTTTCTTTTGCTTCCTAGACCTCTAATGTGCCAAGTTGTAAATTTCATTATTACTTATTGGTAAAGGATTAACTGGTTAGGTATTTCATTTTACCTGAGTCTATCATGAGCTTTCCACATTCCATTAATAGCTAGTTCTTCTTTTTTTCCCCCTTTTTTTCCCCGGGTTTCTTGTAGCCAATCCTGGAGTTGATTCTACCACTTTCATTCCGTGCTTGCCCTGTCTTTCAATGTTGTTATCTTCTCCCAAGTCCTTTGTCTGAATTTTCCATAAGAATAACTACTTTACTCGATTGGATTCCTCTTGTGGTAGAGATTCTACTCCACCTGTTGTTCCCTTACTCAAGAGCCCTTCTAGATCTAGGTTTTCTCTATTGAGAATCTCTTGTAACTCATTGTCTTCCATTTCCATCTCACTCTGGGTCATTTCCTGATCCATATCCATCTCTGATTCACTCATCATGATTCCTTTCTGTTTTTTCGTTACTTGTTACTGATCTTGTTCTTATTCCTTTTCCTGCTTATCATCTCCATCCTTCATAACTTGATTTTCCACCTTTGCATCTTCCTCCTCTTCAAGAACATGGAACTGATTTGGCCTCCCTTTTTGTTCTCCACTTTGGTGATGTTTTGGCCCTTTTTTTTCCATTTTTACCTTTGTTAGCTACTTTGTGAAATCCATCTGTTTCTTTCATTGTCTTAGGTTTGCTTTTGTTCTCTTCCTTACTAAGAGGACAGTCTCTAAGAAGGTTCTCATGTTCATGAAATTTTCCACATCTAAATGGAATATGCTCAAAGTCAACCGTTTGCACCCATTCCTCATCATAAACCTCCAATATAACCTCGTCTGGAAGTGCTCCAGATAGGTCAATCTCTACACAAATCCTGGCAAATGAGGTATATTTTCCCCTTCTTGTGGCTTCTGAAGTTTTGACATACCTTCCTAATTTATTTCCTATGGCCATTAGTGATTTTATTTTCCAATAATGTATAGGTAGTGAATAGAGTCTTACCCAAACCGGGACTCAGGTAAAGGTTTCCCGCTCGGACACGAAGTTCATCATCCACGACCGCATGTATAGCCCTGTTGTTGCAAAGAAGTAGGGCCCACCTTCAAACACTCTTTCTTTGTCCTCAATGTTCGCAAACACCACAGTGAAAAAAACCTTGGATCCTAGATGAAGATCAATGCTTCCTTTAGGCTTCCAGTGGTATCTACTCCATGTTTGTAAAGCCTTTTCGGTCGGCCATAGTCCCATGAATTTGCATATGATTGCATAAGTCTGCATGTGCTCCCTGTGGGCCTGCAGCTCAAGGTTATCTATGATTACTCTGGGACTGACTTCAGCTTCGGGCTTGCACGGTCCCTGTTGTTTCCTGTCTTCTGTTACCTATTTTTTGTCATTTTCCTCTTTATCCTTTATGCCATCCTTCTCCCTCTCCTTGTTACTTTCCGTTTCCTTTTCCCCATTTTTTCCTCCTTCCATTGTGTTACCTCTGCCTGAATCTGGAGTTGTCTTGCTCTTATTAAGCACTACCTCGCAGTAGGAGGGAGTGGAGCTCCCTCCTCTGCACCCATCCATGGAGAAAGTCCTGCGCAGAGACCCTCAACCCTATTTTTCTGCTCTTTCGCTCTTCCGCCAACTTGAAAAACAATTCGAATCAATTCGAAGTCCAGAGTGCTAACCACTACACCATAGAACCGACAATATTTTTGTTATAATGGTTATTTCTTAATAGGAATATTATTATTATTATTATATATTTATCAATATGAATACTAATTAATGTTTGTCAACCACATTTACTAATATGGTTAGATTTATAATATTAATAATTCTATGGGTATCCCTAGGTTTAAAATATTAATTTATGGGTTTCCAAATCCCTTGTGTTTTTAATATTGATTCGTTGGGTTTGTTGATTGCTTAGGTTTATAATACTTATCTCTTGGATGTATAATTTAATCCTTTGAGTTAATAATATTAATAATCTCTTGAATTTAAAATATTAATTCATAGGTTTTTTTAATCATTTGAGTTTAAAATGTTAATTGTTAGGGTTTGTTAATCCCACATGTTTTTAATATTGATTCCTTGGGTTTGTTGATCTTTTAGGTTTATAATATTTATCCCTTGGGTTTACTAATTCATTGGGTTTATAATATTAAACCCTTGAGTTTATTAGTAGTGTCCGTTTATAATATTAATAATTTTTTGGGTTTATAATTTAATCTCTTTGGTTTATTAATATATTGGGTTTAAAAAGTTTAAATTTTATAATATATTATTATTACATATTATATTATTATATAAAATATTATTATATATATTATTATATTATTATGATGTTATTCTCTTTATATATATATATATATATATATATATATATATATATATATATAGATATTATTTTCAAGTAATAGTATAATATATTTTAGTTTAATATATATTTTATATATAGTTAATATTATTAATATACTTTAAGTAAATATATACAATATATAAATAAATACATATTATTAATAATAACTAAATATTATTATTATGTTATATGTGATGTATATTATATTAACAAAATCTTATATAATAACCAATATTACATTAATATATAAAATATAATATATAATAAAAAAATAATAATATGGTTATTTCATATAGTTATTAATAATGAGAAGTAGTCTTTAATGTGTTTTTTTTCTGAGTAAAGACTATTCTATTATGTAAAGAAAGATAAAAATATTTACAAAGAGGTAGCAACCTCTGAGGGGGCTAAAGCCAGCCCTCTGTCTCAGAAATTCCGTCCCTCGTCGTTTGACTGATTGTTTACATAAACGAGAGCCTCGGATTCCTTATCCCAATACAGCATCACCCAAAAAGCACACACAAGAGGACAATAGAGCATTACAATGTCAAAAAACTGACGAGGACATTCGCGGCAACACAAAACCGCGTTACAAAACCACCATGCTATCGGACTGCCTTCGACCCACAAGCGGTATCCATAAGGGCAAGCCCGATAAAACCTCCTGTTGACGCGTGGCTTTCGCCTGACGTCATCAAGTCCAGCTTTTTGGGGCGTAAAGTTCCGCCAAAAAAGGTCTTCCGAAATCCTCCTGCGCCGTGCGATCTGCTCCATCAATCCTCGCCGTTGATTGAATCCGCCCGAGATGGTAACTCTGCATCGTTGCTGTTGGCCTTGCCCGGAGAATTGACCCACTCTATCATTACGTTGTCTTCAACGTCCGTAATGCTACGCCCAGGAGGCATCACCGGATACAGTACCGTGCCGGAGAACTTCGCCGGTCCACAAAAAATAACCTCCTCGCATGAGGAAGTTTGCTGAAGACCTTCATCCACCTCGTGCCCGTCATCTTGCTGCATCTCTGGAGGATTGGGAGGAACCTCTACCCTGCCTCCTTGGGTGTCCTTGGAATTCTGGGAGAGATTTCGATCAATTGAATGTTCGGCAGAGCTAGGAGGGTCATCTTCTTCCTCTGAGAAGATGACCGTGATAGTGGCTGAGACAGTAGGCTTGTTAAGCTTGCTCTTGAAAGTGTAGCGGGAGGTGTGGTGAGAACTGGAGTGGGAAGGACCAGAGTGATCAGAAGGAGGAGAAGCAGGTGTGACTGAGACACGCCGGGAGAAGCGTCGAGGAGCAGGACCTCCCCTTCCTCTGGCCCTCCCCCGTGTGCCTGGAATTCTTCCCCTTCGGGAACTACCGCGAGGCCGAGCCATACTAGCAGGAAGAGGTAAGCAGATGAGGCCGACCTTTTGCAGGTTTCGGTGGAGCACTGATGGCCTCCGAATGCTTTGCTCCGTATCTGAATCCTGAGAACCTATGCAACCTGGTATATCTCTGCTAGAGTGAGCGAGAGAGAGTGCTAGGCTTTGGGCAGTTGATATAGATGTTGATATCATCCTGAAGTACTTATCACACTTGCTGTTCATCCAGTTCCTCATTAATGGGACTTGATGCTCTGACAAAAATCGCCTGCTTGCTCTACGATGGCGGCCCACACCGGCGTCGCTCGTACCGATTTTCTTCCTCGGCATAGCTTGATGGCGTGCCAGCATTGATGAACCATAAATGCCCACCTTATTCCGCTTGCGGCAGCCTGTCACCTCGCCTGCTACCATCTGCTCATGTATTGTCATTAACTTCTCATGTTGACACCTGCATCCGGGTGTGATTCTTGTCCTGACTGCATATCTCTTATTAATATGGAATGGAAGGTAGAAAGTTGATTCTCGGAGGCTATGTCTTGTAGTGATCCTGCAAAGAATTCTTTCCCACTGTCCACACCAATATTGGCAACAAAATCTGCAAGTTTATTCCCTTCTCTTCGAATATGCTTGAAGGAGATAGCCTGGTTGTTGTTGAGCCATTGTTGAAGACGCTCCAATCTAGTGGTCATTCTCCAGCTACTGCTGATTTTCTGTACCGGTGATCCCTGTTGAATTTTTAATGCCATATTGATAAGAATTTGGGAGTCCCCTTCAACTATTAGAGGGAAGAGCTTTTGCTCCTGTGCTAGAGTTAGTCCTTTCCATAGGCCTTCCAGTTCTGCTGCATTATTGGTATTCCAACCTATTGAACCAAGGAATGATATGAGGGGCTTACCCTGGTAATCTTTGATGACTCCACCGTATCCTGTTGGCCAGGATTTCCTTTCGAAGCTCCATCAAAATTAAGTTGAAACATATTGATTGGTTGTGGGGACCAGCTCGCATAGTTCCCTTGATGATTGGATATATTTCTATTGGCAGAAGTTAGATCTTGTAGTGTTATCTACCAATTGTCCCATATCACTTGTTCCTATGGATGCGAAGGGAAGTCCTCCTTAGACCAGCCTTTAATAGATAAAGTTTCTCTGATATTGTGGTGTATCCCTATCCATATCTGCTCCAATGTCATTGATTGATTTTTGAAAATCCTTCTGTTTCTCTCCTTCCAAATGTTCCACATCAGTAGTCCCGATATGATTTGCCAAAGAGTGTTTAGAACTTTGCTTTGATATGGCTCTTGAGTCCAGTTGCGGAGGGTACCAGTGATATCCCCCATCACTCTGCCATCCCTCTGACATCAGAATATTACCTTTTCCCACAATTTCCTTCCGAGCTGACAGTTTTGCATGAGGTGTAAAGCTGATTCTTCTTCCTGATTACAGTTGAGACATATAGATGGCCCATAGAAATTCCTTTTTCTAAGTTTGTCCCATGTTAGAACTCTGTTGTGTGAGAGAAGCCACAGAAAGGTTGAAACCTTTGGCCAAATAGGAGGATTCCAAATTCTGTCCCATATTTTGTCTTTGACTACTCAGTCTTTAATAATGATTTTGTAAGCTTCCTTGGTGGTGAAGGTCCCCTTTTCCTCATATCCCCATCTAAGAGTATCCATACCAGCTAGCTTTAGAATTTTTCTATTTTGAAGCTCTGAGGATAGAGAAAGTTGAATCTGCTCCGAGCTATTAGGTAAGATATTACAAGCTTCTTTCCATTCTCTATATTCCTGGGTGTTTTGTGATTTCCAGAAATAGCTTACCTTGTCAAGCTGGTTGATTTCCCGTTCTGCAATTCCCTGTATGCTATCTTTGAGATTCGGAAGCTGCTGCCATGAGTCTTCCCAAAACCGTGCTGAAAGGCCATCTTTCACTTCCCAGAAGCTGTGTTTTTGAATTAGGTCTCGATGTTGGATTGCTGAATTCCAGATGATTGAGCCTTTACTGAACTCCGACATTCTAATTCTCTCCTCTAAGGGCAAGTTTCTTGCATATTTCGCTGTCCATAAGACTGCCCAGGGGGTGTTTGCGTTTGAGAGCCATCTCCACCAGATTTTTGCCCCCATAATTTTGTTGCTTTGTTCAGGATCTCTGAGCCCAATCCCTCCTGCTGTTTTAGGTAAACAAGCCTTCTCCCATTTGACTAAAGCCCACTTTCGGTTTGGTCCCGAGCTTCCCCATAGGAAGTTACACTGCAACTGCTTGATGGCTTTGAGGACCCATTTCGGTGCTACCAGGATGGAGAAAAGGTAGAGAGGCATAGATTGCAGAACCGCTTTAATTAGCACTGTCCTACTAGCCAGATTTAATGCTCTGTGAGTCCAGAGGAATAATCTGGCCTCCATTTTTTCTAAAAGGCTGGTCCAAGAAGAGTGCTTGAGAGCTGAAGCGATTAGAGGAGCTCCTATATATTTAGAAGGAAGGGACGCTATGGTGAAACCGAGAATGCGTGCTATAGCTCGTTGGGTAGAGGGAGGAGTGTTAAAAAAGAAAATCTAAGATTTGACATTATTAATGAGGGCCCCTGAGGCATTCGAAAAATTATCAAGAATGGCTTTAAAGGTGCACGCTTCTTGCACAGAGGGGTGACCGAATAACATATTGTTGTCAACAAATTGTTGATGTGAGACAGTGGGGGCTTGGTGGAGGGCAAGACCTTTTAGACTGCAGGAGAGAATGGCCGCTTTTAAGCTGCGTCCTAGGCCTTCTGCTAAGATGACAAACAAAAAGGGCGATAAAAGGTCCCCTTGTCTAATGCCTCTAGAGGGACGAAAGGTAGGGGATGGAAGACCATTGATGAGAATGGAAAAGAATGAGGAAGATAGAAGATTGTTGATCCATCTGATCCAGGGTGGGGCAAAGCCAAAGGCTTTGAGAATATTTTACAAATAATCCCAGCTGATACTATCAAAAGCTTTAGATAACTCAATTTTTAGAAGCATACATGGTTGTTTTGATTGCTTGAGTGAATGTATTATTACATGGGTTAAAATTATCCCATCCGTGATCTGTCTTCCTTCTACGTAACCAGATTGTTCTGGAGATATAATGAGCGGAAGCATGGGCTTCAGTCTCAATGCTATGACCTTGGAGACAATCTTGTATATGATGTTGCATAAAGCGATAGGTCTGTACTTATCTGGAGTGTTGGATTCCTCTGCTTTGGGAATTAAGGCGATGAAAGTTGCATTCAGGGCTGGATACATCCATCTAAGCGTACGCGATTCTTCCACCACCTGCCAGACTTCCCATTTGATTAGTTCCCAGAAGTGCTGAAAAAAATTGGAAGTAAACCCATCTGGTCCTGGCGCTTTCCCTTCTTTGAGTTGATGCCCCGCTGTTTCAACCTCTTGAAGACTAACAGATTTGAGAAGGAGAGTGTTGTGATCTTCCGTGATTAATCTTGGTATCTGCCCGATAATGGTGTCAATGGCCTCTGTTCTATCTATATTGGGTTCTTGATTCATCTTCTTGAAATAGTTGATAAACACCTTTTCTATTCCTTCATGGGTTTCAATTTTGGTTCCCTGTTCATTGTAGATGTAGGAGATTTGGTTGATCATTCTTCTTTGGACGGTGGTTTTGGGAAAGAATTCCGTATTCTTTTCACCTTCCTTCAACCATCTGACTCTCGATTTCTGCTTCCAGAGAGTTTCCTCCTGGAGGTCTCGTTCAAGGATTTTATTCTCTATAACCTGCTCCTTCTGGATTAATTCTTCAGAAAGTCCTTCAGAGATCATTTTTTGCTGAATATCTTTCATCTCTTGGGTAAGAAGTTCCTTTGATTTGAATATGTTGCCAAAAGTGGATTTGTTCCAGTGCTTTATTTTCTCTTTGAGGTGCTTCATCTTCCTGTGGAATATTGACATTTTTGTCCCATCCGTTGGATTGAAGTTTTGCCAAGTTGATCTGACAAATTCATGGAATTCCGGGTGTGTCAACCAGAAAGCCTCAAACCGAAATGGCCGTCGTATGCTACTGCCTGGTCGGTTCCAGTTTAGGGCTATGGGCCAGTGGTCCGATCCTGAGTAAGGGAGGATGAAGGCTGTAAATTCTCCCCCTATATGCACTGCATTGTTGGAAATAAAAAAACGATCTAGGCGCGAGGCTACTTGCATAGGTGCTACTCTTTTGTTATTCCAAGTGTGGAGGCCATTATTTGTAGGAATATCTATTAGCCAGTTATTTTGAATGAAATCTTTTAATATTGATCCATCCATGTTTGTTCTGCATCTTCCTCCCTTCTTTTCCTCTATAGAAGCAATCATGTTAAAATATCCCCCTGAGACCCATAGCGGATAAGTCCTTTCGGCATTAAGTTGCGTTAATGCTTCCCGGATTTCTATCTTGTGCTGGCTTTCTTGGGGGAAGTAAACATTTGTTATGTGGCCATGGATGTTAGTCCCCAAAATATGAAAAATAGCCTGTATGAAGTTTTTGTTAGCATGAATGTTACTTAATTGGATCATTCTTGCATCACAGAGCACTGCAAGTCCTCCTGAGGCTCCCTGAGCATCTACAGCTGTGACTAGCCCTCCCGACCAGGTTTTTGCTGCAATTTTTTCCAAGACTGCCAAGTTACATTTTGTCTCCTACAAAAAAAGGATTGCTGGTTTTTCTTCCATAAGCATATTTTTCAAAAGTCTTCCTTTCTTTGGGCCATTGAGCCCTCTAATATTCCAAGAAATCATCTTCATTGGGAAGGTTTGGGGTTTTTTTTGTAGTACTTTGTTAGCTTGGCATATCTGCCTGACTCAACCAAGACTTCACCTATCCTGATGGTTCTTTCTAAGGCCGTTTTTATTCCTCGCTTTTTACTATCATTGGTAATGAATTTCCCATCCCATTGATTGCCGATTTGAACCCCTAAGGAGTATTTCTTTTGGGCTTTATTGAGAACTTCCACTAGGTTATCCACTTGTCTATCAGGTATCTTGTCGAAATTCCCTGTTTTGCATGCTTGTTCTAGACCTAGAATGTCAAGCTCGCCAATATCAATTGATTCCGTGTCCTCATCCATGATCTGAGGTTCTTGATGACTTCCTTCTCCTTCCATCTCTTTTTCTATGACTAGGTCCGTAGTGTCTATCTCCAATTCCGGGGGGTTCCAGGTCTTTGACACGGTTTTGGTAGTATTGCCATCTTGTTCCGCTATCTTTTCCCCCTTTTGAGATTGGGTTCCTTTTGTTTTATCCTGGGTAGATATTTTTCCTTTGGAGTTCAAGAGATTCGGATCCTGCACCTCTTCGTTTGCCAAGACTTCAAAGCTGTTGCTTGTGGAGGGCTTTGATGGGTCCTTTTGGGCTACCTTTGTCTGTACTGCAGGTTTTTTATGTCCTCTACTTCGATTTGTCACCTTTGTAAAACCATCCAATGGCTGGTTTTCCTGGTTAACTTGCGCTGGAGGGTTGCTATTTAACGGGCAATCTCTATAAAGGTGTCCTAGATCATGAAATTTTCTACATCTAAAGGGTACATGCTCGTAATCAATTAACTGAATCCATTCCGTATCTTCATGATCGAGACTTACCGTATCAGGCATGGGTTGCTTTAGATCCATGTAGACGCAGATCTGTGCATAAGAGGTGTATCTCTGCATTTTTGTGTCTTCCGCGACCTTCACAAAATCTCCCAATACGTTGCCGATAGCTTTGAGCGAGTCTTCTTCCCAATACTCCCATGGCAATCCATACAGCCTGATCCATACCGGTGCCCAACTTAGATCTTCCGTATCCGGATTGAATCGTGCGACCCATTCTCTGAGAAATATCCCTGCAGAGTTGAAGAAGTATGGCCCTTCCTCAAATACTCTGTTTCTGTCTTCCAAGCAGTTGAAGACTACGGTAAAGAACCCCTTCGGCCCAAGATGCAAGGATATGTTTCCTTTTGGGTGCCATTTAACATTGATCCAGACTCTCAAAGCTCTCTCGTTTGGCCAAAAACCTATAAATTTACCTATGAGAGCATGATCTCTCATATATTGTATTTTGGCATTGATTCGATGACTGGGTAGCTCCACTTTTGGCCGTATCGTGGCTACTGGCTTACATGTAGATGAGCTCACTTTAGGCTTGTCTGCCTGTACCTGTTCTGTCTGCTTTTGCTGACTGTTGTCGTTATTCCTCTCAGTACGCCCCTGTTCCTTTTCTGGACCTTCGCTATGCCCTGGCTGGATCTCGTTAACTGGAGGAGGCATTCCTCCTTCCCCCTGGCGGGGGGTCATCATTGCCATCTGCCAAAGCCTGCAGCCTGTGAGCTGCTGCTCTGCCACTATCAGATATGGTGGCTTCCGTCCAAATGTCCTGCCGTTGCAGGTGTTTGCAGAAACCCTAGCGTCGACAAGTAGTCTTTAATGTTAAAAACATGTAATATTTATTAATGTGGTGGGTGGTGAATATATGCCTATCTTCCTATATTAACCACATTGGTAAATGTGGCTATAGATGTGTTTCATATATGTCTATCGGGGTATATCCACCACGTTGGTAAATGTAAAATCACTAAAATAAATTTGTTTAGCTAATTTGATTCACCCTCGATTTCAATCTTAAATCTCAATATTTACATAATATTCCATAGCATCACAATTGCCAATAAAATTACCCCATTAAACCCATTAAACTAACAAGAAATTAACTTTCTAAATTGTATTTTAAATTTATTTTATTATAAAAAAATACGTTTAAAAAAAAACATGTTCAATGAAAAGGAAAGATGATTTTTATGTATTTCTAATTTTTCTCTATTAACAAAAAATATGTGAAGTTGGTACTCTTGCAATGTGAAATGTTGGTAAGCACATGAAATGAAGAGATTTATATATACTATAGAGGGACAATCTGATTTTTGGAAGCACGTGAAATATACAGAGGCGTTAATTTTGGGAAGCATATCAAATGAAGCGATTTATATAGAGAGACATTGCGAGCGGAATGAAATGCCTCGTCTAATTCAGCCGGAGCCATATCCGAAAACTAAATATTACCAGGGAACAGGCATGGGATTAGCTACGCTTTAATTGTTGGATTGTAATAATTCCGTTTAAGCCCATGCCAAACCAGGTCTCATTTAAACGCTCAAAGTCATTGGTTCACATTATCACTATCTATTAAGTCGTGGTGTTTTTATTTGTTGGTTGACTTAAGAATTTGGTTGTTTGGACCACTCCCTTATCCTTATTAACTTATTATTCGTTTGTTGACATAACAATTTGGTTGTTTGGGCCATCTTAGTTATCCTTATTAATATCAAATCTCAAAACTCTAATAGTGATTTAGAAATAAATTTTTTCTATAAATAAATAAAATGAGGTCCCGAATAGATTCTTTCAATTAGATTTGATAATTCCTTGGCACAGTAGTGTTCTAAAATCAGTTTTAAAAAAATTAATAAAATAGGACGATACTAGCGAGTTATTACTGCAGGGAAGCCTTATACTCTTGTATACTTCACTTGGAATTTAACCTGGAATCCCATTAGTTCTCTTATACTATACTTCTACTACTTCAGAAATTCTAATAGACTGACTTGGCTTCTATGAATCTTAGAGTAAATTTATACTCGACTAAATTCCTATGAAGTAGACGTATGCGGTCTTTCACTCTTAGAAACCAAAAAAAATACAACACAAAGGGAACGAAAGGAATATAGAACCAAGAACAACCACCACCTCTTCCTATCTCCCTTGAGTTGGGAATAACAACTAATCTTCTTCCTGCATTAGTAGGTAGGAACAAATATGCCATCATACCAACACCCAATAATTCATTTCAACTATCGTTATAACTAGTAGTGGAACAAAGAAATCCAATCTAACACACAAATCTATTTTATTTAGATTTTAATTGTATGCCTAATCAAATTAATGAGTATATATTTTGAACCTATCTAATATATATATAATGAGATAAATTAAAAATGTATGAGAAAACAAATAATTCACACACAAATCACACAAGTTGTTGTTGTTCTATTCATCACAGAAAACATGATGTTTACAATGAATCTGATGAAGGGTATTTATCCTTTTCCAACTAGCGACTCACTTAAAATATCTTGACATGCATCCACATGCAACCACACACTAAAAGTCATTTATCACTCGACTTGACTCAATACTCAAACACTCAATTATTCAATCACTTAGTTAACTGACTCTCGAAGTTTAGCCAACTCCACATGCAGGAGTAATTACTATTTCTAACACCCCCCCTTAATTACGACTATATGACTCAACATAACTCAACATGACTTCAATATCACATAAACATGCTCACTAGTCTATGTCTCAGCTAGGCTTACAATGACTCAAGAATTTTACAAATTTTCATTTTCTTTTTCTCTGCTTCCAGATTCTATATCCTCGAAATTGCTTTATTCTCTGTTGAACTTTCTTTCTGTAGGCTTTATTACCTTGTTGTTGCTGCAATTTTTCTTTGACTTATCTGAAAAACAATTGGATCATGTCTTCTACAACTTCCTCTTCAAATATTTGTTCAACTATGGCCTGCTCCCAAAAGAGTGCATCTTCAAACTATCTTCTTTGTTCTGCTTCTTGTGTTTCATATTCCTGACTTTCTTTCAACCATATTTCCAGATAGAAAAATTGTATCTTTGCTTGACTCCATTGTTCACAAATGGCTTCAATGCATTCATCTTTGTCTTCAGAAACATCCATATCATTATTTTCACTTTCATCATCAGGCACTGCTATTTTTCTCTTGTAATCTGCACACTCAATATCAATATTCACGATTTCATTCAATTCTTTTATTCCAACTGTTGTTTTAAAACTCGCTTCAATTTGTTTTATTGGTTTCTTAATCCATTCCTCAATGAGCTTCAAATCTGCATCAAATTTATTAACATTCTTTCTTTCAACTTCTGCTCCCATGTTATTTTGAACACCTGCATATTCAAAAACAATGTTAAAAACATCTTTAATATGACTCTCTTCAGTGAGAGCTTCCTGCTCTACATCATCTTTCTTTTCAACCGCATGGAGGTTATCTTCCAATTTTGTGCTGTTAGTGGATATTCTCATCAAAAACTCTTGGATCACTTTATCCTGTTCTTGATCATCAACTGCTGCTAGATGACATAATGCTTGATGAACAGTTCCAACTTCTTCATATCTTGTTGCTATAGTGGCAACTTCAACCTTAAATGTTTCGTCAAACATTGTGCTTACTATATTGTCACAATTCATCTCTGTTTCAAAAAATAAACCACACATAACATCAACATAATGTTCATCCACACTATGGTGGGATATCCGACCATGCATGTGCTCATTGTCAATTTTATTAACAATTCAACTTTACCAAATCCATCAACTGCGGTTGGATTCACCAATTCACATATAACTTTGCATTCATCATCCACATGTGTCTCATAACAATGGGATTCACCATCATCTGCATCAACCACATTACAATGGCGTCCCTAAGCATTTATATGCTCTTGCTCTGCTTCACATACATAGGCTATTATTTCTCCCTCTGCAATCTTTGTTACATCTTCTTCATCCATATGCATGCTTGCATAATGGGTTTCAATTTTATTGTCTTGACAACGATCATCTGCTTATGAGTGAGATTCTCCAAGCTCTGTTTTCCTCTCAGAGCCTTGTTCATCTACTCTCAGATCTGCGGCTAAATTCTTTGCTTGTTCCATAACCTGTTGTTGCATGTCACTCCTCCTTGCTTCAAACTTTGCTTCTAGGAACTTCCATGCTTCCTTGGAAGTTCTAGCTTTTGCTACATTGCACAAACAATTCTCATCTAACATTTGTTTTATAAAATTCAATGCTAAAGCTTCGCATACTTCATCATATGGGTTATTAGACTCCTACTCAATTAACTCTTTAGCTCTACGAAAAATTAACATCTTGATAACCCAATGATTAAAATATTTATCCGTAAACATAGGAGGTGGTAGCAGATCAAATCTACACCAATCGCCCTTAATTTATTCTTTGTCTTCTCCTAGACTTCTAAATTCCTGGGCTACGTCCTGAACCTCTCTAACCATGGAAATGATCTTTGCCTCTTCTTTTCGATTTCTTTTCTTCATATGCTTCAGTCATGCTTTGTGACCCATGACTGTGGCCATTACTCTATTTTATAGTTTATTTCCTGATTGCATGAGGCTATCTTCCATACCGCCCCCAAAAAAAATATGATTTTCAATATGCGCCCCCATAAAGCACAATCTTCACCAAATTTTTCCCATAAACAAACTTTACAAAAGCCCAAAAACTTTTTTCAATCATTTTTTTTCCTTATAATAAACCATTAAAAAAAAACTCCTTTGTATAACAAATCCCCTTTTCTTTCCTTATATTATTTTTTTTTATATAAAAAAATCTTTATAAGAAAATTTTATATAAAAATATCTCCATATATATATTACTCACACTATATAAAGCTAGAGTCACACTACATAAAAATATTTACAGAGCCCCATTTAAAACCATTGAATTATTTTTTTAACAAAATCTCATGAATCAACTATGACCACGTGATTCGGTAATAAATTTTCGTGAAAAATCGGTTGTGACTTCTTGAGGCCTACATACTAACTCCTTCACGGCAACGATAACTTGTGTTACTCCTCTAACGCGACCAACTTAAGCTTGACTCGCGTGTATGCATAACAACCTCTTGATCCCAATGCAGCCCTCTATTATGCCTACCAACTTTACAATGCTCTGTATATCGAAATAAGGTTCTTTATAACTCAAACAAGAGAAAAAAATATGTTTTTACCGTCACACGGATTGCTGTTAATCTGTTCTTCCTCGCTCTGATATCAATTTGTTGGGAAGACGGAAAAAACAAAACAAATAATTTACACGCAAATCACACAAGTTGTTGTTGTTCTATTGATCACACAAAACATGATGTTTACAATGAACTCCGTGAAGTGTATTTATCATTTTCCAACTAGCGACTCACTTAAAATATCTTGACATGCAACCACACATTAAAAATCGTCTATCACTTAACACAACTTGACTCAACACTCAATCACTTAATTAAATGAATTTTTAGGCAACTCCACATGGAGATGTAATTATTATTTATAACAATAATTAAAACACAGAGATCCAATCTAACACACAAATCTATTTCATTTAAGTTTTAATTGTAAATCCTAATTGTATGCATAATCAAATTAATGAGTATCTATATTGAAAGATAAATTAAAAATATATGAGAGAACATATGTATTCTATTTTGAACCCATGTAATATATATACAATGACATAAATTTAAAATATATAAGAAAACATATTTATTTTTCATTTTTTTTAAAAGAGAAACATGTTTTTGTGAATTTCCAATTTATCACAGTGTATCTTTCAAAAATATTGAAAGTTGGTACTCTTCTTATGTCGAATTTACTCCATAAGTGCTTACAATTAAATTAAGTAAATATATAATAATATAAGTTGAAAAATATAATTTTTGTTTTTTTTCATCCGAAAAATCAACAATTTTTGTTAGATGATCCAAAAATACAATTTTATCATAGGTTATAAAATTAGAATAAAATAATTAGTAATTTAAGATATTAAATTAATAATTATTATTCTAGAATGTTTAATTATTTAATGGAGACTTTTAGAATTAGCATATTGTTGTAACTAGATATGACTATCCAAATGTGTCGTATCTTAGGCTCTATTTTAGGAGATTAGTTAGCTAGTTGATTTGAATAGCATTTATTGTAAATGGACACTTGTTATTTAATAAGTGATCCATAATTAGAGGTAGTTAGGACATGGAGCTTATAAATAGCTCATTGCAAGAGTGTTTGGTTGTTCAGGTGTAAACTCTTGCAAAATCAATTATGTAATTGTTTTTTTCTAATTAATAAAATTACGTGTCTGAGGACACTTCTGCCATTATTGTGGTATCAGAGCTCCAGTAATGTTGCAGTGGATGTGAGGAGGATCTTCCAACTCAAAAAAGTCCTGGAAAACTCCATTCAGTTGGCCAGCAAATCATTGGTATGGAAATTGTACTGTTTTATTTAAAAGGAAAATAAATTTTATCATTGATTTTAGATTTTTTTAAATCTAAAATTCATTTTTTTTATTATAAAAAAATTGCCTCTGCTCAGCCTTCACACTTTTCTTCTGCTCAGCCTTCACACTTTTCTTCTCCAAATCGTCTATATTTTCCCTCAATTTATTAATCATTTCGCACTGAGATTCGAGTTTACTCTTCAATTTTTTGACCTGTTCTTCTGGTGGAAGATCGCTCATGCCTTCCTTTTTCTTTTAAGATAAAATTTGATACTAAATTGTGAAGGTCCTGCCAATTTAAACAGAAGAAGTCCAAAGTCCATGTATCTTCCAGAAATTTTCCCTTTCTGTCAAGGCTTTGGAACGTTTTTCAAACTCAATCTCGTCTTCACGCGTACCAGGCCAAAGCGAGATTGATTCTTTGGAATTTCATCGTATTTAAACCATTTTGAGTCGGAGTTGCTTCCGCGAATTTCTGCCATTATTGATTGACACAGTTGTTTCTTCCGCGGGCCAAATCGATAGAAAACCGGCCGAGGCATTTCGAAATTGACACAGTTGTTTCTTCATTTCAGTTCCAACTAGGAGCCGATGGTCTATAAATTTGAAAGAAACAATCGGATTAAGATTTGAAATCTGGATCGTGCCAATTTATCATCTGGAAATTTGACAGGTTAAACGAATTTCTGCCTTCGCACTTGATAAGATACGATTCCATGATGCTCACCTCTACCCAAAAGATAAGTCCTGGCTCAGAGGCTCTTGCTCATTGATTTTTGGACAAAGACGAACCGATTTTTCTAGGGCCTATGCTGGAATCCTTGTTAAATATATATTTTTGTCCTGCAACCTCCACTGCCAAAAGATAATTTCAACACTCTGTTGAAAAGGTGGAAAATCTATATGATGATAAATCTTCTTCACCGGAAGTAAGGTGCGCTGGAGTCAGATGTATGCAGGAGAGCTCTGGTTCAGAGCACGTGAATAGAAACTGAGTTGTAGCAGTTTAAATTTTACGGGGCTGTGGGGCGTATATGTTTTCAGGAGCTCTCATCTGTTTGATGTATTTCTACAGCATTGTATCTCTAGGTTGTGAAAAAGCGAAAGCTCCTCTGATTGTATGTGCAATGGGTGTAACTGTTTATTTTCATTAATATGATCATTTCTGGAGTGATTTGTGCTGGTATTCAGGTGCCGAAGAAGCGAGAGGCTTTTGCAGCAATGGACACGTAGCTATGCATCATCCACTGCAGCCTCAGCCAGTCCCATGCCTACCGTTCAAAAAATTCCCAAGCCAGGGGCAAGCACATTTTGTAAATTTGAAGAATATTTTGTGGAGATATAAGTGTTTTATTTTGTATTTGGAGTAATAAGGAGTTTTACTTGTAATTTGTAAATTGGGGAGATAAGGCGTGTTGGGTAATTTGTTTTTAAGAAGTTTTTTGGGATCATCACATTGTAACTCAAAGTATTTTTTACTTTGAAGGGGGGTAAATTTTTTTTTTTTTTTTTTTTTTTTTTTAACCATATTGTGCAAAAGCACCATTGTAAAAAGTCCAATTTTGAAAGTTGCCTTGTAAAAATTTGAGAAATTGACTAGAGCCAAGTGCAAAGCTCAGTCAATTGTCTCCTGTTTTAACGACTATTCGAGGGTCAAGGCCAAGCCCTGATAGATCGTGTTTTTGCATGTTGTGTTGACTATCTTGTCATTTCTGTTCTGATTCTTGGTGCGACGCTACAACGCTAAAATGTCTAAGTTGATTAATTTGTTTTCTGATTCCGACAAACTAGAAGGCACCAAATCTTATAAAACATGGCATCGTCTCATCGAAAGCACACTCATTTACAATGAATTATGGCAGGGAATATGTGATGGAGATGTTAAGCCGAATAAACCCACAGATGTAGATCCACTGGCAAAATGGGAAATCAAGAATGCTAAATCCTTAGCTCTTATTAAATCGTCTGTGAATGATGAAATGTATGTCCATATAGAAAATGCTTTAGATGCATGGACTTCCTTGAAAACTTTTAAAGACCTCTTTGATACTCAGCCTGAATCAAAGAAGGTTGATCTATAGTTAAAATTGTTGCAACAAAAATTAACTGAAGATGGTGATATTCTTGAATACCTCTCCAGACTTAAGAATATTAAGCATGAAATTATTAATGCTGGTTTTCCCGCAATTGATGATAGCTTTATTGTCACAATTGTAATTGCTGAGCTTCCTTCTTCCTATACGCATTTTTTAGAGACTTTATAAGTAACTGGGAAATTAGAAAAACTAAAGTTTGATGAACTTTGTGAAATGTTAAGTCAACATGATAAAACTTTTGGGAAGAAGAAGAAAGTTGGTGAAGATGTTTTTCTCACAGAAGCCAGCACTAGTAAGTCATCAGTAGATAGTTCTCGGGGAAGAGGCAGATGGAATCAGAATCAAGCAGCACATAATCGAGGTCGAAGCCAAAGCAGAGGCAACAATTTTAATAGAGGAGGAAGAAATAATTTTCAAGGTAGAGGAAATAACCAAGGAAGAGGCAATTTTCAAGGACAAGGATATAATAGTCAAGGTAGAGGACGATCTCAAAATAGAGGTCAAAACAGAGGCAGAGGACAATCTTCAGGAAGAGGAAGAGACTTAAGTCAAATTGTGTGTCGAAGATGTAACAAAGTTGGCCATTATGCTGAAGATTGTCGAACTTTACTTAATAAAATTCCCAAGTTTCAGCAGCATTCAGCACAATTTGCAAATGATCAAGATGAAGATAACTCAGAATATGTTTTTACTTCCTCACCAGCATCACAAATTTCATCCCATCTTAGAAGTGACTATGAAGATGCCTGGATCTTGGATTCCGGGGCAACTCAGCACATGACTTGTCGACGTGATTTTTTCTGGAATTTTCAAGAATGCCAACTTAATTCCATTTTTCTTGCTGATGATACAAAACATACTCCTTATGGAAAAGGAGTAGTAAACGTTTTTCTCCCTGACATTGGAGAAAAAATGATTTCCAATTTATGGTATGTACTTAGTTTTAAGAAAAATTTGCTCTCTTTAGTCACGATTCTACAAGCAGGACATCAGGTGATTATGGAAGATGGTTTAGTGAGGATTAATTCGGTGAAACAAAACTTGAAAACAGTTATGACAGGCTATGAAGATGGAAAACTGTTACGGATGAAAGGGACAGTTATTCCAAGGCATTCTGATTTTGCAAGGGCAGTGACTATAGGTATTTCACCTATGAGACTATGGCATGTAAGATATGGACATTTGAATTTTAAGAGTCTTTCTCAATTGCAGAAACAAGGAATGGTTAAAGGACTTTCCACATTCAAAAGGGAAAATGCAAAATGTGAAGCTTGCATTGGCCACTCAAAAAGGATGGAAAGTTCATCAAATGGATGTAAAAAGTGCTTTTCTCAACGGGGATTTACAGGAGGAAGTGTATATGACCCAACCATCAGGTTTTGAAGTTGAAGGACAAGAACATAAAGTCTGCAAATTGATCAAGGCTTTATATGGGTTAAAACAAGCTCCCTGAGCTTGGTATGGAAAGATGGATGAATACCTTAAGAAAGTTGGTTTTCAACGAAGTGAATCTGATGATACTTTGTATGTGCGACAACAGGGAAAATATTTGGTAATTCTTGTTATGTATGTAGATGATTTGATCATCACTGGCAATCATGATGATCATATTGCACAGGTGAAAAAGGAGTTACATGCAGGTTTTAAGATGACAGATTTGGGATTACTTCACTACTATCTTGGAGTTGAAGTCTTCCAACGTCCACATCATATTTTCATTTCTCAGTGTAAGTATGCTGTAGAGGTTCTTCAGCGATTTGGCATGCAAGATTGCAAGCCTGTTCTCACCCCCATGGAGCAAAACTTGAAACTTTCAAAATTTGAAGGGGGGGAAAAGGTGGATAGTACAACTTACAGAAAGTTGATTGGTAACTTGATTTATTTGACAAATACTCGTCCTGATATATCTTATGCAGTCAGTATTCTTTCAAGTTTTATGCAGGAACCATGAGAGAGCCACTCGAATGCAGCCAAAAAAGTTCTTCGATATATCCAAGGAACAAAAGATTTTGGTCTTCTTTACACAAAGACTAAAAATTTTGTACTTGGTGGATATTTTGATGTCGACTTTACTGGGAGTATTGATGATCGAGCATCAACATCAGGTTATTTAATGAATATGGGGTCAGCAGCAGTATCTTGGAGTTGTACAAAACAAGCTACAGTGGCCACTTCTTCAGTAGAAGTAGAGTACATTTCAGCATGGGAAGCAGCATGTGAAATTGTTTGGTTGCGCCGAATTTTGCAGGACTTGGGCATTTCTCAGGGAGAAGCTACGTCATTGTTCATTGACAGCCAGTCAGCCATCAAACTTGCCAAGAACCCAGTTTTTCATTCAAAGACAAAGCATGTGGACACCAAGTATCATCATATCAGGTTTCTCATTGCCAAAGATGTCCTCAAGCCAGTTTATTGTCCTTCCGAAGATCAGATCTCCGACATTTTTACGAAATCGCTTGGCAGAATAAAATTTACTAAGTTCAGTGATGAACTTGGTATCTGTTGTAATGTATCTTTGGATCATAGGGGGGAATGTTAGATGATCCAAAAATACAATTTTATCATAGGTTATAAAATTAGAATAAAATAATTATTGATTTAAGATATTAAATTAATAATTATTATTCTAGAATGTTTAATTATTTAATGGAGACTTTTAGAATTAGCATATTTTTGTAACTAGATATGACTCTCCAAATGTGTCGTATCTTAGGCTCTATTTTAGGAGATTAGTTAGCTAGTTGGTTTGAATAGCGTTTATTGTAAATGGACACTTGTTATTTAATAAGTGATCCATAATTAGAGGTAGTTAGGATATGGAGCTTATAAATAACTCATTGCAAGAGTGTTTGGTTGTTCGGGTGTAAACTCTTGCAAAATCAATTATTTAATTTCTTTTTTCTAATTAATAAAATTACGTGTCTGAGGACACTTCTGCCATTAATTTTGTTTTATTATTTCTACTTTGAATATTCGTTATTTTTTTATTATTTTATTATTTTCTGTGTAAAGCTAGTTTAGATGTCGAGTTTGTCTTAATAACTTTGTTTCCTTTAGGTCTACTTAGCACAGAATCCTTTTTTACACAACATCGATAACTCCTTAGATAAAATGGCATTTAGGGTCGAAAAATATAGATTCAGTTTTTCTTCCATAAATATCTAGCATCTTCCCTCTCTAGCATTCATCATCCTTCTGTTAGTTCATCTCTTCAATCATGGTCAAATCGAAATGCCCCTTCAATTTCTTTATTGGTTAGTTAAAATGAAGCTTGTGGAAAACATTCGTTCAATGCTTCATTCATGTTTTTATTCTCTATAGTCATTACATCATTACAATGCACATTCACTTGATTTGCTCATTCCTTGAAAAAACGAGTAGTTGGTTCATACAAATGCTCATTCATATATTCATTTTGCTTCTCGCACCTTCATCCTCGACGTCATTTCATCCTCCATTCTATTTGCAATTTCAATGTCCCGCAGTCATGGAATACCCTATTTTGACCATCGTCCTCATTGCACTATTCAACATATTCCTTAGAGCTATTGGCGGTTATTTCAACATCATGCTCTTTTTCTTTCTCAATTTCATAGTCACATATGAATTGCTTTTCTCGACACTTTATTGCATACCTCACTTCATTAAATTTGGTGGATGCCTCACTTTATTGTGATTTTTTTTTGTTACATTTTCATTTTCATTTCAATAGAGTTATTAGGGAATACCATATGCTCTGAGTATTATTTTATTTTATAAAAAATTGTAAACTAGATAGTTTATTTTAATTTTAACTAGTGAGTAATTAACAATTTCTCTCTGATCGGGTAATAACAATGTCGTAAAAATATATTTTGTAGTTTCAGTTAAAATTAATATATGAAACCAGAACTTCAATGAAATTAGTGGCACATTTTCTATGTAGTGTAGCCGTCACTAAAGACTTTTATAGATTATAACTTATTGCAGGATGTAAAGAGAACTTCAATTAGATTTTAAATATAATAATATATTAATAATATATTATAGTAATTTGCATTATTAGTAATTTATGCAAGGTATTAGTATAATTTTATTAATTATATGTTTTATATTGTTAAAATTGGAAAATTCACAATAATTAACTAAATTATAAGTTTATTTAAATTAATTTTATTATTGTTTATAAAAAGAATTAATATATAAATTAAGCATTTATATTATTCTTAAAAAAATATGTAACAAGATTTTTAAATGTAGAGATTTATTATTACTTTATGGTGAAGATTGTTAATTTTAATAGGTTTTACTTACAATATAATTAATAAAAATACTATATAAATGACACTTGTATATATATGACTTTTTTTAATTAATCAATTTAATTATAATAGTAACAAATGAATAATTACTTTAAAGGTAAGTTTCTAACTATTAATTTCTATATATTATTAAGAATATTTTAGAATATTTCATAAAAATTAAATATCTGCCATTTATTTAATAATTATTAATAACTAAATTAAAATTATAAAAATTTATAATTTAATTAAATTATAAAAATCCTACTTCAAAACAAACAAACTCATAATTAATAAATAAGTAAATTACTATGCTAACATTGCAAATTGTTTCAACAAGATTTGTATTTTGCTCACAAACAATTGTAATTGGAATAAAGTTACATGTCTTAATCAACCCAGAGTAACTGAGTTCACAATTTATAGATAGCCAGATTCGAGAAGAGATCAGGGAATTTGACACTGAATTATACAACATTTTAAAAATTAAGAGATTGTCGGATTCATGAGGAGATTGACGGGTTACCTGAGAGTCAAGTAGACATCTCTGCCAATTAACTATATATATTTCTCATTCCCTCTACTTTTCTCTTTTCTGGAATCTCTCGATAGCAAAGCTCCAGCAAGATTTCGGGAGAAAATAATAATTTCTGAAATAAAGTACTTAACTTCCTTATTAGGGAAGGATCTGCATTGGGCATTCCCTTATAACGCATTTAGTGGTCATATTTATGGCTATGCAGATGATAATTGTGCTTGCAGTATGTCTGGACCTACAAATACATCACGTGTCCATAAAGAATGGATGGGTTATAAGTTTTATCTTTGAAGAACTGTGGCTGTAATTCGTCATCGATCGGTACCTCAACACTGATGTCAAAATATGTTCCTTTATCTATTTATGGTTAGCTACAACTCTATTTGGTGCTATTGTGTGATTTTTGTTGGAGAATCTAATTCCAACCGATTGTTAGGGGTCAAAATCGTCCATCCCAGTGTCCCAGTTCAGTTTGATTTAGTTGAGTTTAACACTAGTCATTTATGTTTCCAATGTAATCTTATTTAAGTGATTTGTAATACTGAGAAGAGAAAGTCCTCTCCTCCACATTTTGTTCTCTTCAATTTTTGTCATGGTATGAGAGATCAAACTGTGTAAGACTCTTTGACAGAGCATAAAAGATCAGAGCAATTTGCATAAGACTCCCTGAGAGAGCAGCAACTTGAGTGAAGAAAGAGAAGTAGAGAGAATAGACAAGTCGGCATAAGACTCTTTGACAGATAATCAGAATTTTGTAGAATCCTCCTACGAAGAAGTAGAGAGAGAGCGTAAGACTCTTTGAGAGAGAAACAGAAGTTTGAAGAATCCTGCGAAGAAGGGGAAGGAGAATGAGCCAGTTCTGAAGAAAAATGGCAAGATATTTTTAAAAAATCAAAATGCGTCCATGGTAACGCATTCAAGAGGTTAATCCAATGCATATTAACGGAGTCTAGAAATTCAACAAAAGCGTTAGCACTATAATGCAGCATAAGAATAGAAATCATCATCATTATCCCATCAGGAAATTGGCTCACTAATCTATGTCATCTTCAACTTAGCATTATGTTTCTTTTTTTCTAATTGTTTTCTACTTAAGGTCAAACATACCTCTTATTTGAGATGAATTCAATGGTACATTCTTGAGGTTCCTTCGGCACTACTAGAAAATGGGCTTAGGAACCGTACAAATCAGACAAACCTTGGACCATTGCTTCACAAAAGAAAAGAAAAGAAAAGAATCTTCTCCAGTATCATAATTGTTCTGATCTTATATAAATGATTGATTAAAGAGATTATAAAGAAAGTCTCAAACTAACAACATATTTAAAAATCTAGCCTACCATCCACCTGTCTACCCTCTTGGCACCAAGAATAATGTGAAGCATCCATAAGTAGTCCCTCTTTATATTGATGATTTGTCCTCTCAATGAATTGACGATAGATACTATGATCACACTGATGGGGGACATTTATTATTTGTTGCGCAAGTACCAACAAAGATATATTATTCAACTACGATAACCTTATCCTCCAATTGATGACCAACAGTTAATCGGCGAAACACTGTATAATTTGCCTTCTCGTCTTCATCTTCAATGCATAGAACAATGTTGATAGCTGAACCTTATTCTTTGTGTCAAATCTAAAGCTACCTTTGAATTCAATAGTGTGATTTCGATAAGAGAAAATGATAAAACCCAAGCGTCAATATGTAGCCCCATCTTAGCTAGCTCCATTGGAGTAAGCCCATGAGATTCCCTTGTCACTGGGAAGAACATGGAGTTGGGGCCCATCCAAGTGTGCTCAAGGATGAGATCCTCTAGATCTAGAGTGTCATGAAGAGAGGAGGTGCCTAGCTATAGGGAACCCAAAGGAGTCACGGGAGGGGGGAGCCCACGTCCTCTCAGATTGAGCTCTTGTGCTTGACAATGCCTTCTTCATTTAACTATCCTTGTACCACCCCTTTGACCGCAATAAGAAGGGGAGGTTGCTCCTTTTCTAAACCACATCATCCTAAGGATTATGTGTTTCCTGTTATATTTTTGTCTTCTATTAAAAAATGGCCTGCTGTAATTACATTCTTCTTGTAAATTTTTAATGTTCAAAATTTTTTTAGGCACATAGGGGGATCATCAATTTATTTCTGTAAATGCAATTTTGTCATGTTTTCATTACAAAGACCAGCTTGTTGAGGTCAATTACTTCTCAATGGAGTTGTCGGTTTTTCAGCTTCAAGAAATTCCAACAAATAATATTTCTGATGTAAAATTTGATGAAAAAATGTTGGCTAATGATGAATGGTTGTAGATGATGCAACAAAAACATCACATTGAAATAATGTTATTTGGTGAGACAATGAAAGACATCCTATCTGCAGCAGCACAAGTTAGTAAAGAAGTCAAAGAGACAAAGACAGATACAGAGGAAGGGGCAAAGAAGGAATCTCATAAAGAGAAAACAAAGGCAGATGCAAAAGCAGCAACTGAGAAGGAAGTACAACAGAAGGAAGCTCTCATTGTAGAGAAGAAGGAACAAGGCCAATGTGGTTCTATAAATATTTTAATTCTAATATTGATTTTCAGTGTGCAGGTACAAAGAATGATTTTGAAGAACAGTAAAATTTTCTTGAAGCATGACTTGCAACACCATGCCTTGATGAGGTCCGCATAGAAGCTGCAGAAATGCATGTTGAAGACAACATAAATGAAGAACAAATTAATGAAATTTTCAGGTATTGAAGTCCTAAAGAAATATGTTTTTTACAATAATCTTATGTTGCATAAAATTAATGATCAAGATCATAGAACAAAAGATGAGATGTGGCAGCAGTGCACATACAAGTCGTTTTTTGGAAAAAGAAAAGAAGAAAAGCTTAAGTCAATTTTTAAATTGTAAACCTAGCTGAGACATAGAGGAGCTTGTATATTAATTGAATTTTATGTGGTTGTAATTAAGGGCGAGTGTAGGAGAATCTAATCTCAACCATTTGTTATGTGTCAAAACTGTCCCTCCAAGTGTCCGAGTTCAGTTTGAGTTACTCGAGTTTAACTCCAGTGATAATGTTTCCAATGTAATCTTATTTAAGTGATTTGTAGCAGAGTACTTACATTTTGTTCTCTCTAATTTTTTTTCGGTTAATTTTAGAGTTCTAAAATTCTTTTAAAAAAATATACCCTATGTTTTTCTATATATTTATTATCTATTTATTGTTACCTTCTCACACAGTTCAAATTAAAGAACTACAATTCTCTTTTATGCTCTTGCGTGATTTTTTCAAAAAGTAATTTAAATTTGACATTGTTGTATCAGTAACAGTATGTGTCCCTTCTGTATCCGTTAGAGCTATACCGTTACGCGTATGCTATTTAAGGGAAGTCCTACAACTGTAAATGCTGCTCTCGGCAATAGTAATTTCTTAGAACAAACCAAATTGCGGTTGAAAATTCACAGTTTTCCAGAGGGAGCCCTCAATCCGGAGGGTTCCTAAAGATCATATCTTGGGTGTGAACCTTCCTTACATCTAGGGAACCACGGACAGGATCGCGAGGATTCTGAGGAAGTACGATGTGCCCGCCCTTTTAGACCTCTCAACACTATCCGTGGCTCCCTCAGGTCGGTGAAAGACCCGATTGACCCTAAGGACATGAAGGGAGTCTATGTCATTCCTTGTTCCTGTGGGACCCCTTATATTGGTGAGACTGGTCGCTCTATCAAGCAGCGAATTAGTGAGCATTCGGCTGACTTAAGACATGGTAGGACCAAGTCCTCATCCCTGGCTGAGCATGCAGTGAAGACTATGCATCATGTATGTATAGAGGAGGCTCAAGTCATTGCCAAAGTTGAGCAGTTTCACCATCGCAAATTTAGAGAGGCCCTGGAGATTGAGAAAAGGCCGAACAATCTTAATAGGGATGATGGCTGGAGGATTAGCAGTTGCTGGGTCCCAGCCTTGTCTTCCTAGCCTCTTCGTTCCCCTTCTATATCGTTAGAATTGTAATTCCCTTTAATTATTGTCTAAATAACCATTTTAATCCTTATAAGTAATATTATATGACATGATTAACTTGAATAATTGGAATAACATATTTTTGAATGTAGAGCGATTATGAATATAAATCATTAATTTAAATATAAATTTATTTGTTATATATAATATAAGTTTAATATATTTTATATAAAATTAATATATTTGTTAAATTATAATAATAATAATTTATTTTATATTAAATTTAATATATTTTTGTTTGATATATATTAAATATAAATATATGGAAGATTTAATATATTGTTATATTATAATAATATAATTTATTTTATATAAAATTAGTATATTTGTTTATTCGTTATATATAATATAAATTCAATATAATTTATTTGTATATTATTTATTTAATATGTATTGAATATAAATATATAACTAATTTTATATTTAATAATGTTCATATATATTAGTCTAAGAATAATAATAATGTAATAGGGATTTTATTTGTTTGTTTTTATTAATATTGGAATTAGGAATTTTTTAGTAAATATAGATTTATTAATAAACTTATATTATTCGAATGGACCATTATATAATAGTATATTTTAAAGAGTAATTACCTAATATAACTAAATTTAAGAATGACATAATATTTAAATAATATTAGAATAATAATAATCATAAACTTATGACCATTATAGTAAATATGATATTATATTATATACTAAAAAATATCAAATCGATTTTAATTTCAGATATAAATTAACAAATTTACCTGTTGTAGCTATTTATAGTAATGTTAGTGGTTTGACTAGGTCAAAATTAGCAGTTGGCAATATAGCCGTTGGAGTCTCTGCACACTCTATTTATTCAGCTTAGCCGGATTGGTTCTTCAACTTGTCCTGACGATGAACCACACTGGTTGGTTCGAAACGCGTCGACAAAAGATTGGTTATTGGATTTTGCTGAAGATTATCTAAACAATGTTATGGATCACAGAAGTCTAAATTCCTTAAAAATTATTAATGATAATAATTTTTCGTAATTATTAATATTTAATGTTACTAACATAATAACATTAATACTATTATGCTAATATTAGTATTAGTTTATTTATTTTTAATGTGTATATTTACGGCATAAGGCGTTTCTCTCCGAAATCAACTCCCCTCTTTGCCTATGTGTCATTTTGTGCACCATACGATTAGATGTTAGATGATTACACAAATTTCAAGCGTTAGATCACAATAGTTATAAATTAGTTACAAATTAGTTGGGGAGTCGTATGCATTAGTTATTGGTCCACACTAACAGTTAGGGTAAACCTTGAAGCTCCCGTAGTTGCATTCACAGTTAACCGCAAAGATGCACACAACCCTTCTTCCTCCATAATATCTGAAAACGGTGGAAACCAGTGTGACTAAAAGCTATCTACATACCCGTGGCTGCCATGGCCTATCATCCTCCTTTTTTGTGTGCAACTAAAATTCGAGGAAGCGCCGAAAGGTATTGTCTCAATGCCAGTTTTTTAATCTCCTATTTCACATGTTCCTCCTCAGTGTCCTCCTCGTCACATCTTCCTCCCCCACCCCTAAGTGCAATAGTCAAGTTTATTATAGGTAGGTTCTGTAAAAGATAAAGCATCATTTGATGCTGACAGACATTTTATGTTATGGAATTCGTGCTGTGGAGTTCGTTCCACATGGGATTCGCTGGCAACATGGATATAGAACCTGGAAGATGTCGGACAATAGACAGTAACAAATGGCATTGCTCCAGAGACATCGTTCTAGACCAAAAGTACTGTGAACGCCACATGAATAAGGGCCCCCCCTCTCGGCACGAAAGAATATGGATGCGATAGGTAGGTTCTGTAAAAGAAAGCTTTATTTGAAGTTAACAAGAATTTTATGTTATGGCATTTGCGTTGTGGAGTTCGTTCCACATGGGATTCCCTGGCAACATGGATAGAAAACCCGAAAGATGTTGGACAATAGATGGTAACAAATGGCATTGCTCCAGAGACGTCATTCTGGACCAAAAGTATTGCAAACGCCACATGAATAGGGGCCCCCCCTCTCGACATGAAAGAATATGGATGCGATATGTAGGTTCTGTAAGAAGATAAAGCTTTATTTGAAGCTGACAGGCATTTTATGTTATGGAATTCGCACTGTGGAGCTCATTCCACATGGGATTCCCTGGCAACATGGATACAGAACCTGGAAGATGTCGGAAAATAGACGGTAACAAATGGCATTCCTCCATAGACGTCGTTCCGGACCAAAAGTACTGTGAACCCCACATGAATAGGGGACCCTCCTCTTGGCACGAAAGAATATGGATGTGATAGGTAGGCTTTGTTAAAAAAAAAGCTTTATTTGAAGCTAACAGGCATTTTATGTTATGGCATTCGTGCCGTGGAGTTCGTTCCACATGGGATTCCTTGGCAACATGCATATAAAACCCGGAAGATGTCGGGCAATAGACAGTAACAAATGGCATTGCTCCAGAGACATCGTTCTTGACCAAAAGGACTCTGAACGCCACATGAATAGGGCCACCCCCTCTCAACACGAAAGAATATGGATGTGATAGGTAGGTTCTGTAAAAAATAAAGCTTTATTTAAAGCTGACAGGAATTTTATGTTATGGCATTCGCGTCGTGGAGTTTGTTCCACATGGGATTCCCTGGCAACATGGATACAGAACCTGGAAGATGTCAGACAATAGACAGTAACAAATGGCATTGCTCCAAAGACGTCGTTCCAGACCAAAAGTACTGCGAACGCCACATGAATAGGCCCCCCCCTCTCGGTACGAAAGAATATGGATGCAATAGGTAGGTTCTATAAAAAATAAAGCTTTATTTGAAGCTGACAGGAATTTTCTGTTATGGCATTCGCGCCGTGGAGTTTGTTCCACATGGGATTCCCTCGCAACATGGATACAGAACGCGGAGGATGTCAGAAAATAGACGGTAACAAATGGCATTCCTCCAGAGACGTCGTTCCGGACCAAAAGTACTCCGAACACCACATGAATAGGGCCCCATCCATCGGCATGAAAGGATATGGATGCGATAGGTAGGTTCTATAAAAATAAAGCTTTATTTGAAGCTGATAGGCATTTTATGTTATGGAATTCGTGCCGTGGAGTTCGTTCCACATGGGATTCCCTGGCGACATGGATACAAAACCCGGAAGATGTCGAACAATATATGGTAACAAATGGCATTGCTCCAGAGACATCGTTCCAGACCAAAAGCACTGCAAATGCCACATGAATAGGGCCCCCCCCTCTCGGCACGAAAGAATATGGATGCGATAGGTAGGTTTTGTAAAAAATAAAGCTTTATTTGAAGCTGACATGTTGAAATCTAATTTCCAACTACGCAGCCAGACCAAGCCAGAAACCGTTCACCGAATTTTCTCGGAGCGATTTGCCGATGAAGGAATAATCTGGCAAGGAGCTCCGATATAATTTGGAGCTGACACGTGGTTCAGCCCTGACATAATGCAACGTAGTTTTCTCGGGCGATAAAGTTAGGTGACAAAGTGCCTTCTGATATTGTTGTCCACCGTCGGATTTACTCCATCGCCCTCCACCGTCGATCAATCAAAGCTGCATGCGAGGTGCATTAAAAGCTATTGCGTGGAGTGTTCGATTCTTGAGTTTGACCGCCACTCCTGCATCAAATTAAATATTGCGTGAAGTAAATATAAGTTTTGGTTGACCATGCGTTTTAATTAATGAAACGTAATAGTGGTAGGTAGAATAGTGAATTTTATTATGTAGAGCACGTAAGTTTTTTTTATGACAAGGTATGGTGCATTTAAACATAGGTATGGTCAGTTTTTTTTATGCAATGTAATACGTAAAAAAATAGAGCTCGTATATTTTTGTTGTTGACTTTTTTTGTAATATGAGAGATATGTGGGTGTTCGCAGCAGCGAGAGAGAACCAGTGGATGTATGCACAGCAGTGTGTAAAAAGATAAGAACAGGTTTGCAATGTTTTGTGTGGCATTTTTTTTGTAAAACAGAGGTGTAAGAAAATCCATGTGTGGTTTTGCACAGCAGTGCATAAAGAAAATGGTGGAGCGCATTTTTGAATGCATATGTAAATTTTTATTACAGCAGTAAGTTGTTTTTCACAGCAGTGAATGTAAAAAGGATTTTACAGTGGTAAATCCCTCTCAGTAAAAGAGGATGAAGTTTGTATCAACTTTTTAATAGAAATGTTTTTTATGGTGGTAAAATACTCTGTCTCTCAGTGAAATTTTTTTTTTAAGTCTTCCTGTGCACAAAAAGATCCTGGAGCAAAGGTAAAACAGAGCATTGCCTCTGTGTGTTTGAATCTTGGTTTTTGGTATTTTCTCCATGTAAAAATACCCAACAGTGGTATCAGAGCAGGACCAGGCTCTTTAAAGAAGTTAAAGAAGCTGAAGGGAGAAGGTTTGTAGCTGCAGCAAAACTTCTCAGGCAGATAGAAGACTCAGACAACGAAGGATTCAGGTATTTGTCAAAGTTTTTTTTGTGTTGCTGAAGAATCAGTCAGTTGTTTTTAAACATACACAGTCAAGGAATGGCTAGCACAAGCACTGGTATGGGTATGTTTAACACCCAGCTCCCACAGTTTAATGGGAAGAACTATGACTACTGGTCAATAACTATGAGAGCCCTGTTTGCCTCTCAAGATTTATGGGAAATAGTTGAAGATGGTTTTGAAAAACCAGCAAATGAAACTGAGTTCAATGCATTAACTCAGGGAGAGAGAGATCTCCTGAAGAGCAATAGGAAGAAGGATGCAAAGGCCATTTTATTGTTGCATCTAGCAGTAGACCAGAGTATATTTCCAAGGATAGCAGCAGCTAAAACATCAAATGAAGCATGGCAAACCCTCAAGACAGCCTATCAAGGCATGGAGAGAGTGAAGACAGCAAAACTACAATTGCTGAGAAAGGATTTTGAAAACGTGAACATGAAGGAGTCAGACAACATTGAATCATTCTTCACTCATGTGATTGGTGTAATCACACAAATGAGAACTCATGGAGAAACAATTGAAGATAGAAGAATAGTGGAGAAAATATTGAGGGTCTTACCCTCAAGGTTTGATGCCATAGTCACCACCATTGAAGAGACAAAGGATCTCTCAAACTATTCAGTTGATGAGCTACATGCATCACTGATAACACATGAGCAGAGGTTGAGTAGGAATGAAAACTCATCTCTTGAGCAAGCCTTCAAGACCCAGATGTCCTTTGGAAGAGGAAGAGGTCAAGGAAGAGGAAACAAAAGAGGAAGAGGCAGAAGCCAGAACAGAGGTGGAAGGAACAGCCCATCAAATGCACAAGGAAGAGGCAGCAATCCAAATCAGAACCAAGGTCAAGGCAGCAGCCAACAAAGAGATCAGTATCAGGCTCAAGGACAAAGGTATGATAAATCTAGTTCAATGTTATTATTGCAAAAAGTATGGACATTATGCTAGTGATTGTAGAAAGAAACAACATGATAAAAACAGCAGACAAAATGCAAATGTTACAAGAGAAAACAGCAGTCAAGAAAATGTCCTGTTAGCTTGTAACATGGCTGAAACACATAGTGAGGACATATGGTTTTTAGACTCAGGTTGCAGCAACCATATGACAGGGAACATAGCCCTCTTTTCAGCCTTAAATCAGAATTTGAAATCAAAGGTCACACTAGGAACTGATAGTAATGTGTCTGTTATGGGAAAAGGGGAGATAAAAATATTTACAAAACAAGGAGAAAGGAAAACCATAGCAGATGTCTACTATGTCCCCGGAATGAGATGTAACCTATTGAGTGTTGGACAGCTTGTCCAAAAGGGTTACAATGTTTACTTTGTAAATGATGTGTGCACCATCAAGGACATACCACCCAGCAAAAGATGCATCGCTGAAGTGAAGATGACAAGGAACAGGATGTTCCCTCTCCGGATCAGGGCAGACATGAAAAACAAAGGTGAAATTGTAGCAGTCACCCAAGAGGCCTTCCAAAGCGTGCCAAAGGATGAGAACTGGTTATGGCACTTGAGATTCGGGCATCTAAATTTTGGAGGTCTAAACTTATTGAGCAGAAAATGAATGGTAAAGGGATTACCATTGATAGAGAAACCGGACAGCCTATGTGAAGGTTGCATTTTGGGCAAACAACATAGAGAAAGTTTTCCATCAGGGAAAAGCATAAGGGCAAAGACACCCTTAGAGATTATCCACTCAGATTTGTGTGGACCAATGCAAGCTCCATCATTAGCTGGCAGCCTATATTTCTTGACATTCATTGATGATTTTACAAGAAAGACTTGGATATATTTCCTCAAGAACAAAAGTGAAGTCTTTGAGAAATTCCAAAATTTCAAAGCACTTGTGGAGAACCAAAGCGGGCTGCACATAAAAGTATTGAGAACTGATAGAGGAGGTGAGTATATCTCAAATGAATTCCTAAAATTTTGTATAGAAAATGGAATACATAAATAGTTTACAACTCGGTACACCCCACAGCAAAATGGAGTTGCTGAAAGGAAGAACAAGACCATCATGGATATGGCGAGGAGCATGTTGAAGGCAAAGCATTTGCCAAATGAGTATTGGGCTGAAGCTGTACATTGTGCAGTGTACATTTTGAACAGGTGTCCTACAATAGCAGTCATGAACAAAGTGCCAGAAGAGGCATGGAGTGGGAGAAAGCAAGGAGTCACCCACATGAGAGTTTTTGGGTGTGTGGCCTATGCACACATACCAGATCAGCTAAGGAGGAAGTTGGATAGCAAAGGGGAGAAATGCATCTTCATTGGATACAGTGATGAATCCAAAGCCTATAGGTTGTACATCCCATCTACCAAGAAGTTCTTTGTAAGCAGGGATGTTCAATTCATTGAGGAAGAAGCTTAGGATGGAAGCATAGAGAAAACAGTGAATGTCAAGAACTGTTTGTCTCATGATGAAGATGAAGAGGAGGTGGCTGAAATGCATCCCCAAACAGCAGGGCCAACACAAGGACAGCAAGGAACACCATTGAGGATCAATGAGAGTGCTTCTCCAAGCACACCACAAGGAGGAAACTCAAGTGCATCATCAAGCACTTGCACACCAAGTGAAAGAGGTAAGAAGTTTAGAAATCTAAGTGATATTTATGATGAAGGAATGAATTCCTTATTTGCCTTGTTTTGTCATGTTGATGATCCTATTCATTTCGAAGATGCAATTAAAGATAGAAAATGGATAGAAGCTATGGATGAGGAGATAAATGCCATAGAGAGAAACAAAACTTGGGATTTGGTTGAGCTACCAAAAGGCAAAGAAGTCATTGGTGTGAAATGGGTCTATAAGACCAAGAGCAATGCTGAAGGCAAGATAGAAAGGCACAAGGCAAGGCTGGTTGTCAAAGGCTACAAGCAGCAGTACGGGAGAGATTATGAGGAGACTTTCGCTCGGGTTGCAAGAATGGAAACAGTGAGGCCAGTGCTGTCCATAGCAGCACAAAACAAATGGAAAGTCTACCATATGGATGTGAAATCAGCATTCCTAAATGGAGTGTTAATGGAAGAGGTCTATGTGGAACAGCCTCTCGGATATGAGAAGAAAGGTGAAGAGCACAAAGTGTGCAAATTGAAGAAAGCTCTTTATGGGCTGAAGCAAGCGCCAAGAGCATGGTACAGCAGGATAGATTCATATCTATTAGATAATGAATTTGACAAATGTGAAGGAGAACCCACAGTCTACATCAAGGAAAAGGATGGTAAAATTTTAATTGTTGTCTTGTATGTAGATGATGTTATTTTTACTGGAAATGATATTCATCTTATTGAGAATTTTAAATCAGTCATGAAGGATGAATTTGAAATGACTGACATGGGTTTCTTGAGATACTTCTTAGGCATAGAAGTAGATCAAAATGAAAAAGGAAATTTTATATCTCAAGCAAGATATGTAAATCAAATTTTGAGCAGATTTAACATGCAAGAATGCAAGCCAGCCATCACTCCCACAGTGATGGGATTAAAGCTCAGCAGAGAGGACAGCAGCAAGAATTTTGATCCTAGTTTGTATAAAAGCATTGTGGGCAGTCTTATGTATTTAACAGCAACTAGGCCTGATTTAATGTATGCTGTTAGTTTAATTTCCAGGTTCATGGAGAGGCCGAAGGAGGCACATTGGCAGGCAGCAAAGAGAATTTTGAGGTATGTCAAAGGCACCAAAATGTTTGGAATTTTATATAATGTCTCAGAACATTCATATTTGGTTGGATACACTGACAGTGATTGGGCTGGAAATGTAGATGATCGGAAAAGCACTTCCGGTTATGTTTTTAATATGGGTTCAGGAGCCATCTCATGGGCTTCTAAGAAGCAGTCCATTGTAGCATTGTCTACAGCAGAGGCTGAATATGTGGCAGCTACAGCAGCAGCATGTCAAGCAGTGTGGATGAGAAGAATGTTGAGAAGCTTAGGCCAAGAGCAGGCAAAAGCGACAGTGATTTTTTGTGACAATAGCTCAGCTATTGTATTGTCAAAGAATTCAGTGTTTCATAAGAGAACGAAACACATTGATACCAGGTTTCACTACATCAGAGAATTGGTGAACAATGGAGAAATTGTCCTAGAACATTGCAGGACTCAAGAACAGGTAGCAGACATCTTGACAAAGCCACTGGATCAGAAGAGCTTTGAATTTTTGAGGAAGTGTCTGGGTATGACAGAATGCCCAGTAGTTGAAATTAAAGGGGAGTGTTGAAATCTAATTTCCAACTACGCAGCCGGACCAAGCCAGAAACCGTTCACCGAATTTTCTCGGAGCGATTTGCCGACGAAGGAATAATCCGGCAAGGAGCTCCGATATAATTTGGAGCTGACACGTGGTTCAGCCCTGACGTAATGCAACGTAGTTTTCTCGGGCGATAAAGTTAGGTGACAAAGTGCCTTCCGATATTGTTGTCCACCGTCGGATTTACTCCATCGCCCTCCACCGTCGATCAATCAAAGCTGCATGCGAGGTGCATTAAAAGCTATTGCGTGGAGTGTTCGATTCTTGAGTTTGACCGCCACTCCTGCATCAAATTAAATATTGCGTGAAGTAAATATAAGTTTTGGTTGACCATGCGTTTTAATTAATGAAACGTAATAGTGGTAGGTAGAATAGTGAAGTTTATTATGTAGAGCACGTAAGTTTTTTTTATGACAAGGTATGGTGCATTTAAACATAGGTATGGTCAGTTTTTTTTATGCAATGTAATACGTAAAAAAAATAAAGCTCGTATATATTTGTTGTTGACTTTTTTTTGTAATATGAGAGATATGTGGGTGTTCGCAGCAGCGAGAGAGAACCAGTGGATGTATGCACAGCAGTGTGTAAAAAGATAAAGAACAGGTTTGCAATGTTTTGTGTGGCATTTTTTTTGTAAAACAGAGGTGTAAGAAAAACCATGTGTGGTTTTGCACAACCGTGCATAAAGAAAATGGTGGAGCGCATTTTTGAATGCATATGTAAATTTTTATTACAGCAGTAAGTTGTTTTTCACAGCAGAATGTAAAAAGGATTTTACAGTGGTAAATCCCTCTCAGTAAAAGAGGATGAAGTTTGTATCATCTTTTTAATAGAAATGTTTTTTATGGTGGTAAAATACTCTGTCTCTCAGTGAAATTTTTTTTTAAGTCTTCCTGTGCACAAAAAAATCCTGGAGCAAAGGTAAAACAGAGCATTGCCTCTGTGTGTTTGAATCTTGGTTTTTGGTATTTTCTCCATGTAAAAATACCCAACATGACAGACATTTTATGTTATGGAATTCGCGTCGTGGAGTTCGTTTCACATGGGATTCCTTGGCAACATGGATACAGAACCCGGAAGATGTCGGACAGTCGTGGAGTTCGTTCCACATGGGATTCCTTGGCAACATGGATACAGAACCCGGAAGATGTCGGACAGTAGATGGTAACAAATGGCATAGCTCCAGAGACGTCGTTCCAGACCAAAAGTACTGCGAACCCCACATGAATAGCCCCCCCCTCCTCAGCACGAAAGAATATGGATGCGATTATACATCGTTGGTCTTGAGTTCTTAGAAAACATCATAAACATGGTATTTGAACCTTTCCTCATGGTATTTGAACCTTTCCTCGGGTTACCAGCGGTGAAATCAGAATTCTAAGAATGGATTATACTTCCGAGTGGAAGGATTTCAATGTGATCATGTCTCAATTCTTATTTTAAAATATTCCAGAATTGCTTTAAGCACTAGTTTATTATATTTTTTTCAACTTTAAACTGTACTCTCATTATAATTATAAAAATAAAAAAAATAAAAATAAATATTAAATTTATTTATATACTGGAATATTTTAAAACCATTAAAATATAAAGTCCAATAAAAATTTAAAACTTATCTCACAGTAATTAAAATCTAAAATCCAACGTATTCATCACGTGACGAAGGAGTTCATACATTTAACGATTCCTTCTACATGACGCTATATCACATGACATGACGGATGAATTCATGATGCTACCGAAGATCACTGTGATGCCTTTCTGTTGCAACATTTTTGAAGTGATCCTGCGCACAGTTATAAAATAGATTATAATTTTGAATAAGATATTATATTTTTTTTAAATATAAAAATAAATTTAGTACTTTGGAATTCGGATTTTTTTAATTATATAATTTAATTTTACTGTTATAAAAAATTGCAAATTAAATTTAAAAGAAAATTTTTCTAAAAATAATTTTAAATTAAAAAATAAGATTTTTTTGATATTAAAATATTTTATTTCAAAAAAAAATTAATAAAAAATAAATAAAGTATATTTATTCTATAATTTTATATTTTAATATCTAAAGGTTTGAAGAGGATATGAAAAACAAATATAAACATAGATTTATCTGAAGTCTTGTGGAATAAAACCAATTTGTTTTTGTTGTTTATGTTCATTCATTCACCACCAGAGTTCTAATTTTGGTAGGATAATGCCCTACAAAAATTTATATTTTATTTTCAAAATTGTTGGAAAAATTCAAAATTTATTTACGAAATTGTTATAGTCATTTGTACACACATGTTTTAAACTATAAAAAATAAAATTTCTTTGTACAGGTTGTCATAGGACTCATGATTTGTATGGCTAAGGAAGCATTTATTGAAGTGATAATTCATCGATGAACAAACTTCCTTTCCTTTTCTTGATAAAGTATTTTTCAACATAGGACCCATGATTTATGAGGCTAAGGAAGCATTTCCTTTCCTTTTCTTGATAAAGTATTTTTCAACATAGGACTCATGATTTCTAAGGCTAAGGAAGCATTTCCTTTCCTTTTCTTGATAAAGTATTTTTCAACATAGGACTCACGATTTCTAAGGCTAAGGAAGCATTTATTGCAGTAAGATTTCATTATAGCATGGTCTTTGCCTTGTCTTGATCTTTTTTTTCTCTTTCAACACTTGTCAAAGAACCATTATTTTGTTTTCATTATGGCATGGTCCTTGGCTTTTCTTCATCTTTGTTTTTTGTCTTTCAACAGGTGACAAAGTATCATTAATTTGTTTTCATTACAACATGGTCCTTTGCCTTTTCTTGATATTTTTTTTCTCTTTCAACACTTGTCAAAGAAGCATTAATTTGTTTTCATTATAGCATGGTCCTTTCCTTTTCTTGATCTCTTTTTTTGTCTTTCAACAGTTGTCAAAGAAGCATTAATTAGTGTGATATGCTAGAAGCATTAATTAGTGTTATATGACATATGACTCATGATTTGTAAGGCTAAGAAGCATGTATTGCATATAGCATGGTCCTTGTTTTTTGTTGATCTTTTCTTTTTTTGTCTTTCAACAATTTTCAAAGAAGCGTTAATTAGTGTTATATACTATCGATTGCCTTACATAGCGTTATATGTTATCTATTGCCTAGTATTATCCTTTTGTTTAGAAAGAACAATTGATATACAAAATTCAAAGTCAATCTATTAGTAACCTAAAGTATTTTATAAACACATATGAAATATTGTTTGTAATACATATATGTCCAATCATATTCAATTTTATCCAAACTCTTAATATTTACATTTATAAATTTACATGGATAATAAAGTTAATAATAATAATTTTTGGTTGTTTAATTTATGTTATTAAGTTTTAATATTTAATTAATACAAAGTTGAATAGAAACACAATATTTATGCCATTTCAATAAATTATGTTTGAATGCCTCAAATGTGATCGCTTCATACGAATCTGGTTGATATACCATAAATATAACATAACTTTCTACTAATTATTTAACGTTACAATGTGAGATTACAAAATTAGGGTTAAATATTAGAGTCTATAATATTTGGATTTGTAATATGGAGGTCTATAATATTGTTCTTAATATTGGGTGATGAGCCTCGGTATTGAAACAAGAATGTTGCAACACCCAAGGCTACCAACTTTAATTATCAACCTGGGGTTCTTACAAACTTAAGAGGTATCAGCACTATATGTGCAACATACAATGTGTTCTTCATTTGTTGTCATGATGTAGTAGAGTGCATGTAATGCAATCAAATCCTAAACTAATTGTAGGAAATGAAATGCTCGAAATGGAAACCTTAACCTATTACAAGAAAGAGAATACAAGGAAATAAACCTATTCTAATTTCATAAAGTAAAGATCATGAACTAAATTTCAACCATTAAATTTCAAAGAGTTTAAATCCATTAACAAAGCTCATTGGATGTGGCAATCAATAAAATCATCATTGTATTATCCAATTCATAAATTTGTCGATTAATCCAAATCGTTGAGATGTTTTGCATGGGTAAAACGACAAGTCCTAAGTTGTGTTTATCCCTCCTAAACTATTCGTTTAGAGCCTAGGTGACATGATTCAACCCTAAGGGACCAAAACCAATCTTTTTGAGCAAATTTGCGCAAGTACATACATGTTGGAAGAGTACTACAAGAAACTACTGAACGTTACAGATTTACTACAAGAAGTTATAATTCATTGAATGACCAAGAAAATCAAATCCGAATTCGATGAAACTTTTTAATTATTTAATAGGATGTGTTAGGTCTCTATTCCAATTGGAATGAATCAAAGAGACCTATATTAACCCATGCTAAAAAATAACAGAAAATTACTACTCTAAAATATAGAAATTCGAGAACTAGTGAGCTAGTAAATCTATCAAATGCCGAACTTAATTAAGTGAAAATGCAATGGGGTAAATTTTGTTATTAACTAGAATTTGTTTTCGATCTAATGCAAGTGGAATCAATTATATTTAAGCTCTTTAGGATGCTATAAAAAAGAGCATAATCTTATTGTTATTTTCCACAAGGGACTTTCAGAAATCTAGATTTCGGAATAAGCAAACTAATCCAAGTAGCTCAATGATTACTATGACCTTACAAAACTGTTACAAGGATGAAATGATGCTTTTGATCATTCAAAAGAACCTAATTCAGCCATTTAACGCAATCTTACAACAATAAATTATCAATACTAAATGCAGAAATAGAAAAGACAAGAACAAGAGATGCATGTGAATAAGAAGTGAAAGGAATAAAAGTAAATCATCGAAAAGGGCTCTGAGGCTCCTAAGATGGCCAAGATAATGGAAACTCAGAGTCCTATGAAGGAGACCAATATTTATAAGCTGAACATGCCACCAATCTTTATTATTTCCATTAATACAATTACATCCCTACAAGAAATGAAAGTGGAGCTGCAAAAAATACGAGTTCTCTCCACAAGAAGACTTAGATGTTCGTAAACCTAAGCTGAGGTAAGCTAGGTGATATGTATTATGAAAAGAAATTTTTTTATTAAATAAATTAATAAAATAAATCACTTGGAGGGTGGAGCACCAAGAGAGAGGAGATGCTTGCCAAATCTCATGAGGAATGGGATAGAGATGAATATTTCGTGATAAAGCTTCTAGATATGATTCTAGATAAGCTTGGATGGATTGTAGACCCATCGGGTGGATGGGAGATAAAGATCCATAAGGCATAAAAGCTTTGCAAGAGATAAATGCAATCTTTCATGATGAAAATCCTCGTGGGAGATAAAGATGATATTTTCCAAAAAAGAGCTAGGCAAATGGAAAAAACCATAAAATTGAGCAATCGCTAATGGTAACTAAATCATGAAAGATGGTATTAAATAGCCAGTGCATTGATCAATTGAGGATAGTTGATCCGTGGAAAGATATTTGGCTTGGGGGGATCAGAGGTGATTAATGGTTCCCTCCAGGTGAGGTTTTAGTTGGTATCAGATGCGTGGGATGTTTTTATGATGATTTTTACTCTCTCTCTCTCTTATAGTTTCAGTTTGTTTATGAGAATATTTTATTAAGTCTTTGTTATTATTCCAGATTTTCTATGAGATGATTGCCGAAATTTCCTCACCATGAGAATGTTTGAATGAATTACACGTGTTTTTGTACTAATAAATTTACTAGGATGTGAAATCCTAGAATTTAGATATATGGATTGCTTAATTTCCTATTTTACAGAAATGATGGATTTATTAATGCATGTAACTATCATGTGCTCTCCTATGCATATCAAAGTTATTAAGGTTATCTTTATAGTGGTAAGAAAGAGTAGCATGCTTTAGTGTTTTGTAGATGTTCATGCATGTGGAACAATTATGGGGGAATGTCTTCCATAGTACTATCAAAGGTTCACCATGGTCTATGTCATCCAGAATGAAATTACTTTCTCCTGCATGTGGTATAAGGAATTTATGGTACGTATTTTAGTTATGCATATATGGGTCTTTAAGATATCTAGTGAAATTGACTTCAATATCACCATGTTGTTGATGGTACCTAGTGTGCCTATAATGAAAAATATCTCTAGTATTGCATCATATGTCTGTAAATAGTTGTAATATTTATAATTGTATGACATAAGTTACCTGTATAATGCTTGATCTAATATTTTTATGTAATTAACAAATTTGTTATGCATGATGGAAGAAAGACCTATAATCATGATGGATGACCATGATAGTGGAGTTAAATTAAGATCATTAATGTAGGTAAGGAAATTAGTATAGGTTGCATGCTATGGTTAGTTCTATCTTCATCTATTAAATCATGTTTATTAGAAATCGAACACATAAGCCTCGACAATAGAGTTCAAATACCATATTAGAACCACTCCATAATTAAATTGATAATGATTATGGTGTCTGTTATCGAATTACTAATGATGATATAAGGGCGGGCTAAAGATACTGCTTACCAGTATTGCATCTTAATGATCTAATATAGAAAAAAATACAGAATGGGAGCTTACGAGCTAAATTCCAGGGTAGGCTAAGGAGGTTTGTTACAAGCAGTATCAGAGCAATCAAGTTCAAACCTTGCGTCCTATGGGCCAATACGCCTCCATAAGGTATGGAAAAGTCGTATAACATCCATTTAATTCCTCCGTTGGACCTCATTGATGCATGTAGGATTGATGAGGAGTCATAGGAGGTATAAGGACAAGGTTAAAATCATCAAGAGGTGGTGTTGGTGGTGGAAACATTGATGACAATATTTTATTTTTATTTATTTCATGTAAGCAAGAGTGGAATTTGAAGATGGATTTTGGTTAGATGGAGTGGATGAGTCATGCAAGTGGTGTTGGGGGAACTATATCAACCTTCCCTAAAGAACACATGATCTTTTGACCCCTTTCTCTAATCAGATTATGTCTTGTACCTTCTTCTCGGTCATCTTCTAGTACTACAGGATCTTCCTATAGTAATTCAGGACAACCTCCTATAGCAGACTTGTTTTGTCTATATCTCTGAATGTAACAACCCTCCCTTGTTTACTAAAGTATTGCAAACCTAAGCCATGTTAAAGCTAATTGTGATATCCTCCCTTATGTTTTAGATGTTCGTAAACCTAAGTTGAGGAAAGCTAGATGATATGTAATATGAAAAGAAAATGTGTTATTAAATAAATTAATAAAATAAATCACTTGGAGGGTGGAGCACCAAGTGAGAGGAGATGCTTGCCAAATCCCATGAGGAATGGGATAGAGATGAATCTTTCGTGATAAAGCTTCTAGATATGATTCTAGATAAGCTTGGATGGATTGCAGATCCATTGGGTGGATGGGAGATAAAGATCCATAAGGCATAAAATCTTTGCAGGAGATAAATGAAATCTTTCATGATGAAAATCCTCGTGGGAGATAAAGATGATATTTTCCAAAAAAGAGCTAGGCAAATGGAAAAATCCATAAAAGTGAGCAGCCGCTAATGGTAACTAAATCATGAAAGATGGTATTAAATACCCAGTGCATTGATCAATTGAGGACAGTTTATCCTTGGAAAGATCTTTGGCTTGGGGGGATAAGAGGTGATTAATGGCTCCCTCCAAGTGAGGTTTTAGTTGGTATCAGATGCGTGGGATGTTTTTATGATGATTCTTACTCTCTCTGTCTTATAGTTTCAGTTTGTTTATGAGAATATTTTATTAAGTCTTTGTTATTATTCCAGACTTTCTATGAGATGATTGCCTAAATTTCCTCACCATGAGAATGTTTGAATGAATTACATGTGTTTTTCTACTAATAAATTTATTGGGATGTTAAATCCTAGAATTTAGATATATGGATTTCTTAATTTTCTATTTTACAGAAATGATGGATTTATTAATGCATGTAACTATCATGTGCCCTCCTATGCATATCAAAGTTATTAAGGTTATCTTTACAGTGGTAAGAAAGAGTAGCATGTTTTAGTGTTTTGTAGATATTCATGCATGTGGAACAATTATGGGGGAATGTCTTCCTTAGTACTATCAAAGGTTCACCATGGTCTATGTCATCCATAATGAAATTACTTTCTCCTGCATGCGATATAAGGAATTTATGGTACATATTTTAGTTATGCATATATGGGTCTTTAAGATATCTAGTGAAATTGACTTCAATATCACCATGTTGCTGACGGTACCTAGTGTGCCTATAACAAAAAATATCTCTAGTGTTGCATCATATGTCTATAAATAGTTGTAATATTTATAATTGTATGAGATACGTTATTTGTATAATTGTTGATCTAATATTTTTATGTAATTAAAAAATTTGTTATGCATGATCGAAGAAAGACCTATAATCATGATGGATGATCATGATAGTAGAGTTTAATTAAGATCATTAATGTAGGTAAGGAAATTAGTATAGGTTGCATGCTATGGTTAGTTCTATCTTCATCTATTAAATCATGTTTATTAGAAATCGGACACATAAGCCTTGACAATAGAGTTGAAATACCATATCAGAACCACTCTATAAATAAATTGATAATGATTATGGTGTCCATTATAGAATTACTAATGATGATATAAGGGCGGGCTAAAGATACTTCTTACCAGTATTGCATCTTAATGATTAAATATAGAAAAAAATACAGAATGGGAGCTTAGGAGCTAAATTCCAGGGTAGGCTAAGGAGGTTTGTTATAAGTGGTATCAGAGCAATCAAGTTCAAACCTTGCGTCCTATGGGCCAATACGCCTCCATAAGGTATGGAAAAGTCTAAGCCTGAATTTGGTGTCATTACCACAAACTTTGCAAAGGGGTTCTGGTATAAGTGTTAAATATGAACTCCTTAAGATTTAATCTAAATATCAATGTTAAATCCACATGCATAGTTTTGGTTTCTTGAAATATTTATGTCTGTCATAAATACGAATGCGTAAGAAGGGACATTGAAACAACACACACACACACAAAGATATATATCTATATATATCTGTGTGTGTGTGTATGCGCGCGTTTACTGCTAAAGGGTTTGATTATAATGGTCGACATTGGGTCTACGAAATGGTGAGATTATTTTAAAGGAAACCCTTAAACACTATACTAATCAAACGAAAGAAAGAAAATGGGAAAATGAAGCTATGTCAGGTTTGTTTCCTAAGGAATTGTTGAATTAGATAATGTTTTAACTATACAAAATTGGTTATAACCATAAGTTTGTCAATATAGGAAAAAGAAATAAAAATATAAGATCTGCCTACAAGTGCATCCATGTGAATATGACGAGTCTCAATCTGTATTGGTTGAGAGTTGATATTTTTTTGTTGGGACCACCTATCTTTCTTCAGAATTCGAATCGATCTCTGTTTTCACTTTGGAAATTAAGAGAATGAATACATGTTCTTGGGAATTTATTTAAGGACACGGCTACTTGTATTACATGTGTGTGCATTGTTAACCCCAAAGCTAACCAAAACTCTATCCCAACCATTGCTTGATCATGTATGGTCTGTCTGTATTGCCTATCTTGACGTAAGGGAGTAATCTTCTCCAAATGTGAAATTACCAAGCAACAACCATATCTGAGATAGACAAAGATCAAATACAAGCGAGATCAATTACAACACATGCGCATTGAGAGAGTGCTCACACTTAAACCACCAAGGGAACAAGAGCATTTATTTAATGTGCACGAAACGTCGAGAGCCACTTACCTCCATGTAGCGTGTAAATAAGATTATTGTGGTAATTAAGTGGAATTATATATGTAAAAATATATTTCCCTTGGGCCAATCTTCACACCATAGCCACAAGTCGGGTAGTTATTATTTGAGTAAGTTATGCTTCAATAGGTGAAGATTAAATTCAAGTAGTAAAAAGCTAAAAACCTATTCATATGGACAGCTCAAAACAAACTTATTTTTGACAATGAATATATTGTGCCGACTACATCAGCGATTAGATCCAAAGAATTGCTCTTCAAACTCTTGTTCTCGAAGGGGTTCCTTGGAAAAACGATAGATATCAACGTGTCCCAAACAGCGACTAAGCCAAGAAATAAACAGGCATGTTTTTGCATAACACGTCAACAGGCATCGAGAGAGATTCACAAGTTCATAGGCATCGAGCAGGTTTTCTTATCAGGACACTGCCTAAACGTCAACCACTTTGACTTGATCCGCAGTTCAGTCCCACTTCTCTTGGACTTCCTCGACACTCAATTACATGATGAGTATGGGAGTTGTATAAAAACTCTGACGGGCATATCGGTTACGATGGGTCAAACCATTGAAACCATCCAAGTGACATTTCATGCAACGAAGGACGATAAATACCTGTTAAAACAACTTATTTGTAAAAAAAATTATAAACATTGTTGCTTATTCTGTTTGCATTACTACAAGCATGAAGAAACAAGGTCGTGGGTAATATCATCCATAGAATGTTATAAAGTATCATGCAATGAATTAATAAGGATGTACACCTATGAGGTTATGGCATAATCGAATAACGCGGTGATGTTAATGGGGTGAGGAAGGTGATTTTGTTATAAAATCCGCAACCTTCTAGTCATAGGAATCTATGAAATTAACAAAATGATGCGTTGTTTCTAAAAATTACACACCTTCAAAGCTCACCTTCATTGGTTGTAGCTTTTAGGAACATCAGTAGAAAATCTATAGATTGATGTTTCCCTTTTCAATATTGCATTTCGCATTTTCCTTATCTCGTAAGGAAAGCCAAATTTTTGACTTATGAAGCTAGGAACGTTAACTGCAACAACGTGTCTCTTTGTTTCCTTTCAGGTGCCATGTCATAGTCGGAGGCATCCAAGATTGGCAACAAAGCCAGTAACATTTTTTCCCTGAACAATTGAGGAAAAGGCGAAGTTGGCCGTATTTTCATTCTGTTGATTGTCTGCCGAATGGAAAGTGATGAGTAAGGATAATGATTATATTGAGTAAAAAAGACCAATTCATAGCCTAACTAGAGGAGCATATCGGTTTTAGGACAACGTGATTGCAAAATCCGCAAGATTTTAAGTCATCAAGTTAGGAAAAACGTTGTTGTAATGACTACACTATTGTTGGGTTAAAGAAGTAGTTAGGTTGTCGTTAGCTGCCATTATTGTGTTTCAATTTTAGCAGTAATTGAGTCAATTTCTCTGTTCTAATCTAACCAAAAGTTATTAAGATTATCTTTACAGTGGTAAGAAAGAGTAGCATGCTTTAGTGTTTTGCAGATGTTCATGCATGTGGAACAATTATGGGGGAATGTCTTCCATAGTACTATCAAAGCTTCAACATGGTCTATGTCGTGCATAATGAAATTAGTTGCTCCTTCATGCGGTATAAGGAATTGATGCTACATATTTTAATTATGCATATATGTCTCTTTAAGATATCTAGTGAAATTGACTTCAATATGACTAGGTTGCTGACAGTACCTAGTGCGCCTATAATGAAAAATATCTCTAGTATTGCATCACAACTCGCTAAATAGTTGTAATATTTATAATTGTATGAGATAGGTTACATGTATAATTCCTGATCTAATATTTGTATCTAATTAAGAAATTCGTTATGCATGATGGAAGAAAGACCTATAATCATGATGGATGATCATCATAGTAGGGTTTAATTAAGATCATTAATGCAGGTAGGGAAATTAGTATAGGTTGCATGCTATGGTTAGTTTTGTCTTCATCTATTAAATCATGTTTATTAGAAATTAGACACATAAGCCTTGATAATAGGGTTAAAAGACCATATCAATACCACTCTATAATTAAATTGATAGTAATTGTGGAGTCTGTTATAGAATTACTAATGATGATATTAGGCCAGGCTAAAGATACCCCTTACCAACATTGCAACTTAAGGATTAAATATAAAAAAAAATTACAAAATGGGAGCTTAGGAGCTAAATTCCAAGGTAGGCTAAGGAGGTTCTTTACAAGTGGTATCAGAGCAATCAAGTTCAAAAATTGCAGCCTATGGGCCAATACGCCTCCATAAGGTATGCACAAGTCTAAGACTGAATTTGGTGTCATTAACACAAACTTTGCAAAGGTGTTCCAGTATAAGTGTTAAACCTAAACTCCTTAAGATTTAATATAAATATTAATGTTAAAGCCATATGCACATTTCTGGTTGCTTGAAATATTTATGTCTGTCATAAATACAAATGTGTAAGAAGGGACATTGAAACAACATATATATATATATGTGTGTGTGTGTTTACTGCTAAAGGGTTTAATTATGGTCCTCTTTGGCTCGATGAAATGGCAAGAGTATTTTAAAGGAAACCCTTAAACACTATACTAATCAAACACTAATGGAACGAAAGAAATAAAATGGGAAAATGAAGCTACAACGGGTTTGTTTCCTAAGGCCTTCTTGAATCAGATGACGTTTTAACTATACGAAATTGGTTTTAACCGTAAGTTTATTGATTTAGGGGGAAAAAATTACAATATTTGCCTACAAGTGCATCCATGTGAATACGACCAATCTCAATCTGTATTGGTTGAGGGTTGATATTTTTCTGTTCGTACTGCATATTTTTTTCAGAATTTGAATCGATCTCTACTTTCACTTTGGACCTTAAGGGAATGCACCCATGTTCTTGGGAATTTTTTTAAGGACACAGCTACCCGTAATTATATGTGTGTGCATTGTTAACCCTAAATCTAACCAAAACTCTGTACCAACTACTACTTCATCACGTATGGTCTGTTTGTATGGTCTATCTCAATGTAAGAGAGTAATCTTCTACAAGTGTCAAATTACCAAGAAACAACCATATCTGCGATAAACCAACATCAAATACAAACGAGATCAATTACAATTCATGCGCAATTAGAGAGTGCTCACACTTAAACCACCAAGGGAAGAAGAGAATTTATTTACTGTGTGTGAAATGTCGAGAGCCGCTTACATCCATGTAGTGTGTAAATAGGATTATTGTGGTAATTAAGTGCAATTATATGTAAATAAATATTTCCCTTGGGCCAATCCTCACATAGCCACAAGTCGGGTAGTTATTATTTGAGTAAGTTATGCTTCAGTAGGTGAAGATAAAATTCAAGTAGTAAAAAGCTCACTAGTCACATCGAAACTACAAAGCTAAAATCCTATTCATATGAAATACTCAAAACAAACTTATTTTCAATAATGAATATATTGCGTCGGCTACATAAACGATTAGAGAAAAAGCAATGCTCTTAAACTCTTGTTCTCGAAGGGGTTCCTTGGAACATCGACAGATATCAACGCGTCCCAAATAGTGACGAACCCAAATACATATCGCCAGTCATGAGTGGAGTCAATGGAAGAAGCATGTTTTTGCGTAACACGTCAACAAGTGTCCAGAGAGATTAACAAGTGCATAGGTATCGAGTGGGTTTTCTTACCAGAACACCGTCCAAACGTCAACCACTATGGCTTGATCTCGAGTTTATTCCTACTTCCCTTGGACTTCCTCAGCACTTGATTACATGCTGAGTATGGGAATTGTATAAAAACTCTGATGGGCATATATGTTATGACGGATCAAACAATTGAAACCATCCAAGTGACAATTCATGAAAATACGGATAATAAATACCTATTAAAACAACTTATCTGTAATATTTTTGATAAACGTTGTTTCCTATTCTATTTGCATTACCGCAGGCATGAAGGTACAAGGGTGTGGATAATATGATGCACAGAATGGGATAAAGTATTATGCAATGAATTAATAAGGATGTATGCCGATGAGGTTATAGCGTAATTGGATAATGCAGTGATCTTAATGGGTGTGGAGGGTGATTTTGTTATAAAAAGGCACAATCTTCTAGTCATATCAATATGTGAAATTAAGAAAAGGATGCATTGTTTATAAAAATTACACACCTTCAAAGCTCACCTTCGCTGGTGGTAGCTTTTAGAAACATCACCAGAAAATATTTAGATTGATGTTTCCCTTTTAAATACTGAATTTTTCATTTTCCTTATCTTGTAAGAAAAGCCGAATTTTTGAGTTACGAAGGTAGGAACGTTAACTGTAACAAAGTGTATCTCTATGTGTGTATGGGTAATGGAATAAGATTACTATTTTTTTTGTTGCCTTTCGTGTGTCGTGTCATAGTCGGAGGCATGAAAAATTGGAAACAAAGCCAATAATACTGTCTCCCTGAATGATTGAGGAAAAGTCGAAGTTCGGCATGTTTTCATTCTGCTGATTATCTGCCGAATGGAAAGTGTTGAGTAAGGATAATGATTATATTGAGTAAAAAGAAAACCAATTCATAGGCTTACTCTAAGAGCATATTGGTTTTAGGAGGACGTGATGGAAAAAGGCACAGTATTTTTAGTCATCAAATTAGGAAGAAGGTTGTTGTAACGACTACACTGTTGTTGGGTTCAAGAAGTAGTTAGGTTGTCATTAACTGCCATTATTGTGTTTCAATTTTAGCAGTAATTGATTCAATTTCCATGTTCAAATCTAACCAAAAGTACCTAATTGACTATTTGAGCGAAAAAGGAATGGAGAAGAGAATAAAGCACCTGGTGCACATAAATTTATGGTTGGTAAAATGGAGGAAATGCATTTTTCCTCTGGCAATGACAACGTTTGTGTCATTGTTTCCGGGATTCGTTGCAACCCTTTTCACATTTTCAAAGCAATGGCGTGTATGCAGTCCTGTCGTATTTCGTTTCATGGGAGTCAGAGATGAGGTTCCCAAGGTAGTTTCTGTGGAATTAAAAATCTCCTCTGCTACTCTAACATCATTGGAAGCCATACCTCCTTCCCCTATATTGACTGATTTGATTTCAGGGTCTTGGACCCCAAGACGAGAAAGTTAGTTATAAATTTGGTTAAGACATATTGATTTCAAAAGTTCGTGGCTCTCAAGGTGTTGAGGACCTGCTAAATATTGTCATTCCCCTTCTACCTTAAATCTTTCCAGTGATATTTCGAGCTTGAGATCTTTGAAAATAGATTTATATCATTGGAATCTCTACAATAGTTTCCACAGCTAAATGAACTCCATGAAAATGTTTATTGACTCGCACTCAGAGCAAGAAAACTGTGGAAACGATAGTGTCATGATAAAAAACAACAAAAAAGGTTCGTTAAGACGAGTAGGTCATCAAGAGGCAGAGAAAATAAAAAACTATTATTAATTAGGAGATAATTTCCCTTCTATGATTTTCATAATTGCATGTGTAATTTGAAAATTGTTTGTTGATTCAGAAAATGAAAATTTGATTAGACTGTTTCAGTGTAGTAGAGACCATCGATCTTTGGACAATCTGAATCACTTCACATATTTGTGTTTGTGATGATACAAAAGAAGTCTCTGATCTTCACGAGATGATAGTGCCTCTCTACAGAGTTGCATGTGAATGACCTTACAACGATGCAAATTTCCATCACCGTTCTTAAGAGATTTCTTGTTGCAGTAGATTATCTGTTACAACGTTCTGAAATACGAGGATGTCTGGATGGGTCAGGATGGCGATCATTCTTGTGATAAGAAAGTTCGTGAACATCTCAATTTTTAAATCACAAGATCAAGTTGAAATAAAGAGAAACAAAAATTTATGAAGTAAGCGAGTACAATCTGAAAGAGAAGGTCGTGATGTTAAAATATTAACCAAGGTATGGTCAAGCATGTAAAACATGAAGAATTTGTTCTAAAAAATTTTGCGTTATGAGTAAGGGAAAATTATGCATAAAGCATGATGAATGAATTCATTAATTGTTTAATTATATATGGAAAATTAGAATTGTTGAGGTACGTGCAACATAGATGTGAAAACTTTTTTTTGGCAAGACTTGGAAATCTTACATGGAAAAAGTAGTTGCATGAGATTAAGAAAATAACTACTCATTTTGAATTGAGTAGCAGAGTTAAATCCTTATGTGTATTGATTTTTGTTTACATGAGAAGAGGCAATTTTCTACCTACAATTCTAGGCTATGTTTGAGGGTTTATTTTTCATGTAATTTTCCAAAGTAGCCATGCTTTAGCATGTGGAGGTTGTTGTATTGAAAGTGAAGGTAAATATATATATATATATATATGATAGCAACTAGTTGTACATAAAGGGAAACTTGGGAAAAATTTGTATTATGAATGACGAAGAGAAATTAGAAAGTTTTCCTTAAAACCTCTAACACAATTTCTACCATCGGATCAACATCCTGAACCATGACATAAACCGGTTGATGAACCCTATGGAAAACTATATTGGAATTGATTGTTCCAATAGGTAAGAGATTTAAATGGTGATTGTTACAATTGTGGTATAGATGCATGGCTAAATAAAATCATCTAACCTTAGAAAAGATGATTAGATAGTAAAGAAAATCATGGTTGTATCATTGTTGTACTATTGTACCCATGCATTTTCATATCATAGTCTGGCTGAGGGGTCATTCAGACAATTTTTTTTTAAAAAGGATCATGCTAATACCCATACATAGTAATGAGTCATATGAATATTCCATGTAAGTACTTACTGTTGAATTCTAGTATTGATTCTTGACTCATTAGTCAACCTTATGGTCTCTTACATGGTGACAAAAAGTAAAATTCGTTGCTCAACAATCATAAAGATCTTGTTTACCCCAATTGCTATTAACAGGGAGTATGTTTTGTAGAAGGAAAGAGAGATATTGACCTAATGATTATATTGGTAAAGTAGTGTGGAGTTGTTGTTGTGTTGTGATAAAATGTATGTTTTGTTGCTTAGATGTTGGAAATAATTATGTTGAGCAAGGATTGATGTTTCGTGACTTGTAGAATCAATCTTATGCTGCTAAGCAATGCTTACAAATATTCATAGCATGTAGAAATGTGGCTTTTTCCTCCATGCAGGGGATTTAAGTTGCTTGAACTATATTAAAATTATATTTTTCTAGCATACATGCATGGGATTTTATGTGCCAAAAAAAATAATAAGCAATGTATGCATGAATAACTCATGATAATTTTTAATAAGTTGTACAAATTGTTGTTCAAATTAATCCTGTGATGAATGCATCTGCTTACAATATGATTTGTTCTTCGATTGGAAGAAAGAATGGTTAAGGGGAAACTTAACTTAAGCATATTTCTAGGACATATGCATCTTCGATGGATATGCATAATGGAACCTAGAAATATCCTTGAGTACAAACCATATTAATTGATGAAGTAGCACAAATGGTATCGAACACTGAGTCAATTAAATTTTATTTAACAATCTATTTAAATAGATTGATATCATAATTTGTACCAAGAAATTTTGAGAGGATCTCTTATTGGATTGCATTGATAAGGTGTCTGGACGACATAAGGAAATGTTGCATAATTCAAACAAGAACTCATAAAGTAGATAACTAATATTATGGTAAAGGGTGATTTAATGATAAGGATGAGCTAATATGTAAATACCATGAGATCATAAATACTTACAACTAAAAGGAGTGTATGATTGAAAGTAGTAAAAAATTTCATGTATAACTACACTGAATTATGCATGGCCAACAGGTTGTTGAGGCATAAAATGGGAAATGGTAAAACCTATGAGATGAATTAATGGTCTCATGAATATTAAACTTCAAAAGCTATGAGTTAATAGTCTGCTTTAGAACATTAAGCAGAAGGTATGATTAAGATGAAAATATGCATGAATACAATACTATGTGACTGATACTATAACCACATGAAATTTGGAATTAATTTCCACTTGACATAAATCTTTCTTAATTACATAGATGGACCATGATCATAAAAATTCCTTGAAAACTGAACAAAACTAAAGATAAAGGAATGTTGGTATGATACAAACATGGTGGAAAAATATGTGGATAAATTTTATGTCATGCAGGTGATACAATGAGGATGGTATTATAGGTTGTACCACATATGGACTATGTACAATAGTACATATGGGACCGTATGACTACATATGCTACAAGGTTGAAAAATGAAATGTGTATTAGTGTGTATAACATACCTTGTGTACAGGTATGCATACAGTCATTCGATAGATGTCTGGCTAGGTCAAAAAATATAGAGGTTACCGAGAAGAAGGAAAGTAAGTTTGGTATAAGTAACTATGGTTAATCGCAGTTTGGCATACATACAATTACGATGAATATATATATATGATGAATATATATTATTATGTGAACTAATCTGTTACGACCTTGCAGACATATGAATGTATAAAACATGCTAATTGATGTATTATATGCAAAGAGACTACAAGAAGAAGGTGTTCGACAAGAACACAAAGGCTTGAAAGAATGCAAGCACAGGACATGCATTCTTCAGATAAAATAAATGATAAGCAATAGATGATTTAATAATATTAAGTAACAGATCATGATATTTATCATAGTTAAACTTTTGCATCTATAAATTGTCACGAATGGTTTGAAAAAAATGTTACATGTAGCTATGAAAGGAGACCACTCCTTGAGACCAATGTAGCAATGGAAGCAGAGGCATTGGGAGCACTCCTTCTGACTGATGTACATCAAAAAAATTGCATTAGATGGCAGAGCCATGAGAGCCGTTGACTCAGAAACCAGCTACCTAAAAACTAAATATCTTTCATTCATGTAATAATTATTGATAATTAAATTTAAATTATAAAAAACTATATATAAATTAAATTATAAAAACCTTATGTAAAAATAAGCAAACCCATAATTAATAAGTAAATAACTATGCTAGCAATGCAAATTGTTTCAACAAAATTTCTATTTTGCTCCAACAATTGTAATTGGAATAAAGTTACATATCTTAATCAACCCATAGTAACTGAGTTCACAATTTATAGATAGTCATATTTGAGAAGAGATCCGGCAATCTGACACTCAATTATACAACATTTTAAAAATTAAGAGATGGCCGGATTTTTGAGGAGATTGGCCAGTAATATCAGAGTGAATTAAATATCTCATCCAATTAACTGTATATATTTCCCCATCCCTCTACTTTTTTCTTTTTTGGAACCTCTCGATAGCAGAGATGCAACAAGATTACCGGAGAAAATAATAATTTCTGAAATAAAGTACGTAACTTCCTTATCAGGTAAGGATCTGCATTGGGGTTTCCCTTATAATGCATTTAGCGGTAATAGTTATGGCTATGAAGATGATCATTGTGGTTGCAGTATGTCTCAACCTGCAAATACATCGTGCGTCCATAAAGAATGGACAGGTTATAAGTTTTATGTTTGAAAAATTGTGGCTATAATTCGTCATCAATCGGTACATCAAAGCAGACGTGAGAATATGTTCTTTTATCTCTTTATTGTTAGACACAACTCTATTCCGTGCTATTGTGTGATTTTAGGGTTCTAAAGTTCATTTTAAAGGATATCCCATATGTTCTTTTATCTATTTATTTTTACCTTCTAAAACAATTCAAATTAAGGACCTACAATTCTTTTCTATGCTATTGTGTCATTTTGTTAAAGTTATTTGAATGTGGCATTGTTGTATCAATAGTAGTATATGTCCCTCCTCTATTAATTAGAGTTATAACTATGGGAAATATTAATCTTAATCACCGCGTTAAACACCTTAATAATAGCCATACTTGTATTTTTGTAGCTTCTGTCTGTGTTTGAAGATAGAAGGATTGAAGCCAAGGAATAGAGGTAGCACACGAACCATTCCACAACACAACAAAGAATTTAAGGCATTTAATGTATTTTGGTAAATAGATATGGGCAAGCATTCATTTCCCAACTATTGGCCACACTCCACAAACACGTGCGCGATTAGTGTCCACACTCAACAAAAACAAATTTGTTATGTCATTTATTAATGTAAAATTGTATGTTGAGATAAATATGTATGTAAGAGTCATTTTGCAAGTAAGAGAGAAAGAGAGCGACAGTCTTTGGTGAGTGCGTGAAAAACAACAGTTAATGTGTTTTATTCTGTTATTTCGCATGAACTGTAAATCACTGTAAAAACTTTGTTTTCCTTGGTGAATGAGCCACAAATGTATTTTCATGATTTAGAATTCCATCCTAAGTTATTATTGTGTTGCTCCAAACTTACTCTATTTTACTTTCTTTTTTTTGGTTCTACTTTGTGTTTTTTTTGGATGAATAAATATTGTGTTTTTAAGTCTCTTTATAACTGCGGGTAAAATTTTTCAACAATACCTTATGCATCGAATATTTAAGGAAGGTCCTGCAACTGTAATGGTTGCTCCCGACAATAGTAATTTCTTAGAAAAAATGAAATTGCAATTGAACGTTTTCTGGAAAACTGTGAGATTAGAAGTTGCCCCGGAGCATGGCGGGTGGTGTATCCAGTGGTAGGAAATGAAATGATGATATTTGACAATGATGACACAACATATTGAACAGTTGATTTTCTAATTAAACAGAAAATGAAGAACAACCCTTATGGAACGAAGAGATGTATATATATAGGACATTCTGATTTTGGTAAGCACATGAAATACATTGAGAGACGCACTGACTTGGGTAAGCAAATGAAATGGGGGCATTTATACAGAGATAGACACTGCATGTGGAAGGAAATGCCTCGGACAACTACATGTAGGGGGGTTTTATGACACTATTTGAGTCAATTGTCTTAACTTAAGACAAAAAGAAACTTGTGTATTGTCTTAAATACTGTCTCTGAGCGGGTGTGGAAAAATATAATGTCTCAAAAATTTGTCTCTATAAAGACAATATAGAACACATATTATTATTGTCTCTATAAAGACAAGAATTATTGTCTATTAAAAGACAATTTGATTTTTCTCTCTAGAGACAATTTCATTTGCCTCTCTAGAGACAACTTCATTTGTGTCTCTTTAGGGACAATTAAATTTTTTTCTTTTTTGAGACAATAGCTGAGATTAAAAACATATTGTCTCTATAGAGACTATATATCCATAACTCAAACTATTGTCTCTCTAGAGACAATATAAAAAATTATTTAAAAATAAATAAAAAAAATCATTTTGAATGTTCTTTCAAAGTAGTTTCACATTCAAAGTTCACAAATAATACTCGTTGATGAGAGAAACCACCATAGAAATTCATGTCTGATAGAAACCAACGCATATGGGTTATTAATATTACCTTTGTTTAGCAAGAGGGGATTCAATTCATTACTAAATTTACACCCAAGTTTTACTGGGAGTCAGAAGTTTGGATTTAAGATGCTACCTTAGCTTTGATAAGCATTCCATCTCCCAGTTTTACTATAGTTAAAGAAGAATCTGTAGACTGTTGAATGCAAATGACTTTAGATTTAGAGAATGTGAATATTTATGCAGAAATCAATCGAGAGCCCAATTAATTAAATGGAGATACCTTTATGTGTTCGACAGACAACATACCCACAAGAATACCCAGGTAGGCTTGATAGCCACATTTATCAACTATGTAAACCAATTTCAGAGTTAAAATAAATCCTTAGACATAGCTATAATTTTCAGAGAAAGTTTTAACAAGCCATAATATGTTGGCTCCCTATAATACTAGTGATTACCCCATTATTATTGTAGTTATACCCCCTATTTATATTGTTGTGCCCCTATTACCCCCATATTGTTATTTCTGTGCCCCATAGAATCCCTCTATTGTTATTTTTGTGGCTTTATATTATTATTGTTAGGTTGGCTGGATTATATTGTGACTCCTTAGACTCCTATATATAGAAAGGAGGTTTTGTCATTTGTATCATCCAAGAATTGTTCATTGTAAAGGAGGTTTCCCCCTCGAAGAGGCTGAATTCTAAGGCGTGGATCTCTCTTTTCTATCTTTTTGTGAGCTGGTTTCATAACATTTGGTATCAGAGCTTTGGATTCTAGGGTTTCGCTGCTCCAAACAGGTCATCGTGGCATTTTCGCTATAACTTGTTTTTTGTGACATTCTGAAGTCGCACAAAAACCCCATTTGAGAAGAAATCACGCTGAACCTTGGGTCCGAATTTCAGAGCTTTTCGCGTGATATTTGCGGAGATATGATCTGAGGAAGTTGGTCTTTTTGCAGACTCCTGAATTACATTCAAAACAGGTGACCTAGGGAAAATCGTCATAACTTTCTCTCTGAGGATCGGATTGAAATTTCGTAAGAAGGTACAGAAAGAGGACGGACTGTAGTCTTTTGTATGTGTGTTTCAGATTCAAAGGTTAAACAGGGACTCGTGGCACGTCATACAAGTTCGCTCTACTGAACTAGTCTAAAAGCAAGTCACCGTGGGAGATTTCACATAACTCTTCCTTGGAGAATTCAATTTGGATCAGACTTGTGGCATTGAAAAGAGGACATAGAAGGATAATACAGGTAGCAATTTTAGAATTGGATGATCCGAAATTATAGAGATACATCAGATTCAATATCAGGCTTCTATAAAGTGAAAAAAGGTGTGTAGTTTTTTTTAATTTTTGTGTAAGCTTGGTTTAACGGAATTCAAAGGGCATAGTAAAGCATTATTATCAGTAATTGATGCCCCGAGGAAAGAAAATGAAAACACCTAGTAAGGAACCTGAAAGCTCTAGCATGACTCATGAAGAAGAGGAAGAAATGCTACATGATATATCAAAATTACAAGAACAAGTGCAACAAATGTCACGCTCACAAAAGCTAACAGAAGCTAAGGTAAATGGCGTGGAATCTAAGATAAAGGGCATGGAAGCTAAGATGGAGGATTCGATGGCAAATTTGAAGATAGATTTGAAGACAGACATGGAAGAATTGAAGAAGTTTCTACAAGAAAGGGTCACTAATGGTGAAAAGGTAGTAAAGGAAACTCATGATGAGAACAAAAGAAATGTTAATCATGATTCCATAGACTCTAATGTTGGATCGAAGACTCACCATGTTCCAAAAATTTATATGAGGAAGTTTGATGGCAAGGATCCCGCCACATTGATATTACAGATGGAGCAATTCTTCGATCTCAATAATGTGCAAAACACACAAAAGCTATGTATGGCAACTTTATATTTGGAACCAAATCAGTTTGTATGGTATCAATGGCTTTCTTCTCGTAAAAAATTTATCACTTGGGCAATTTTTATGGAAGAATTGATAGCACATTATGAGGATACAAAAAGCAACACATTTTTTAGCCAATTGATAAGTCTCAAACAAAAGGGTTCAATAATGGAGCACATTGAGGAGTTCCAAAAATTGAACATAAGGGTAAAAGATATTCCAGAGGAGCGTAGGATTGATGTTCATAGGGTCTTTAAAGGATAATATCCAACATGATGTGCGCCTTTGGGAACCTGATTCATTAGAGAAGGCATTCAGGTTAGCAAGAAAAATGGAAAGCAAAATTATGGCAACTAGGAAGCATACCATTCACAACTATAAAGACAGAAGTGTTGCTGCCCATAGTCTTCCACAACCTACAAGGTTGACACCACAACAATTGGAAGAAAAAAGAGCAAAAGGGCTTTGTTACAATTGTGATAGCAAATACACAAAAGGTCATAAGTGTGTTGAGAAGAAATTATTCTACATAGATTGTGAAGAGGAAGAAGAAAAGGAGCAAGAAAGGTCAAAAGAAGAGGATATATTCCAGGAACAAAGCCTAGATGAAGAACAAATAAATCCGACCATATATTGTAATGCATTGGCGGGAATTACCACTCCTCAAACCATCAAGATAGAAGGACAAATCAAGAAGAAAAAGGTAATAGTGTTGATTGATTCAGGAAGCACCCACAATTTTATTCATTGTAGGGTAGCAAAAGAATTGAATTGCTTCCTATATACAACACCAGAGTGTCAAGTGATGATTGCAAATCGAGGAACAATAAATTGTTCTGGAAAGTGCCATAATATCAAGCTATCCGTGGGAGAATATGTATTGACTAGCCCAATGCTTTCCATTCCAATGGGAGGTGCTGATGTTGTACTAGGAGTCCAATGGCTACAATCCTTGGGTACAATAGCTTTTAATTTTGAAGAACTTTTCATGAAATTTTCTCTGGAAGGAAAGGAATTTGAATTAAGGGGTATTGCAGGGAAACCAAGAAAGATAATCAGCTCTAATGGCATGACAAAGCTTCTAAAAAAGGAGAAAAGAGGTGTAATTGCACAATTATGTTCGCTAGATGTTTCCACATTGGAATCATCTATTTCTCCAGATCTCCAAAAAGTCGTGGACAATCGTTCCAAGGTATTTGAGACTCCCAAAGGTCTCCCACCTATGCGTGATCATGATCATGCTATTCATCTGATTCCAGGAAGTGTTCCCCCAAACATCAGGCCGTACAGATATCCATATGTCCAAAAAAGTGAAATTGAACATATGGTTGCAGAAATGCTAGAGGCTGGTATAATTCAACTGAGTCAAAGTTCTTTCTCAGCTCTAGTAGTATTGGTGCAAAAGAAGGATGGATCATGGTGCATGTGTCCAGATTATAGGGAGCTCAACAAGATCACTATTAAAGATAAGTTCCCCATCCCTTTTATTGATGAATTACTGGATGAATTGCATGGATCAATTTACTTCACCAAGTTGGATCTTCGTTCAGGATATCATCAAATTAGAATGAAGACTGAGGACATTCCGAAAACGGAATTTAGAACTCATGAGGGTCATTATGAATTTTTGGTCATGCCTTTTGGCCTTACCAATGCACCTTCAACATTTCAAGGTTTGATGAATTCAATTTTCAAACCATTCCTTAGAAAATTTGTGTTAGTATTTTTTGATGATATACTAATCTACAGCAAGTCTTGGAAGGATCATGTTGAACATGTTGACAGGGTGTTACAACTATTGGATGAGAAACAATTATATGCAAAAAGATCCAAATGTTTCTTTGGAGTCCAGGAGGTGGAATATTTGGGTCATATTGTATCTCATGAAGGAGTTAAGGTAGACCCTAGCAAAATTAAAGCCATTAAGGAATGAAAATCCCCACATCCATAAAGCATCTGCGAGGATTTCTTGGGTTGACAAGGTATTATCGCAAGTTTGTTAAGAATTATGGGAGAATAGAAGCACCTCTAACAACATTATTGAAGAAAGATTCATTTTCATGGACTTCGGAAGCAACAAAGGCCTTTGAACATCTTAAAGAGGCAATGTGCCAAGCACCGGTCTTAGCTATGCCGGACTTCACAAAAACCTTTATTGTAGAATGTGATGCTTCAGGAAATGGAATTGGTGTTGCTCTAATGCAAGATGAAAGACCCATTTCTTTTGAAAGTCATCCAAACAAGGGAAAGTTTTTAAGCAAAGCTATTTATGAGAAGGAAATGTTGGCAATACTCCATGCACTTAGAAATGGAGACCCTACCTAATGGGAAGACACTTCAAGGTAAAAACGGATCATGATAGCCTTAAATACTTTTTAGAACAAAGATTATCCTCTTAAGAGCAAAAAAAGTGGGTCACAAAGATGTTGGGTTATGACTTTGAAATCATCTACAAAAAAGGGAAGCAAAATGTGGTGGCAGATGCACTCTCAAGAAAGGATGAGGATGTGGAAGCATTGTTGTGTGCCATTTCTATTATCCAACCAGATTGGATAAATGAAGCAAGGGAGGAATGGAAGAACGACGAAGAAGTGCGGGCACTTATTCAAAAGCTACAACAAGATTCCAGTACTTCTGATACATTTAGCTGGAAAAATGATTCGTTATGGTACAAAGATCGCTTATACCTCTGTAAGAATTCTCAGCTAAAACAAAAGATTCTTATGGAATTGCACACTTCTCCCATAGGAGGGCACTCAGGATTTTTAAAAACTTACCACAGGGTTACGAAGGAATTTTTTTGGGATGGCCTTAAATCAGATATTCAAAAGTTTGTGGCAGAATGTTTGGTTTGCCAGCAAAATAAAGTTGAAACAATTAAGACACCACGTCTATTACAACCTTTATCCATTCCAAGCCAATGTTGGGAGGAGGTTTCAATGGATTTTATCACAGGTTTACCCAAGTCTGAGGGAAAGAGTGTCATCATGGTGGTAGTTGACAGACTTACCAAGTATGCACACTTTTGTGCATTATCACATCCATTTAAAGCCAGTACAGTTTCTACTACATTTATGGAAACAGTTCAAAATCTACATGGAAACCCAAAGATTATTGTAAGTGACAGAGATCCCATTTTCACTGGAAATTTTTGGACAAATTTATTTTCTTGTCTTGGTACTCAGTTAGCTCATAGCTCATCTTATCATCCTCAATCTGATGGGCAAACTAAGATAGTAAACAAATGTTTGGAAGGATATCTTCGTTGCTTTGTATCTGATAAACAGACACAAGGGTCAAATGGTTGCCTCTGGCTGAATGGTGGTATAACACTTCCTTCCATACAACAACAAAAATGACCCCATTTATGGCACTTTATGGGTATCAACCACCATCCATCACATCATATTTAAGAGAAAATTCTAAGTTTCAGGCAGTGGAACATCACATCGAACATCAGCAACAAGTCCTCCAACTCTTAAAGGATAAACTCGTGTTGGCACAAAATAGAATGAAACAACAGGCAGATCAACATCGCAGTGAAAGAAGTTTTGATAAAGGCGATTGGGTATTCCTACGGCTACAACCATATAAGCAAATGTCCCTAAAACAAGCTAAGAATGATAATAAATTATCACCAAAGTATTTTCGTCCGTACAAGGTGTTGGAAAAGATTGGTACTATGGCATACAAATTGGAGCTTCCTGCAGCTTCTCGATTGCACCCAGTTTTCCATGTTTCATGTTTGAAGAAGGTTATAGGTGACAAGCTACCAATTCAAACAATATTGCCAGAACTTGACGAGGAAGGAAAAATTATATTGGAACCGGAAGCAATCACAGAAACAAGAACTCGACAGCTACGAAATTGATCAATTTCAGAGTATCTTATCAAGTGGAAGAACTTATCCGCTAAAGATTCCACATGGGAGGATGAGAATTTTATGCAGAAGTATCCAGAACTGCTCAAGCATTGAGGACAACACTTTTTTGAAGGAGAGGGGCATGTTGGGTCCCTATAATACTAGTGATTACCGCATTACTATTGTAGTTATACCCCCTATTTATATTGTTGTGCCCCTATTACCCCCATATTGTTATTTCTGTGCCCCATAGAATCCCTCTATTGTTATTTTTGTGGCTTTATATTATTATTGTTAGGTCGGCTGGATTATATTGTGACTCGTTAGACTCCTATATATAGAAAGGATGTTTTGTCATTTGTATCATCCAAGAATTGTTCATTTATGTAATGTAAAGGAGTTTGCCCTCAAAGAGGCTGAATTCTAAGGCGTGGATCTCTCTTTTCTATCTTTTTGTGAGCTGGTTTCATAACATAATATATTACAAGCAACAATCATCGCAACTAGCATTTCCCCCAACAGTACACAACGAAAGGCACTTGAGCATTCTTGAAATATTTGAAGAGTACAAAAGTTCTTGTGCAAAATGTGCAAGAGTATATAACGAAAAAAAATTGTCTTAGCATATAAAAATAGCTCTGTAATGGAGTTGAAATAAGATAGCTTAGCCAACTCCACTGATGAAAACATATGCATAGTACCCAAATCACATATACAGAGATGTGATAATGCTATTCTAGGCCCCAAATACAAATCAGAATTAAATGTCAGAAATCAAGAGCAAACTCCAATGATACAAAACTAATTGAATCCGCCAATCCCTAAATATGCAAAAGCATCCTAACATAGCTATTCAAAAGCATCATCATCGTCATCTGGAAGGGGTTGGGTCATAGCTGCTACACGTTTTGCCTCGTACCTGACAACATAAAAGATTGTAAGCCAAAGTTTCAATCTTTTAGAAATGGAACAAATTATTTCAATAAAAGTTAACAAAAATTAATAAGAAAATAGCATTCTACTTACTGCTGCTGGGTTACAAGGTCTATCTAAACCTCAGGAGGAGCAAGAGCAGGTGACTCCACAAAATGAAGGTTTGGATTCCTATAAAAATAACCCATTATAGAATCAATGAAAATTTTTTAATATAACATTCATATTAGGGAGCATTAGAAACTAGATTAAAGGCTCACCCTGAGAGCTTCCGTGCCAAGTACAGGAATGGCTTCTCAAAGTTGTAGTTACTTTTTGTAGATATCTCATAGTACTGAAGATTCTTCTTTCTATGAAAAGTAACTTGCTTAGCTTTCACTTGCCTATTCTCCACATCAACCTTGTTTCCACAAAGAACAATAGGAAAGTTCTCACACACCCTGAAATTCACAAATATATTTAGCTAATCAGTTCAGGCAGTTGTGCCACCACACAATTAAGGAACCTTCATTTTTACTTACAGATCCAACCCCTCTACAAAAGAGATACCTGCAAAGATCCCTGTGCCACGTTGGGACATTATTTTAATTCAATCGTGCAGTAACATCAAACTTGATAACTTCACATTGTCCATGAATATTGCAACAAACAAAATCTCAATCAGTAAATAAGAAGGAAAAAAATAAATAGAAGTGGAAAAACACGGAACCCTCGCCAATTAAACTAGGAAAATGCCAACAGAACAGGAAAAGAAAACCAATATTGATCAAAACAACCAATAAAAGAGTGTCTATAAATTCAAAATTAAACTAAATTAAAATTCAAATAAATATAAGTGGAAAATACAGGACCCTTGCCAATTCAACGATGAAAATGGCAACAAAAGTAGGAAAAGCAAACCAGTATTGATCAAAACAACCAATAACACAGTCTATCTATAAATTCAAAATTAAATTAAATTAAAATTCAAACTAAAGAGACATAAATGAGTAGAACAGAGTGTTGATAAAAAGGAACCAATAAAGGGCTCATAGTTGCTCCATTGTCATTGATATTGAGGTTAAAAGGTGTTGCTACTGATCCCAAACTACATACATATCAACACGGGAAAATAGAATTGATAATTCAAAATTTCTCTTGGGATCGATCCAGGTTTAAATCATATAGGACCTTTTTAAACAAAAAGTTGAAAAGGCACCCCAAAAGCTCAAATTTACAGTGCTCAAATCAACAGGTGTCTACTACACCTGTAGAGGATGACAGAAAACACTACTTTTGTAAAGTCCCAAGTGACCTGATTTACAGTGAAAATCAAAATCAGTATGGAAAAATACAGAAATGGGAAAATAATCAAACTAAGTATTGACGTACCTTAACCACATTTTGTCATTAAATCTTACCTGACTGAGCTATAAAGTTGGGTCAGCATTTCATCCTTGGCTTTCTCAACTTGACAAAGCACCACAACCTGCAAATCATCAAATCATCAATTCAAGTATCATGGACTGAATAAACACTAAGATTCTATATGGTTTTATTTTGTGCTCATCCACATGGATGTCTTACTTTCGGAACATTTGCACCAAGACTATTCAGAACAGCTTCCACATAACCACGGACTTCTTGAGCCATCATTCTGAGCTCCTCCTCCGGATCTACAGGCCTTCTTACAATGGTTTCACGGATTATAAACAAGAAAATCAAACTAAGGTTGAATATTAAGTTGGGAATAATTTTTCATCATTGTATATGGTCATGGTCTCCTAGGCTAAAATGTGTATTGATTCTTAAATTATTTAATAGCAAAAATTTTGATTATGTACATGTGCAACCTACGATGGAACTTTATGTGCTTCATTGCCTATATGCAAGTGTTTCAATACAAGCTATAGTTGTTCACGATTATACTTTAGGTTACATAAAGTAGTCTTGGCCTCTGGCTAGCTAAATATTGCCTACCCTCTACCTTATATCTATTTAAGTTTTACAGTGGAAATAGTTTGTCTTGAAGATCAAAGAAAACTCAAAGGATGTTAGTCCTAGCTGAAAGCAAAGACTAGCAATCTATTTTCATTTTTTGCTAAATAGTTCTCTACCAAAGAAACCAAATTTTTTAGTTACTTGTAATTATTCATAAGTTGAACAATTATCCAACAACACAATGCCTACTTATCTGCAATATAATTCTCCAGCAGAAAATAATGTGACTGGCATGCATTTGAATGCAGTTTACTAATTTTTTAACTTTAAACAAACATGTGAGTACTTGATAGTAAATCAAGACAATTCCATATAACATAATGTAATTCAGTTAATGAAGGCTCCTCACCAGATCATGCCATGATTACGTCAGTGGTTATAATATATACAATGTAAGGTTGAGGAGGAACTTCTATTTATGGATATATAATAGTGAACTCAACTCAACTTGCATTTTATTTGTCTCAAACAACCTATGAAAGGTTTGTTGTAATATAAAGGGTGCATCTTTATCCAATGCTTTAATTGTCTTTGCAGGTTGACATTGTAATGGGCCAAAGGTTAATGACTCTATCTTCTAGCAAGAATGGGCAAGCAAATGAATTTCACCAATGGCTCCAACATAGAATCAAATTTTAGGAATGGCAGACTAGTACCTTTCTTGCTAGCAATATCCTAAGAATGGTCCCTTCATGTAGGGGATGTCCTAGCGACATCCAATGAGGCATCCCACAAAAATGGAGATGCATGAAATGATATTTGTGGCCTTCCTGTTCTCATCCCCATTCCATAGAAAACAGGTAAAAAACATAGGAGAATAGGGATGCCTCAAATATCATTTGAGAATCAAAGTCTATAGAAGGATGTCTCTAGAGGGGCTCAACACTCGGTTACATTGTTACATTCCAAGCATATGTAATTATTCAGCTTCAGCTTCAGAAAGCTTATTGTAGTGTAACTGCCAGGTAATTTGTCAGAATTATGCTCAAGCTTTACTACTTCAAATGGGAGTCAGAAGTTTAGATTTAAGATGCTACCTTAGCTTTGATAAGTGTTCCATCTCCCAGTTTTACTATAGTTAAAGAAGAATCTGTAGACTATTGAATGGAAACAACTTTAGCATTGAATATGATCGTTCCTGGAGCCAATTCTTTTGCAGGGTATCTAGGAGCATACTCCTTTGCACGCATCGAACTTCATGATTTCCGCTGATAGACAGGAAAAGTACTTAATATTACAAAGCATGTGAAAAAAAAGATGACCAAAATAGTTAATGGGATAAAAAGTACATCATGTCATAGTGGCAATGAGGGAGTGCTGAAGCCATCTCCTAGATGCAGAAATGACTAGGAACAGAAATAAATAATACAAAGAGGTATACCCTAGACAAAGAAGCAGCAGGTGAAGCATTAAAGCTGAAATAGAGAAGTAGAAGCATTAATCTGAAAGAACCAACCAGACTAAAAAGTGAGGGATTTCATATGAGAAGCATTGGATAACAAAATGGGCAAATCAAGAAAACATCCAATCTAAGTGAGATTTTTTTTTTTTAAACAGAAATTTAAGGTACCCTCTAGATGCGAAATAAAAAGCTAACTAATATCAATCCGGATAGCCATATTTTTTCTCCTCTATTTTATTATGTTGTTTTTGGATACCAGGCTTCATAGGTGCTGTGATTGCAAAGAATGTTAAGAATGTTGTGCCCAATAAGAATTGGCTTATATGATTTTGAATTTCTATTGGTTAAACTCAAGTTTCACACCTCTTAGGAGTCCATATTCTAGCATGGCATGGACTATCTGCCATGGAAGACCCCTCTAGTGAGCCCTACGGTCATTGTAATCTTGAAAATATTCAAATGAATATGGACATTTTTCTAACTGTCCATTGGGTGCAACTATATCAACCCCCAGTAAACGATAAAACTAAAAACCTATTACTCTAAACGCAATGCTGCATGCCTTGAGATAAGTTGTGTGTTGCCCATTGTGGTCTTATTGTTTTGGCGATCAAATCCTGAATGCATGAGGGTAGAAACAATAATATGGTGAGCTTTTACAATTTCTACATCTATGTTTGCTATGGTCTTGCATGCTTTCCAAGACATTTATCAGCCAAGAGTTATGATGGCATACTTACCATTTTCCAAAGGCGGTGTACGAGAGCTATTTGGTAAATGCTAAAGGGAGGGAAGTCACCTGTGCCCTATAAATTGGCATATAAGAAGCTAAATTATAGTGAGAAGAGCAGCTGGAGGTAAAGTACAGAGGATCAAATTGAATGATGTAATGACAATACCTCTATAACTACGGATTCTTCAAGCGAAGGGACTCTACAACACTGAGAAGATCGAGAGCCCTCCATAGTAGTCTGCATACACAAATGATAGTTTGAATATATCGACTAGTCACTATACAAAGAATGTAACTTATGAATTCATGAGGCAAGTGCTAGAATGTAGGGTTTGGAGCATACAGACAAATAAAGAGTATAATTGAGTAATTCCTAATGAATAGCTAAAGTAGCTTACTTTAAATTGTGAGTCTCCTTATAGCTTCTACTCTAAACGCAACGCTACATGCCTTGAGATAAGTTGTGTGTTGGCCATTGTGGTCTTATTGTTTTGGTGATCAAATCCTCAATGCATGAGGGCAGAAACAATAATACGGTGAGCTTTTACAATTTCTACTTCTATGTTTGCTATGGTCTTGCATGCTTTCCAAGACATTTATCAGCCAAGAGTTATGCTGGCATACTTACCATTTTCTAAAGCCGGTGTACGAGAACTGTTTGGTAATAGTTAATGGGATAGAAAGTACATCATTTCATAGTGACAGTGACGGAGTGCTGA